>CM074726.1:65647432-66087432 GCA_037306005.1 Rhinophrynus dorsalis | reverse complement strand
AAGATTGTCCCTCTCTGCAGTCTACCTGGGCACCTCCCTTCTGCTCTGTCTGAACAGTGTGACATCAGTAAAAGGGGCGGGAGGGGGATACTTTGTCATTGAATTACTCTTGTACTACAACTCTGACAGAATTGAAATAACACTCTCCAAAGTCCAAATACTATGATGATTAATTAGAGCTGCTTTTATTATGAAACATTACTATCCCTTTAAACACTAACGGCTGTATGTTTGAAAGAAGAGTGAAGTAATTCTGGGGAATATTAACTGCACACCTCCCAAGTGTCCCTCTTTAGGAGATATTAGGGTTCCGTCCCTCCTAAGTGTCCCTCTTTAGGAGATATTAGGGGTCTGTACCTTTCAAATGTCCCTCTTAAGGAGATATTAGGGGTCCATACCTCCCAAGTGTCCCTCTTTAGGAGATTTAGGGGTCCGTGCATCCCAAGTGTCCCTCTTTAGGAGGTATTAGGGGTCCGTACCTTCCAAGTGTCCCTCTTTAGGAGATATTAGGGTTCCGTCCCTCCTAAGTGTCCCTCTTTAGGAGATATTAGGGGTCTGTACCTTTCAAATGTCCCTCTTAAGGAGATATTAGGGGTCCATACCTCCCAAGTGTCCCTCTTTAGGAGATTTAGGGGTCCGTGCATCCCAAGTGTCCCTCTTTAGGAGGTATTAGGGGTCCGTACCTCCCAAGTGTCCCTCTTTAGGAGATATTAGGAGCCCATAGCTCCCAAGTGTCCCTCTTTAGGAGATATTAGGAGTCCGTACCTCCCAAGTGTCCCTCTTTAGGAGATATTAGGAGTCCATATCTCCCAAGTGTCCCTCTTTAGGAGATATTAGGGGTCCGTACCTCTCAAGTGTCCTTCTTTAGGAGATATTGGGGGTTAGTATCTCCCAAGTGTCCCTCTTTAGGAGATATTAGGTGAACATACCTTCTAAGTGTCCCTCTTTAGGAGATATTAGGGGTCCATACATCCCAAGTGTCGCTCTTTAGGAGATACTAGGGGTCAGTATCTCCCAAGTATCTCTATTTAGGAGATATTAGGGGTACATACCTCCCAAGTGTCCCTCTTTAGGAGATATTAGGGGTCCGTACCTCCCAAGTGTCCCTCTTTAGGAGATATTAGGGGTATGTACCTCCCAAGTGTCACTCTTTAGGAGGGACAGTCCCTTTTTGGGACCCAAATCCCTCTGTCACTGTTTCCCATCCTGGTGTCCCTGTGTTTAGGAGATCAGACTGTGTGATGTGTATATAAGTGTATCACCCTGGGGTCCCTGTGTTTAGGAGATCAGACTGTGTGGTGTGTATATAAGTGTATCACCCTGGGGTCCCTGTGTTTAGGAGATCAGACTGTGTGGTGTGTATATAAATGTATCACATTGCTCCACAGCAATAAAAATCACATTAATGTTTGTTTAACCCCTTAGGGACCCTTGACGTACCAGGACCGTCAAGGGTAAACTTTCTTGAAAGACCCTTGACGGTCCTGGTACGTCACGTACATTTTACTTACAGCGCTCTACCGGGAGCGCTGTAAGTAAAAATGGGGCATGAAATAGACCGCTCCAAGATCGGAGCGATCTATTTCAAGCCCCATAATGACGCGCCGATACACGTGACAGGTCACGTGTACCGGCCCGTCAACGTGCCCCTATGCGGACGTTATGGGATGGAAATGTCCCATAATGTCCGGTCCTTAAGGGGTTAAACATCAGTAGATGTGTTTATACATTAGTCTGTGTTAATAAAATACTTTGGTCTTGCTCTAAATCATTTATTCAGCTACACAAAGAGGTGTCAGTTGGTCATGAAATAACCAAACATTCTCATAATGCCCCTCCCACCAGCCACACCCCCTCAAACACCAGTGTCCCTCTTTGGCAATTTGAAATGTTGGAAGGTATGTAAGTACACCACAGAGCGTTACATGATTGACTAAACCCCTGTAGAGTGCACATTAAGGCAGATGTTTAACTCCTTGAGAAACAGAGGTGTGTGCGCTGCATTGTTTTACAATGTTTTCAACACCCCTTTGGTCTCGTAGGGTTAATGCTGCACTTTTCTTTCTTCAATGACATCAATGTTATCCGATATTTCTTTTTCTAGGTATGACTTTAACGATAATCGGTGGTATCCTCATGCTGTGTTTACCTGCAGATCAAACCGGTAAGTTGTTTTAATGTTACCTTTTTAAAGAAGTAATCTATTTTTTTTTTATGAAAAAAGATATAATAGGATTTTTTCCTGCTCGAAGATTTTTAATTTAAAAGTTATTATAGCTAATACTTTTTTAAAATTAAACTGCAGATTTATTTTGTCTTCAGCAGCTGGCTCTGTTCCTATCACTTGCTATGGCAATCCAGAGTCAGCGACTCAAACTCTCCAAAATAGTGTTTTATTAAAAAAAGACAAGTTTGGGCTGCAATAAGTCTTGTATTAAATCTTGTTTTAGCTATCCTTAAATTATAAACTATGATGTATTTGAAAATGCAGATTATGTAATGTAAAATTGCCTGGCTTTACCTTATATTCGTCATCCCCTAATTTGCATGGCTACCCTTCTGTTAATCCCAGGAATAAACTGCTGTATCCCTAGAACCATAGAATCCGCTGTATTGATGCCACCTGAGAGCTTTGTGTGATGCCATATTAATTGTCTTTCTACAGCTCCAATAGCAATAATGGTACCTTACGCCTGGACCTTTCAAAAGAAATAAAGCTTCACAGGTAATGTGATATAATACAGATTTGATGTGCGTCATAACACAATATTTTCCAAAAGTCTCAGTCCTTACTGTTTTCATTCTATACATTCTCTCTTTGTAATAAGTCATGGGTGTCTAACAGCCAACCTGTGGTCCAAATGCCACCCATTACTCCAGGGTGAGGCCCGTGTGAGATTTAAAACAAAAATCTATTTTTATATCTAATGAACTGGCACACATGAACGTAATCCCGATTGCCAGTACAGTACAGTTCAAGAATATATGTTCGTTCATATCAGAATTGTCATTGACTTGATCGATAATCGATAGATATTTTTGGATAGCTGGCAATCTATAATTCAGCATGGTTATCAATTATAAAAAAAAAAGCAGCCCTCACACTTACGGCTTTCTGATCACATGGCCCGTGGCTGAAAAAAGTTGGACGTCCCCTGTAGTGTGTCATTCCTATTGACTTCATGACCACTTCTACCTTTCCTCTTCTCGTATCTCCCCTTTCTTACAATTGAATATCCACTCTTCCCACTGTCTTCCAACCCTCTCTCCCTCTTATTCTCTCTCCTCTCTCTCTGTCTTCCTCTCTCTCTTTCTCTCATTCTCCCTCTCTTAGTCTCTCTCCTCCATCTCTCATTCTCCCTCTCGCTCTCTCATTCTCTCTCCTCACTCTCATTCTCCACATCTCTCTCCTCACTCTCATTCTCCCTCTCTCTCATTCCCTCTCCTCACTCTCATTCTCCCTCCTTCTCTCTCATTTTCTCTGCTCACTCTCATTCTCCCTATTCTCACTCTCTATTCTCTCTCTCCATCTGTGCCTCTCTCATCCCCTTCTTTATCTCTTGCACATTCCTGGTCTATCCCTCCTTCCTGCCCCCCGGCCTCTCACATTCCCTAGTTACTCTCCAGCCCCTCACTTCTCATTTGCACCCACACTTCTTCCCAGTCTCATTCCCCCCTTTTCTATGTCTTCCTATTAGGATTTTGTGTGTATTAGAAAATACAACTTTACCCGCTCTTTAAATTTTTATCACTTTCTCCCCTAGGTGCAAGAGCAATCGGGTTTTACTGGAGAGCTGCATTTACTACCAGCTCACTCAACATAACCCACATAACTCCCTCACCACCAGCTTACAGGCATCCAGTACATCACTCCCTCTACCATCCTCTGTCTCGTACTCTGTCTAGCTCTGTATCTGCACCTTGCTGAACCCTTATTCTGGTTCCGGGGGTGGGACAAGCTGTGTTTATTGTTCTTGTACTTCTCGCTGCAATCAGTGCAATCTCAGTCCTCTTGCACGCTCAACCTCATACAACCTTAACCCCTTAATGTCCAGTGACGTGCCAGGACCGTCACTGGTATTTTTCCGTTAAGGACAAGTGACAGTCCTGGCACGTTACATACTTTTTACTCACAGCGCTCCTGCAGGACCGCTGTGAGTAGTAGTGGGACCTGAAATTGAGAATCCTTTAACAAGGATCATGTCTGCCTCTGTAGCCATGATATCCAGTAGCAAGTAAAGATTATTTTTTGTAGAACCAGTCCATTCAGAACTGATTCATAGAGGCCATTAGATTTTTTTAACCCAATTAAGGTATGGGGGTTCATTATTAGGAAGCGTTAGCATTCCTTTAATACCACATATTGCACTAATCTTTGAAACATATAATTACTATATTGTTTAGTGATATAACCTTATCTTTTTTGTTTCAGAATGTCCTATCCAAAACCTGAGACCCTCAATCCTCCGTGAGTGGTTTTAATTATCTATCTATCTTTTAACACCTTAAGGACCGAGTGATGTGCCAGGACCATCAACGTTTTATTCCCTTAAGGACCAGCGATGGTCCTGGCACGTCACATACTTTTTATATACAGTGCTCCTGTGGGAGCTCCAAGACCGGATCGGTCTCTTTCAGACCTCCAGCTCAGCGCGCCAGTACACATAACAGGTCACATGTGCCAGTGTGTTGGCAAGGATCAAAGCGGTTCTGATTTAAATACAGAATAAAACACCATTCAGCACTGGGAGTACCCTTGTTTTACTCAGGAGGATAAATACTACGATATATATTTATTTGCACATTAAGTGTTAAGATCCCCTTTAAAGCATCAATACTTTTTTTTTAAATAAAAACGGAATAAAATAAGGTTACTGCCACTTCTGGGAGATGTTTTATAACAATCTTTATTACAGCTCAAACTAATATATTTCAAGGGATAGTAATACTTTAAATAAACTTTCATTGATCTTGTAGCTCTTAAATACAAATTCAATGAGCCATGCAGCATCTCTCAAACCTGTATGGTTTGAGAGATATCCATTTTCAAAGTTCCCCCTCCCCTGATGTCAGCGTTCTAGCTGACAGCAGGGGAATCCTGTCCCTGGGCAAGCGGCGGCTCTGCAGCAGAGCTCAGATCACGTTATAGAAACAGAAATCCTTCACTGAAATGGTCTTCTACATGTGCGTGCAAACCAAGCTCTGCTGAAGAGCCTCCGCCAGTCCTGGGACCAGAATCCCCTGCAGTCATCTAGAACGCTGACGTCAGGGGAGGGGGGACTTTGAAAGCGGATATCTCTCAAACCATACAGGTTTGAGAGATGCCGAAGGGATCATTGAATTTGTATTTTTAAGGGCTATTTTTAGACTGTAAGCTTCTTGGGGCAGGGACCTCTCTCCCATTGTTTCTATGAATGTCGCACTTATTTCATCCCCTCTTATTTATTGTAACATATGTCTACTGTAAGGCGCTGCGTACACTGTGTGGCGCCATATAAATAAAGATATACATACATACATACAAGAGTAATGAAAGTTTATTTAAAGTATTACTATCCCTTTAAATCAAACTGTTAGCAACAACCCCAGCTGGTGTAAAAAGTAGTTTTTTTATAATGTATTCAGTAGGGGAAAATTCAAATCTCTGACGGCAGTTTTCCATAATAAGCGATAGAAACCTAGTAACCAGAAATTGCAGTGCAACATAGAGAAAAACAAGTTTCAGCTGTAATAACATTTGAATAAAAAATATAAAAGCATAGGCGTATCCTTGTTTAAGCCTAGATGAAAAAAGACAATTAAAAAAAGTTTGCTGCTCCTTTATGATATGCAGTTTTGGAGTAACAAAAGCTGGAGAAAAAAGAGTCTGGTGTTTAGAACCAAGAATATATGAGCTATGAAGCCTTCATTGTGATGCAAAATAAGTTAAACCTATGTTATTGTAATAATTAATTTATGTTTGTTTTCAGGAGAACAGACGTGCTGATGATGACTCCATGGTTTGCCCCAATTGTATGGAACAGCACCTATGTTCCTGATATACTGAATGAACAATTCAAGCAGAGAGGAGTCCGCATTGGGATTACAGTATTTGCTATTAAGAAGTATGACAATTATTATGCCTAGTAAACATTCAACAGATTGAGGTTTAGAATATTCTCACTATTGGAATGTGTCCAGTCAGTATTTATTTGGATGTAGTCTACAGCAGTGGTTCTCGTACTGTGTTCTATGGAACTCCAGGGTTTCCTGAGGAAGCGCAATGGGTTCCACTGAACCAGTTTAGGTAACTGAGGCCAGCGGAACAAGCATGAAGTGCCAGTCAGTATTCATGTAGTTTTGTGACCACCAGTGGGTGTGTAGAAGATTAAAGTGCCCCCCAATTCATTTTTGCTGTACCGTTAAGCATCTAAATTCTTTTATTATCCTTATTAAGTCCGGCATTATTTAGAAAATAAAAGTTCTTCGGAGACTCACCAGCAGCTGGCAGTGCAGACATCTTGCCGAAGAGGCATCTGTGCACCTGTGCTTTCCTTCCCTGTCTCCTCAGTGATTGTCAAGGGGTAGTTGCATTGTACCTTAAAGGGATAGTAATACTTTATTTTATTTTTATTTTATTTAGTAGGCATTAAAAAAACATGAAGAACGATATAAGTCTTATCTCTCAAACCTTTATGGTTTTAGAGATATTCACAAGCAAAGTTTCCCCTCCCGCCCCTTTTACCTAGTGTAAGCCATCTCTTCTCAGATGTGGAATGCAGTCCATAGACCAGACAGATAACAGCAGGGGACAATCTTCTTCCTATGAGAACAATGAATGCCCTGCCCCCCTTGACAAGTTTTTCAGGTTTTTCCTTTATCTTAATTGAAGATTGCCCCTCTCTGCAGTCTACCTGGGCACCTCCCTTCTGATCTGGCTGAACAGTGCTACATCAGTTAAAAGGGCGGGAGGGGGTACTTTGTCATTGAATTACTCTTGAACTACAACTCTGACAGAATTGAAATAACACTCTCCAAGGTCCAAATACTATGATGATTAATTAGAGTCACTTTTATTATGAAACATTACTATCCCTTTCGGCAGAGACAGAGGTGGGCAGTGAAGGCGTACAGATGCCTCTACGGCAAGATGCCTGGCAGTGAATCTCCAAAGAACTTTGATTTCTAAATAATGCCGGACTTAATAAGGGTAATAAAAGGATTTACATGCTTAATGCCCCTCCACTTTTCAGATCTGAGGGGAAGTGGCTCAACGGATTGAAAAGGGGCAGGAGGGGGACAATTTATAATATGATTTCACAGAAAATAAAGCATTTTCAGCATTACTACTGACAGGGAGCAATAGTATTCCTTATAAGGACATATCATAGCTTACCACTCTCTGAAGTATTAATAACCCTTCAAAAGCAAATTTGGGGAATTTTACTTGTTCTGCATGGTGCAATTAGTTTTTATGCCAAAATGAATCCTCTTTTTCGCATATTTATTTTGAAAGTGTTTTACCAGGAAGAATACAATGAAAATGTCTTTTTCAAGTATATCCTTAGCAATTTTATTGTATATTTTTTTTAACTAGGAGATTGTCAATTTTGTTTTCCAGATACACCGTCTTTGTCAAAACTTTTATTGAAACCGCGGAACAATTCTTCATGGTGGGCCACAAAGTCAACTATTATGTGTTCACTGATCGTGCTTATGACATTCCCACCAATATAACGCTCAATGAAGATCGACACATGGTCATTCTGAATGTCTCCACCTACAAAAGGTGGCAGGATGTCTCAATGAGGCGCATGGAGATGATTCGTGATACCTGTGAACAATTTATCAAAGAAGTAGACTATTTAGTATGTGTGGATGTAGACATGAGGTTCAGTGATGAAGTCGGTGTTGAGATCTTAAGCGATGTGTTTGGAACATTACATCCTGGTTTTTATGGATCTTCACGGACACAGTTTACATATGAACGCAGGCCACGATCCCAGGCATATATTTCAAGTGATGAGGGGGACTTTTATTATGCAGGTGGGTTTTTTGGGGGTAGAATAGAAGAAGTCTACAGATTGACTAACCACTGCCATAATGCCATGTTGGCAGACAAAGCAATTAATATCGAAGCAGCTTGGCATGATGAAAGCTATTTAAATAACTACTTTCTTTACCACAAGCCCACCAAAATCCTCTCCCCCGAGTATCTATGGGACAATGGTTTTGGCGTTCCAGAAATCTTAAAAAGAAGAAGATTTGTTGCTGTTCCAAAGAACCATGATGCAATACGGAATAAAAGGGAGATCCGGAACAAAAGGGAAGCCGGGAACAACAAGGGAGTTGGACAAAAATTTCATAGACCATAAAAATCTTTTCCATTATTTAAGAGATTTCTATCAGAAGCAGGGAAATGAATATTGAAGAAACACTGACACCTCATAATAAAACACACACACACACTTTATTGGAGCAGAACATCCTAATCACGGCTATGAATTAACTCTGTGTGGATTGGATATCCAAAATGAATCTTTAATTTTTGCAGGATATCATGTCCTTGGAGGCTGATATGATTCTGTACTGCCAGATAGGGGTTATGTACTAAGGTAAGATGAAAAGGAAATAACTTTCCAGTTTAATATCTCCAGTTACTCTGTTGTTGTATGGACACTATGCACTGAGACCTCTCCAGTTTGGGAGCTTTTAATGAATCGGCCTCATAGAATAACTTAGAGTTTATAACATTGGAGAACTTATCTCCTCTTTATCATGCCTTGGCACATCTCCCCCTGTAGTCTAGAACTACAACTCTACCATAGAATAACTATGGAACTGGAAAGTTTATCACATTGGAGAAATTGTCTTCTCTTTAGCACATCTTCCCTGTCATCTATAACTAAATCTCTCCCATAGAAAAACTCAGGAACTGGAGAGTTTATCACACTGGAGAAGATATCTCCTCTTTATCGCACCTTAGTACATCTCCCCCTGTAGTCTATAACTAAAGATCTCCCATAGAATAACATAGGAACTGGAGAGTTTATCTCACTGGAGAAGTTATCTCCTCTTTATCACACCTTAGTACATCTCCCCTGTAGTCTATAACTAAAGATCTCCCATAGAATAACATAGGAACTGGAGAGTTTATCATACTGGAGACGTTACCTCTGCTTTATCACTCCTTAGCCCATCTCTCCTGTAGTCTATAACTAAAGATCTCACATAGAATAACATAGGAACTGGAGAGTTCATCACACTGGAGAAGTTATCTCCTCTTTATCACACCTTAGTACATCTCCCCCTGTAGTCTATAAATAAAGCTCTCCCATAGAACAACAGGAACTGGAGAGTTTATCTCACTGGAGAAGTTATCTCCTCTTTGTCACACCTTAGTACATCTCCCCTTTAGTCTATAACTAAAGATCTCACATAGAGTAACATAGGAACTGGAGAGTTTATCTCACTGGAGAAGTTATCTCCTCTTGATCACACCTTAGTACATCTCTCCTGTAGTCTATAACTAAATCTTTCCCATTAAATAACATAGGGACTGGAGAGTTTATCTCACTGGAGAAGTTATCTCCTCTCCCCCTTGGGCTGAGATGCACTAAGATGTGTTAAAGAGGAGATAAAGAGGTAATGAAGTGGAGATTCTAAACTCTCCAAGTCCTGTTATTCTATGAACCTAATGCATGAAGATTTTTCCACCTTTAGAAACCTTAGTGCATTGGCTCCATACAATAAGATAGGAATTGGAGAAGTGATTTCATTGGAGAAGTCATCTCAACATTATCACCTCTTTATTACACCTTAGTGAATAACCCCCCAGCACTCCAAACAAAAAATAATTTCCTCCTCTGTGGACATAGTATTCAGTACTAATTAACAATTACTTCTGAGGACCTTGGCCACACAGAATTGATTCATTGTGGCCATTACAATTGTCTGTCCAGATTAATGTAAGCAGGGAGTTATTAATTGGAGCTGTGAATGTTCCTTTAGAGTTCATGTAAAGATGGTCTTTTGAATCACTCTTGGAATTATTAATAATTAATTTATGTTAACTCCTTGTTTGCGAGAGAAGTCTCAAATGCATTGAGAAAAGATGTGTGGGAGGCTTCTAACATTCAGCGGGTTAATGGTTATTTAAAAGTTACTGTTACCAAAGTATTAAAAAAAATAAATAAATAAATAAAATATTGGTAGTTTTTTCACCTCTGTTCATTTAATGCAGTGGTTCTCAACTCCTGCCCTCAGGACCCACTAACAGGCCAGGACTTAGGGATTTCTCTGCTAGAGCACAGGTGTGGTGATCAGAGGCTCATTCACATTGATTAACTCACCTGTGCTCTAACAAGGAAATCATCAAATCCTGGCCTGTTAGTGGGTCCTGAGGACAAGAGTTGAGAACCACTGATTTAATGCATGTATTTATAGTTACATATTTATTATGGAGCAGATGGAATATTCTGAAAGTATCAGAATACAAATGCAGTACAGAAAGTTTCAAATGAAGCAATGTTAAAGGGATAGTAATGATTCACAAAAACATCAGCTCCAAATTAATCTTCGTAGCATTTTGAGCCATGAAGAGTGTTATTTCAGTACTGTCAGAGTTGTAGTTCAAGAGTAATTGAATGATAAAGTATCCCCCTCCCACCCCTTTTACCTAGTTTAACACTGCTCACCTCAGATGTGGAATCTGGTCACATGATCGGACAGATCACAGCAAGGGACAATCTTCTTACTGTGATCATAAGGAAAACACTGCCCCCTTGACAGGTTTTTCCTTATGATCACTGAAGATTGTCCCTCTCTGTGATCCATCCGGACAGTCCTGCTGCTCTGAGGTGAGCAGTGTTACATCAGTAAAAGGGGAGGGAGGGGGATACTTTATCATTCAATTACTCTTGAACTACAACTCTGACAGTATTGAAATAACACTCTCCATGGCCCAGATACTATGAAGATAAACTGGAGCTGCTTTTTTGTGAAACATTACTATCCCTTTAGAAGAGCTATCACCTGTATTATTGTTGCCTTTATGCCAATGTTCCTTTGCATTCAATTTTATATATATATATATATATATATATATATATATATATATATATATACTGTGAACATAAAGTGGTTGCTACAATGTTCACTTCACGAAGCCAAATCCAATTTGCAAATATTACAGCAAATGTAGGCTCACCCCTCTCAGCATAGTTTGGCAAGTCCGGAGCAGCCCCCGTCAACAGGAAGTGAGCATTGCATGCACTTGCCAGAGGCCTATGATTAAGTGGGTTAAATCCCATGAAACATGTTAGGCGGATTACTATTGTTACTGATATCTTTGAATACTCGTATTTCCCCTGTTTATATGATGATTTTATTATGAATACCAATAAAGTAGATTACAGGTTCAGTGCAAAGAAGCATTGGAATAAAGGAAACATTAATACAGATGGAAGAAGTGGAATGAATTCTGGAGCAAACCAAATACGAAAACATTTGATAGATTCCCTTTGTTTTAAATGTGGATTTCAGTCTCTTGAATGCTGAAGAGGTCTCATGCTCTGGTTTCCAGGACCAGATTTCTCATTAGGTAAAGTAGGCAACTGTACGGACCCCCAAGTTCTTAGGGGAGGAACCTTACTTCCTCTAGTCTGTAAGCTCTCATGAGCAGGGCCCTCTGATCCTTCTGTTCTCCACATTTAATTTGTACTATTTAATATCGCTGAATGTCTATTCCTTGTTGTACAGCGCTGCGGAATCAGTTGGAGCTATAAGAATAATAACTCAATGTTTTGTGTACCTAACCGGCACTCACAGGGTTAACCCAATGCATTACTCTTAACCCTTTGCTACTAGAGAGTTCTCAAGCACATTGGGGGTGATAAAGTCGTGACGATGTCTCCGGTGACATCACTTCTCCATTTCCTGTATTATTCTATGGAGCCTATGCGCTAAGATTTCTTCAGCTTTGGAAATCTCAGTGCGCGGGCTCTATAAAATAAGATAGGAACTGGAGAAGTGATATCACTGGGGAACATAGCTGAGAACGCTGGCTTCTAATGACCGGGTCTCCGGGGCAGAGGCCGACTCTAGCCACTTCTGTGTCTTCCAACTGTGCTCCTCGCACTCTGCCTCAAGTTCTCCTTCTTCCCAGGCTATTTCTCAATGTTTTGGTATGTTTTTTTTTTTTAAACCCCACCCCCCACTTGTGATTAAGCCCGTCCCCTTTTCTGCAGCGAATCTCGTTGTAGATCTCCCCTAGCGGCATCACAGGACTCCTCTCCGGGTAGTCCACTTTGCAAATTTCCCAGGTATGCTGGGGAAGTCATCTCCACTTTATCACCGCTTAGTGAATCTACCCCCATGTCTCTCGTAGTCAAGGGTTAAGTGTTTCCTTGGTTTTGTTATACAGTAAGAGTGATAGTTGTACCAGGCAACAGTGGGTTGGGCTACGGGGTGGGGTCTTATAAGAAGTGAGGTCATGGATGTGGGAGGAGCTAAAGGCACTTCAAAGTAAATTTGATCCTGATTGCTTCTCCCAATTTAACCCCTACAAATCCCATCATCCCCAACAGCTGGCAGTCAAAAACTTTACTAGGGCTTTTCTAATTGTTTCTGAACCTTTTGTGTGCCTGAGGGGTCAAATAGTGACAGATCAGAAATCCTTTTCTGCACTCAATCTAATTTTCTCATACCTTTATATATCCGCTCCTATTTTTTTTTTTAAATGGTAATTAATTATCTTCAATAAACAACAATCAAATGACTTTATTTGTCTTGTTTTTGTAGAAGACATTGATATGCATCTGTTTTCTTATACGATGATTTCAAGTGGGACTGGTAGTTAAAACAATGGAAAAAGGAGTATTAAATAGAAAAAGAGAGTATTAAACTGAAACTGTCATTCGTAGACAATAGGTGGCTTTGTAGCCATGGATTCGTCAGCAGGTCTGGTCTCAGGGAAACAGATCTGCCAATAGGGGACTATCAACTTTAACCCCTTAACCCTTTGAGTGCCAGAGGGGTACGCAACGCATTGCAAAGCATTGGCACTCAAAGAGTTAAGGATTCATGAAGTGGCCAGGACTGTCAGAGGAAAACTTCCATTAAGGTCCTGGCATGGTCCTGGAATTCAGGGGTCTCTGCGCAGCTGCAAGCCGTTCAGGGTCCCCTGATTCCATTGGGCAAAGGAAAAAAAATCCTGTGGTCCTTAAAGCGGTGCTTTCAGGTAGTAATAAGTCGCCCTTCAATAATTAAACGTATGGCGACTAGCATCATAATACGTATATTACCTCTCTAAAGTGCCACATTCTAAAGAAATTAGGAATTTTAAGCCCTTCAGTCCTTAAGAGGTCTTCAACACATTTCTTCACAATGCAGTGATCACCATTCTAGAGTTCAAGGACTTAATGGGAATTTGCGTGCCCCTTGTGGTGTACTTGGTTTGCCCCAGAATTTTTCCATATGAATACAGAATTTGATTGGTGCACAATTTCTTGTGTGAGATTGTTTGGAAACACTTTATTACCTCTGGATCCCATCACAATTCAATGCTTTTTGTCCAGCCTTGGTGCAAAGTATAAGGAAAGACAGGCTGGACCAGGGCTTAAAATTTGAAGTCCTTTGCTACTAGCCAGACCTGAAAAGTTACTCGCCACTGCAAGCCATAGCATACCCACCAGGGCTGAATTTCTACTCGCCAGGGCTAAATTTTCACTCGCCATTGGCTAGTGGAAATTTTGAGCCCTGGGCTGGACCAAGAAGTGGAATTAGTTATCTGTCTAATGATGAAGGTATATAGTCTTTCAACATAGTAGAAACCACACATATATCATACAGGCTCCTCAAAGATAGATTAATGGCAAACAATGGTTAGAAAGTCCTGATGGTCTTAGTGAATTTTGCCGTTATGCCTTCATTCAAAAGATAACATCTTCAATCAGTCCAGGATAGCATGTCCATAGAGGCAGACATGAGCTTATGGTCTTGCTAACGTCACCACATTAACATACCAGGTCAACCCATCTCATAAAGAGTTGAGGGAGGGGACAGATCCATGATGCAAGTACCGAGCAGACTAGATAATATCCAGTGTGGTTGGACAGCTATTGCTAAGACAGTATATAAACGCCATGCTTGAGTGTCTTCTAATTTCTACTGCTGGACCACTGCTGATACATTTGAGATGAGCAAATATGTGAAGTGTGCAAGCAAAAATGTATCTGTTCATTTGTTAAACTTGCAATGTAAGGTATGTGGTAAAGGCTACACAGAAACACAGAAAATTAGGTTGAAATATGCACAAGTCCATGAAGTTCAACCTTTGTTTCATAAACAAGAGAAATGAGAATTATATATACTTTCCTACTGCCAAACTTTAGTCTTTATCTTAAAGTCCTGTTTTGCCTACTAATACACAGTATAACCCGGTGTGTTCATTCTTGAAAGAATTGTATCTAATCTTCTCTTAAATGTATCCATTGTATCTGCCATTACCACATCCTTTAACATGCAGTTAAAGAGAAACATAAATGATCATCTGAGTGACATTAGGTGTGATGAGCTCAGATCTAGTGCAGTCGATTATTTCAGTTACCATCATGACAGGAACTGTCATATACATACATGACATAGAACGTGAGTCGGGGGGCGTACCTTGATATAAAACTTTGTAATCATGAAATATATTGAATTTTTTTTAATTCAAAGTTTATTGATTTTTGCATATGTGGACACCAGAGAGAACAGAAACAGTACAGCTCAATTACCATTTCAAATCTAGGATCGGGGCAGCACAATACAAGCAAGCATAAATGACACAGAGCACCTGACCCGCCATGACCACAGAAATGATCCCCAGTCAACCCCAGAAGTAGATAGAGAGCTGAAGAGTACCAAACAGGCGGGGAGACAGATAAGAAGAAAGGGTAAAGAGAGAGGAGGAAAAAAAAAGGGGGGGACAAAGGGAGGGGGATACAGGTAGGAAAGGGGAAGCAGGTACTCAAATCGTTGTCCACTCACCACAATTGGACTCCAAAGAAGGAAACAGAGCAAAGCAAAGTCAATGAAGCAGGAGGTCCCTATCAAAACCAGGAGCTAAGAGATTGTCCACCCAGGGAGACCAAATACGAAGGTAAGCAGCCGACGAGTTACATACATACGCAGTCAATTTCTCCATTTTCAATAACTGTCATATATGACCTTCCAACTGACCAGTCCCCAGAGGAACAGATTTCCAGTGGTATGCAACATGGCAGCAAACCACTGCACAGATCCTGTAAATAAGCTTAAGAGAATATACCGGGAGATTCAGACCACGATAGGGTCGATTTAAAAGGAAATATATTGACTTTTTAAATTGAAGACCAGACAACCATTAGGTCTTAATAGAGAGTATGCTGCATCTTGCTTTATATAACCCCATCGCGGCATCTGACTTACCAGGTATGTCCCGCAAAAACTGTCACTTAGTGACAGAGGACATACCTGGTTGTTAAGTGCCGGCCGCGTGGGCGCGCGGCTGGTCACTAAGGGGATAATGTACTAATGTGTTTCCTCAGCCTTCAGTATATTTTTAGCTATATGAGAATCATTTCTAAGTAGGAAATGTTTAGTGAATGTATAGCCTTGATGACATATACCTCATTATGTATTGTTTATGATCAATAAGTGTTTATCGATCTCTGATAATGTTGCACTTAAATACTTGTTGTCATTGTTTATCACAATTACAGGTTATAAAGTTTACTTACTAATTGATATGAATGTGTTAGAATGCTTTAATGTGAGCAGACACTGCCCCACTGGCTTCTAGATTTTATATAATATCTGATTGTTAGTTTTAGACTTTTTTTTTTTTTAACGCCTCAATTTTTCCCCCATGTAAGTTATGAGCAGTTTGAATTGAACACCAATTTAACTATGGTTGCTTGCAAGAAGATGCTGTACACACAAATACACACATGGAACGTTCTGTAAATTTGAATGTGGTTTTGTGCTACTCTTTTGTTAATCATCTTGAATGTATGGTTGTTCCCTCTCCTTCAATCCTAGGGAAATGGGTGGTGCCCTCTGTCATGTTCGTAATGGTGTCTGGTGATTAAGTTTATATGCAAGTCAGGGCAGCACATATTTTGATTTGCAAAGCGGGCTTCCCTGTGATAGTGTGATAAGCTAGTTTCAGCTGGCACGCTAGATTTTGGGTTTAAATAGTTTCTATCTGTTGAGTTAGTTTGGTCTTTTGCGTGTTTACCAGATCCACATGTACAATAATCTGATTAGCTGACATAAATGCATTACATTTTTATAATGCATGTGGAAATGTGGTTTGGGAAGTTGCTATGGCAATAAGTTGTCTGACTGTTTGGATTTTATGCACAGTCTTAGCAATGACTATCCAATCACATTGCATCTTAGTGTAACGTTGCTGTCCTCCATCCAACAAATCTGCAAGCTATGTCTCTCTCATTCTGTCCACATCCTCTTCTGGCTGGCATGACGTCAGGTAGCTACGCGCCTAGCAGTGGATCACGTGACCCGCATTGCTAGGGACGTGTCGATTACGTCCGGGTAGCGGCTATTTTAGGCTGCTCTCTGTGCATGACGGACGTGTTTGTATAGCGTCTCGTGTCTGTCTATATCAAGTTTCCATTGTATTCCTGTGCTTGACCTGGCTTGCCTCTTGACTACCCTCCAGTCTGCTCCTTTGTACCGTTGCCTGTGTGCTCTGCCTGATGGTTGTGTATGACCTGGCTTACGTCTAGACCTCTCTCCATCCTGCTCCTTGGTACCATTGCCTGTGTCAGTCAAGAAGGTGTAGTGCTACTTCACGCTGCAGGAATAGTACTCAAGAAGCAAAATAGGGCAAAACTTACCCTCCAGTAAGATAAAGGGACGGCAGAATTCCGGTGCAATGGTTGCCACAGGTTCTCCAGCCTGAATACTTGTATGTAATAACAAAAGAGTTGCAACCGCACTCATTCAATCACCGTCATGGAATACTTCAAAAATTAAAAATCTTTATTTCATAATTTAAAATTGGCATACATGATTACTAAGGAGGTGGAAAGCTCAAAGAACGCTACATGACCCCACAAAAAGGTCTAACGCGTTTAGCGCTATACACAGCGCTTAATCATAGACATCACATAGAAGTTTTTCAAACATTTATATATACTAAAAATTAAAAACAATTGGGGAAACCTGTTCCGTTCTTGAACAATCAGATTCACAGCCAATAGCTAAAGACTCCATGGAAGGAACCAGATATTTAACCCTTTCAGATGGGCAAAAAGAACAAGAAACAAAGCTAGCAACACAGGATATCTAATTGTATAAGATTAACCTCATGTGGAGAGAAAGAAAAGAGAAACAGACAGAAGGGAATAAAAATCCAGATCAAAACTCCAATAAATTAGTATAACCATTCTAACGGTCATAAATCACAAAATGTGACTAATGTCCCATTCATGATTAAGACCGTCCGGTACACGAGTTTTTAATGTCAAGATCCAAAACGCCTCCCTCCTGTCTATTAACTCATTCATGTTCCTCCCTCTCCAGGGGAGATTACCTCTTTCAATCCCCTTGAAAGGAGCAACAGCTCTCGTCTCCTTCATGGGAAAATCTTATGTGTTTAGCCACAGCTGAAGTTGTTTCCTCCCTACCGATCTGACTCAAATGCTCTCTGATTCTTTGTTTCAAAGGACGCAAAGTGCGTCCAACATATTGAATAGAACACTTCATACATGTAAACAGATAAACTACATTTACTGTATTACAATTTATATAAGACACAATATTGTACACTGTACCATCCATCATACTTTTAAACTGTTTAGAAACCAATGACACTTTGCAACACTTACAACGTGGCGCACCACATCTAAAATAACCCTTCGTAGTTAACCACGCTGGATTTACTTTAGTACTCCTGTATAAACTAGGAGAAACATAATTGCCAATCGTGACTCCTCGTCTTGCCACAAATCGGCAACCACGTTTAACTATAGGCTCCAAAATCGGATCAGTATACAGAATTGGCAACAATGTTTTCACTAAACTACAAATCTTGGAATGCTGCAAACTATATGTAGTAATAAAATGAACATCATCGTTTGATTCTTGTTGACTCAAATACATCTTCTGCTTCTTATAAGTAGTTGATAGCAGCTGTTCCCTAGGTGTATTCAAAGCCTGTTGAAACGCTCTTTTTAAAACAGCATCTTTATATCCTCTATTTTTAAATCTCAAAAACAATTCCTGTGATGCCTTACAAAAAAGTTGGTCAGTAGAACAGTTCCTGCGCAACCGCAAGAACTGTCCTTTAGGTATATTAACCACCTGATGTCTTGGATGAGCAGACGTTGCATACAATAAGCTGTTTCCAGCAGTAGGTTTCCTATATATATCAGAAATCACTACCCCCCTCTCCCTATCACCCATAAGGATAACATCCAAAAAGGGGATAGTATCAGCTTGAAAATTGGAAGTAAATCTCAAATTATAACTATTATCATTTAATGACATGACAAAAGCAGATGCTTCCGATTCTGAACCTAACCACACAAATAGCAGATCGTCTATATATCTCCCGTACCACAAGATCAACCCCCTTGAGGGGTTCCCACCCCCAAAGATGCGGGTTGTCTCCCACCAACCCATACATAGGTTGGCAAGAGAAGGGGCAAAACTTGCCCCCATAGCAACCCCGCACCTCTGGAGGTAAAACACCCCATCAAAGGAGAAGAAATTGTGGCACAGGAGATACTCAACTGCTTTTAATAAAAATACACAAAGATCATCCATATAATCTGAAAAATTATAGAGATGGAATTTCAAAGCCTCTAACCCCAAATGATGAGGTATCGATGAATACAATGCTGTAACATCAGCTGATAACCAACTACACCTAGAGTGCCATTGAATCTGATTCAATTGGATTAAAACTTGTTTAGTATCCCAAATAAAGCCAGGGAGCCTTTCCACCAGAGGCCGAAGGTTTCTGATATATATAGGAAACCTACTGCTGGAAACAGCTTATTGTATGCAACGTCTGCTCATCCGAGACATCAGGTGGTTAATATACCTAAAGGACAGTTCTTGCGGTTGCGCAGGAACTGTTCTACTGACCAACTTTTTTGTAAGGCATCACAGGAATTGTTTTTGAGATTTAAAAATAGAGGATATAAAGATGCTGTTTTAAAAAGAGCGTTTCAACAGGCTTTGAATACACCTAGGGAACAGCTGTTATCAACTACTTATAAGAAGCAGAAGATGTATTTGAGTCAACAAGAATCAAACGATGATGTTCGTTTTATTACTACATATAGTTTGCAGCATTCCAAGATTTGTAGTTTAGTGAAAACATTGTTGCCAATTCTGTATACTGATCCGATTTTGGAGCCTATAGTTAAACGTGGTTGCCGATTTGTGGCAAGACGAGGAGTCACGATTGGCAATTATGTTTCTCCTAGTTTATAAAGGAGTACTAAAGTAAATCCAACGTGGTTAACTACAAAGGGTTATTTTAGATGTGGTGCGCCACGTTGTAAGTGTTGCAAAGTATCATTGGTTTCTAAACAGTTTAAAAGTATGATGGATGGTACAGTGTACAATATTGTGTCTTATATAAATTGTAATACAGTAAATGTAGTTTATCTGTTTACATGTATGAAGTGTTCTATTCAATATGTTGGACGCACTTTGCGTCCTTTGAAACAAAGAATCAGAGAGCATTTGAGTCAGATCGGTAGGGAGGAAACAACTTCAGCTGTGGCTAAACACATAAGATTTTCCCATGAAGGAGATGAGAGCTGTTGCTCCTTTCAGGGGATTGAAAGAGTTAATCTCCCCTGGAGAGGGGGGAACATGAATGAGTTAATAGACAGGAGGGAGGCATTTTGGATCTTGACATTAAAAACTCGTGTACCGGACGGTCTTAATCATGAATGGGACATTAGTCACATTTTGTGATTTATGACCGTTAGAATGGTTATACTAATTTATTGGAGTTTTGATCTGGATTTTTATTCCCTTCCGTCTGTTTCTCTTTTCTTTCTCTCCACATGAGGTTAATCTTATACAATTAGATATCCTGTGTTGATATCTTTATTTCTTGTTCTTTTTGCCCATCTGAAAGGGTTAAATATCTGGTTCCTTCCATGGAGTCTTCAGCTATTGGCTGTGAATCTGATTGTTCAAGAACGGAACAGGTTTCCCCAATTGTTTTTAATTTTTAGTATATATAAATGTTTGAAAAACTTCTATGTGATGTCTATGATTAAGCGCTGTGTATAGCGCTAAACGCGTTAGACCTTTTTGTGGGGTCATGTAGCGTTCATTGAGCTTTCCACCTCCTTAGTAATCATGTATGCCAATTTTAAATTATGGAATAAAGATTTATAATTTTTAATTTTTGAACTATTCCATGACGGTGATTGAATGAGTGCGGTTGCAACCATTGCCTGTGTGCTCTGTCTGCTTCCTGTGTATGACCTGGCTTACGTCTAGACCTCTCTGCAGTCTGCTCCGTTGTACCATTGCCTGTGTGCTCTGCCTGATTCCTGTGTATGACCTGGCTTACGTCTAGACCTCTCTCCAGTCTGGTCCCAGTGGGATTTCCTGTGTATGAACTTGCTGATATCGGACTGTTCCTCTGTACCTACTTCCTCAGCATTCCTGCTTCTACCTCCTATACTGGTTTGAGTGAGCACATAGTTCCTGTTGAGGTTTGTTTTCTCCCTGGGGATAGGGGTAGTATAGTTTGCCTATTGGGGGACATCCGGGGTCTCCTTCAGCTCAACTGGAGGGGACCAATCTACCTTCACGGCTGGCTAGGCCACAGCAAGATTCCCTGTAGGTAACCTCCATTCCCGAGCTTCATACCACAGAGTCACTCTCTAGCATCTAGCTCCCACATCCCTTGTTGGAGGAGTCTGATCTTCATCCTCCATACTCACTCCTCCAGTCCTTATGTACAATTTTTCAGTAAGTGACTTAAGGTATTCTGTTGGTATTACCTTACATTACACTTAGCCTGTCTTTGTAGTTCTTGCATCACAAATTGTTCCTTCTCTTTATGAGAGTGGTTTTCCTCTTTTTAAATAAGGAAAGGTTAGCAAGGCCAATGTCTTTTATCATGAAAAGCATTGGTTCTAGAGTACTGTAAGCTGTTACAAGCTCTTGTGTGTCCTTTGATTTTACTGCTTTTTAATATATTTTTGGAATAAAGTTTGATGATTTCATAGGTGTTTCTGGTTCCTTACACATTCTGGGAGAGTGCTGCTTAATTTGTATGTTTTACGTGGTTTGTACGGGAGGTCACTGGGAGCTTCCTGAGTTTGCACACCAGTGAGAAATGGAGATTCTTAACTCTCCATACATATAAGGAAGGATTTCATTCCGTATTGTATATAGTATGTGTTTGTGTGTGTGTGTCACTTTGGAGAGGCATTTTCCTATGATGTCTTTCATGAGCCTACTTGTCTTATGGTGAAGCAATTAATTGTACACCCCTCTGGTTTTTAAAGGGTGGAGATTATCATGTGCAGTGAGCAGAGTTTGTGTCCTGTGGTCCTATAAGCAACTGATATGTCTACAGTCATGGACATGACACCCAGGGCTGACTGAAGATGTCATCCAATGAACCACAAAGCAAGACAAAAATCATAGGGCCATTATTAAGGGCGTATTACTCTCCTTTAGCTCACCTTTAATTGATGTACTGTTCATCCTGGAAGGACGTATCATTCCAGTGCTGTGTGACTTTCAATATAGTCTGTGGTTGATGTTAATCTGGGTTCACTGGCCATGTCAGCAGCTTTTGTTGCTGAAGGCAATGAAGCTGTATCTATAATCTTTCTGTGCTTTTCAGAAGTAGAAAAGGTTCAGTTTAATGTACATTGTACTTGACTTTGCTGGTTTTGCTATTATAGCCTTGTTTTCTTTCCCACCATTTATTTTCAGCAGTCTCATTGTTGAGATAATCTTTTGTTGTTCGGAATCAACCGTGATAGCAATTTTTCCTTCCGTCTAAACATGCTCTAATAGGGATAATGATTTTAAGAGGCACTGAGGATTACAGGCAATGTACACACTGTCATATGTTTGCACACCTGGAATAATTGTTCCAGGATACAAACCTCTGTGAAAGGTGTGGAAACTAAAGTTAGAAGCATGTTGCAATAACAAGGAGTAATGTCCTCAGGGGAATCTTTTGTCCCCTGAGAAGTTCATAGTTGAGATAGGTAGTACTAAAGGTGGAGGAATTCCAGAAACTGAGAAGATAACTAGGTTAGGTGTGATGGGATGGGTTTTCCCCAGATTAGGTATTGGATTAGTGAGCACAGGAATGTAACTGGTGGATTAAAAACCGTGATTTAGCATAACTACAAGAACTGTTGTCTTTTAACTCATCAGTAGTATAGGTCAAGTGTACCGTGGTGCTACCGAGTGGGTGCTACAAGTACCGGATGAATAAAGAGGCACAATACTGGTCGGGTAACAGTACAAGGCTGGCGGAGGAGCAACGGAGGCAACAACGGATCTGTCCATGGACAGAGAGATCGGAGATAGGTCCTTAACCGGATGGAACAGTAAGCAGGCCCGGGTTGACACCCAGAACAGGATCGACAGCCAGGCCAGGTCGGTACACAGAGCAGGAATGTCAGTCAGGCTGGGTCAGTACACAGAGCAGAACGTCAGTCAATCCGAGTCGGTACACAGAGCAGGAACGTCAGCCAATCCGGTTCGGTACACAGGGTAGGAAAGATACAGGCAGAGTAGTCAGGCAGTCCGGGTCATACACGGGAAACACACGAATATTGGAGTCAGCGCTTATTAACGGGAACACCACGAAAGGGCAAAGCTGCAATGACAGGGCTCAGTATTTAAGAGTTATCACTGGGTGGAGCAACACCACGTTAGCCAATAAAACTGAATCAGGAAGAAGCACTGTCATAATGTCGCCAGAATAACATGGGCACCGTGATACTGTGTAGACTTTAAAATTTGGAGGGGAGCCTCAGCTGAATTGTGGGTGTGACCAGAACCATCTCATTGTCCCTGCACCAGTTTTAGACACCTTTACAGTCTATTATTTACTGTTGGACTAGCGTAAAAGCCTGTGTACATTGGCCAAGGTCTGGCCGATTTTAAGAGGTCGGTCCTGCTCTGTGTCCTGCCACCTACGCAGTCATGCACTGTAGAGACTGCCCAAAAGCACAGAATGCTCCCAGCACAGAACTCCCATCATTATGTCCGTTCAGGCAGTTTCTACTGCTCATGACGGCTTCTGACAAACATTCTAGCAAATTATTATATAGGATGTTAGAGAGCTCTTCATTGCATTGCTCCTCTAGCAACCAGGGTTTTTTTTTTCCATTATTGCTTGCTGTAGTCCAAGGGTATTTTATGTGCTAAGATATGGTGGCTACCCCTCTGGCATTCAAAGAATTAAAGAAAAATAAAAGTAAAGGATACATAAGCTTAGGGCCTGGATTGTCTTAATCTTTTGCCATGTATGACATTTTTTTAGCATTTCAACATTTTTTTAATATTTGGATACTATCATAAAATATAGTCGAGGCCAAATGTTTTGAGAATGATACAAATATTAATTTTCACAAAGTCTGCTGCCTCAGTTTAGATGATGGCAATCTGCATATACTCCAGAATGTTATGAAGAGTGATCAGATGAATTGCAATCAATTGCAAAGTCCCTCTTTGCCATGAAAATGAACTTAATCCCAAAAAAACATTTCCACTGCATTTCAGCCCTGTCCCAAAAGGGCCAGCTGACATCATGTCAGTGATTCTCTCATTAACACAGGTGAGAGTGTTGACATGGACAAGGATGGAGATCACTCTGTTATGCTGATTGAATTAGAATAAAGGGCTGGATGATTTAAAAGGAGGGTGGTGTTTGAAATCATTGTTCTTTCTCTGTTAACCATGGTTACCTGCAAAGAAATACTTGCTGTCATCATTGCTTTGAACAAAAAGGGCTTCACAGGCAAGGATACTGCTGCTAGTAAGATTGCACCTAAATCAACCATTTATAGAATCATCCTTCAAGGAGAGAGGTTCAATTGTTGTGAAGAATGCGTCAGGGCGCCCAAGAAAGTCCAGCAAATGCCAGGACCGTCTACTAAAGTTGATTCAGCGGCGGGACCGGGCCCCACCAGTGCAGAGCTTGCTCAGGAATGGTAGCAGGCAGGTGTGAGTGCATCTGCACGCACAGTGAGGCAAAGACTTTTGGAGGATGGCCTGGTGTCAAGAAGGACAGCAAATAAGCCAATTCTCTCCAGGAAGAAACATCAGGGACAGACTGATATTCTGCAAAAGGTACAGGGATTGGACTGCTGAGGACTGGGGTATAGTCATTTTCTCAGATGAATCCCCTTTCCGATTGTTTGGGGCTTCCGGAAAAAGGATTATCCGGAGAAGACAAGGTGAGCGCTACCATCAGTCCTGTGTTTTGCGAACAGTAAAGCATCATGAGACCATTCATGTATGGGGTTGATTCTCAGCCAAGGGAACAGTTTGGTGATGAACAATTCCTTTTCCAGCATGATGGGTCACCTTGCCATAAGGCAAAAGTGATAACTAAGTGGCTCGGGGAACAAAACATCTAAATTTTGGGTCCATGGCCAGGAAATTCCCAGGACCTTAATCCCATAGAGAACTTGTGGTCAATCCTCAAGAGGCGGGTGGACAAACAAAAAAACACAAATTCTGACAAACTCCAAGCTTTATTATTATTATTATTATTATTATGTAAGAATGGGCTGTCATCAGTCAGGATGTGGCCCAGAAGTTAATCGACAACATGCCAGGGAGGATTGCAGAGGTCTTGAAAAAGAAGGGTCAACACTGTAAATATTGACTCTTTACGTAAACTTATTGTAATTGTCAATAAAAGCCTTTGACACTTATGAAATGTTTGTAATTATACTTCAGTATACCATAGTAACATCTGACAATAATATCTAAGTCTGAAGCATTAAACTTTGTAAAGACCAATCCTTGTGTCATTCTCAAAACCTTTGGCCATGACTGTATGCAACCATGCCTATATCCTGTAGAGATCTGCCACATTTATCTATGACTTCTGAGAAAATGTTATGTAGTACTGTTTTGGGGACTGGTTCTACCTTGTGAATAACTTGTATTCAGATGTCATGTCATTACTAAACGCTGCAGAAGGAACTACCATAAAAATTGTAACCTTGTATTGTGAAATGTTTGCATTTCTTCGCTTTTCCATATTGAGGTGTACCATACCTCTGGGTAGTGATTCTTATCATGGTTTGGCTAATCTGGTCTAACACTCTGCTGTTGATTACTGCTGCCTTTCCTTCCCTGGGTCAGGCTGAGTCCATAGTTACACACCTGACTGTTATCAGCCAACCCCTTCCAGGCTATTTAAAGCAGCTAGGCTCATTTCCTCCTTGCCCTTGTGCCTGCAAGTGCGTTACACTCTCTTACCTTCCCAGCCTGGTTCCATAGAGCACCACATACACTGTGATACCTCCACCTTGGGTCCACTCGTACTCACACAACTCCACATACACTGTCAATCCCCAGCTCATTCCACTGCTCCCTGGTAGCCACAGATACCCCATATACACTGTCTGACCTCTAACTTGGTTCCATTGGTAGCCACAGAACCACACATTACTCTGGGTGTCACGCTAGCCTTTTTCCATTGCTAGTAATAGAATCAAACACACACTGTCTTCTACCCCAGCCTTGTTCTACTGGTAGCTGTGCTCATGGCATCATCTAAAGTATGTAAACACATACCAATGTTGTATAATTTTATTAGACAGACACTAGTCACTGTATATGCTTGGAAGCCCCATGGTGTTCAAAAAGATTAATATCTTTGAAGTGATTGAAGTGTAAAAACACTAGTGTGTTTTCCTGTAGCACACTAGCCTAGTTGCAGGTGAAGATCTATTTTCGAAAATGGTATGTCTTGCTTACCTTTTTCTTCATAACGCTAACAGTTATGTTCATTTTAGGGCAGGCTTGTCTAATCCTTGAATGGTTAAGCAGCTCTACAATGATAAAGGTGTAAAGATGATTATGTAAGCATAATATATATTTATCAGTAGACTCAATCAACCATCCTACGTTCAAAGCCAAACAGGAATTGTTTATGTTATATTATTGCCACTTGTCATCCTTTGATAGTTGAATGGTTTCTGAAAAACCATTGTGGGTACTGTTTAAATTTTAATACTAAGCAGCGTATGTAAAAAACAAACTTGGAGCACTTCCTTTTGCTGCTCAACCTAGTCTAAAGACAGCAGATGTCAAACACTGTTCCTCAGCATCTTCTTATTCTCCTGTAGGCAGGGCCAGTCTGTCTATGAAGAACATAAGGTTACACCAGTGCCGTTCTAAACTTAAAGGCATAGTACTAATTAAGATATAAAAAAAAATATATGTTGTAGGGTTTATGTCCCCAAATAAAACAAGGGTACTCCCACTTCTGAGAAATATTTTATTAAAAAATTATAACAGCTCAAACTTGAATTTTTTTAGGTGCGATATCACAGTGGCCTGAAAATTTACAGTGACACTGTTGCTACACCATCCCATGGAGATTTATGGTCTAGAGACCAGAGGAAAACTTATTTTCCTGACCTTTATATCTCTGAAGTTCAGGCCATCCTGTGCTGTTGCATACAGTCTGGTGCTGAATTTTACAGTTCCTGTTTTATGTAGTTGGTTCCTGGCCTTTCAGCTTTTCTGCCTGATTTCCAGGACTTTGCCCTATTGCGCCCAGCATCAGATTATGAATTTTGCCCTTTTTCTGTTTCAAGAGGTAACATCATCATCAAGTTATTTCCATTGAGGCAATTATGAAAATTTCTGGCAGTTGTTTATAAACCGAAGCAGGCAGAATGCATGAACCTATGTAAACCTTCACAATGTGTTACGCACCTCTCTCATGTGCACTGGGCAGAGTTTGAGGTCCTGTCATCAACTGTCATGTCCTCATCCATGAACTTGACATCCAAGATGGAATAAAAATGGTATCTCTTAAACCAAGAACCAAGTGAAAAATTAAAAAAGGCCATTAGGATTTCCTGTCCATAATGATGAAAAAAGAAAAATTCATGGGAGAACCAGGAATGTGCCATTGGCCTCTTGACTAAAGTAGACTTACGATTCTCACTTTTTAGATTCTCTGTTTATATAATTGGAGGTACAACCAACAATTATAACCATTTTCCAAAAATATTAACGGACCTAAGGTTGACATTTGCTGAATTCAAACTTTTGACCTCTTAAGAACCTGTGATGTGCCAGGATCCTCACCAGTGGATGTCCGTTGAGGACCGGTGATGGTTCTGGTGTGTCAAGGAATTCTCAGATGGCAGAGAAGCTACACACCGCTCTGCCATCCCAGAATTCAGCAAAATAAAAAAAAAGAGCAGTGGCCCTTAACGGCCACCCTAGTTTGGACTGAGTGGTCGTTAATGGGTAAAGGACCATAAGGGTATGCATAGCACTACAGAGCAATGTGTTGCAGACCCCTTTGGGTTATGAAATATTCCTAAACCTTCTACTTCATTTTATAATTTGCCTGGGGCATCAGAAGTTCTTAAAATCATCTTTTTTTTATCTCCCCCCATGCTCACGCACACACCCCTTTAGGATCTTTCTTTTCTCCTAGATTTCTAATTAGAGACCCGAGTTCTCCTAAAACTGCAATAGAGCATTCAACAACAGTTAAATTACAAATGTTAAGAAAAAAAGGTCTGTTAAAGGGATAGTAATGTTTCATAATAAAAGCAGCTCTAATTAATCATCATAGTATTTGGAATTTGGAGAGTGTTATTTCAATTCTGTCAGAGTTGTAGTTCAAGAGTAATTCAATGACAAAGTGTCCCCCTCCTGCCCCTTTTACTGATGTAACACTTTTCAGCCAGAGCAGAAGGGAGGTGCCCAGGTAGACTGCAGAGAGGGACAATCTTCAATTAAGAAGATTGTAAGAAGATTGTCCCCTGTTGTTATCTGTCTGGTCTTACAACTAGATTCCCCATCTGAGAAGAGATGGCTTACACTAGGTAAAAGGGACAGCAGGGGAAACTTTGCTTGTGAATATCTCTTAAACCATAAAGGTTTGAGAGATAAGACTTATATCATTCTTCATATTTTTTAATCCATACAAAATAAAATAAAGTTAAAGGAGCAGTAAACTTTTTTATGAAAACACATATTTTATAGAGCATTTCCTGCTGAATAAAACAATGTCACTCCCACTGCTGTCAGATGTTTTATTCAAAATGTATAGCAGTTCAAATAATCAGGAAGTGAATTTACTGTGTTTACTTCCTGATAGTTCTAACTCACATGAAGTGACAGGCAGTTTCTATCACATTCTATACAGAACTGTATGTCTGACTTTTCTGACTTCCCTTTCCATTAGAATTTAACAGGAAATCTAATTAGAATTTGACCACTAGAGGGCACTGCTAATGTAAAGAAACATGGGTTTAAACTGTAATAACTCTGGAAATATAAATCTCTCAGCAGTGGGAGTACCCTTATTTTACTCAGTAAGAAAATCCCTGCAATATATATTTTTTCATAAAAAAAGTTTACTGCTCCTTTAAAACGAAGTATTTACTATCCCTTTAAGTAATAACTTTTGAATGAGGTGTCTCCTAAAACTGGAACTACCTTTCTTTTTCACTTAATTGAAAAAAAATCTACAAGTTATAATTTATATTAAATATTTGCTATCCCTTAAAACAAGACTATTAACATGCTATAGATTAACATATACTATGTTACATATGCACACTGCCAGAAAGTGGATGATTGCACATAGATGCTTGATAGATGGGATTTCAAAGGACTCAAGACCTGGAAAGAATGAAAGTTGCAAACACACATCCACACGTCAGTTAGATCTGTCATTATCAGATGGATAAAATAAACAGAAATACTGACTAATCTAGATGTGATTATGTGAGCAAATATTTATAAAATGCATTGTTTGTGATGGCTTCAGTATCTATGTATATAGGAAAGTAGCTAGCTATATCTGCCTTAAGGCCAAGATCCCAGTTTATTGAACAAAAATTTTCTAGCACCCGATACATTTATATAGGGAAAATACAGCTCATAACATAAATGTATATCGTAATAATTAATAATAGTTATTTTCTTTTATATCCATTATGGATCAGTCCTAACTTGGCTGTTGAAAAGAGGTGCCATGCAACAGCTCCTTCTTGGAACCTCAGCCCCATTACAGGCTTGCCTCACAAAATCTCATAGTCCCACCTCAGTATGTGTGTTCATTTTTGTTACTGATGTAACAATATTAACATTGAAATTGATGGCTGATAAGAACCATTCGGCCCATCTATTCTGCCCATTTTTTCCACTGTAGAAACGCCAAACCTTATTTGGTCCTTGGTCTTGTCTTATATTCAGGACAGCCTTATGCCTATTCCATGCATGTTTAAATTCTGTCTCTGTATTAACTTCTACCACATCTGCTGGTAGTCAGTTCCACTTATCTACCACCCTCTCAGTGAAGTAAAACTTTCTTACATTAAGTCTAAACCTGTGCCCATCTAGTGTTAGACTATGGCCTCTTGTCCTAACATGTCTACTCATCTGAAATGTAGTTCCCACCTGCACTTTGTTGAATCACTATGTATTTGAATGTTTCAATCACATACCCTCTGTCTCTTCCAAGCTATACATGTTCAGATCCTTTAGTCTATCCTGATAATGTTTATCCTGTCAACCAGTCACCATTGTAGTAGCCCTTCTCTAAATTCTCTCTAGAGTATCTATATCCTTCTGGAGATGGGGTCTTCAGTACTGTACACAACACTCTAGGTGAAGTCTAACCAGAGATCTGTAGAGTGGCATGACCACTTCCCTTTTCTCTTACTAATCCCTCTAGCTATACAATCCAGTACCCTGCTTGCATTCCGCTCTGCTTTATTACATCATCTGCCTACCTACTATATGTCCAAAAGAAAGTGGAGGAGCAATACAATTTGCATTATAGGGGGAGAATTAAACATTTCAATTGATCTGCATTTAAATCGATGGGAATTTTTAGTTCCCCCCTACAGCGCAAATAGTTTACCATAGTATTCCTCCTGAATTATGTCATCAGAAATAATTACTCCCAGGTCCCTTTCCTCTGTTTATACAGACAACACTGTATCTTTAACCCCTTAGTGACCGGCCGCACACGCACACGGCCGGCACTTAACGCCCGCCGAACATTTTTTTTTCATTCTACTGAATGACTTCAGGGATGTACTTGTACGTCCTCTGTCCATCTGGGACATCTGCTCGGAACGTACATGTACGTCCTCAGGCGTTGTTGAGATCCTTTTCTTTTTTTTTTTTCCTATGGAATAGATCTTTATTAAAGGTTGGATATTGCAACACATAAACAGTGCCAAAATTGCATGCACAAAGTGTGTTTGTACTACAGTTAAAGTAACAATGAGCAACTTTGATTGCAATGTACAAAAATAGCCATATAATGAAATAGTAACATATAAGGAAAAAGCAATCCCAACCTATTTTGTTAGACTGAAGACAGAAAAATAGCTAAGGAGGAATGGTCTGGGGTCATGTATAATGAAAAGCCAGGATGCTGTAAATAGTATTAAGATTAGTCTCTAAGAGACAAATTAAGGGTCACCCATTTATGAAATAATGAAGACAATTCTGCAGGATCTTTCCTTTGTCTAATCCAGGCTAATTTAATGAATAGGAGCTGATCAGAAACTTTGGAGAAAATGTTGATTTCCAGTTCAGTGGGATCACGACTTTAGCGGAGATCCTTCTTTTTAATGAAATGTTATTAAATGTGTGTATTAGTATTCATTTGAATTTTATTTATTTTGTCATATTTTAGTGTAATCTATTTATTACTCAATTGTCTTAGCTGCAGGCATTTCTATAAATATATTAATAGCTTCCTGCCAATGTACACATTATCACCAGTGTAAAGACAGCAGACTGAGTAGTTTGTAACTGATACCGTTATAGTTAAACCCTTATGAACCTTTGCGTCACAATTCTTTGCATGGTCCCTCTGGTCCTAAACACAATCTTAATGCAGGATACTTACTAAATGTTCATTCTGCAGGAGTCTACAGAGTTAGCCCTCCTTTAATTGAAAAATGGGTATAAGTATGTTCATAAATCAGTTGTAAGAAAATAAGCATTTGCTAAGCCTTTTTCCCTTATACCTGGGTTAGGAAAGCATCAATTTAGAGGAATAAACTGTTTTCTACTTGAAAAACATACCCACACCTCTGAATATGAAACCCACATGTTCCCAACTGGGCCCAGTAGCTCACCCAAACCCTGACAAACCTATGCATATGGGGCATTACCATACTCAATGACTTGATGCATTTTTAAATATCTCCAAACAGCCTCTGCTTGAAATCCACAGCAACACTGAAATATAAGTTTGAAAAAAAATTTTTTTTCCAACTGCAGGCTGTGAGAGAGATTGGTAATAAGGTGGCTCTGTGAAAACTGTGAAACTACACCTGTATGAAACCCTGGGGTGTCTGACTCTCAAAACTATACACTTTTGGGAAATAATTTTAAAGTGGAGTACTGCTAAGCAGCCCCCAAATTAGTCATGGCACCAGTAAAGCAGGCAGTGAAAATTCAATGTTTGCTCAAAAGTTGGCCCTGTAGCTCCTACAAACCCTGAGAACCCAATGCACATGGGATATTGCTGTACTCAGGAGAAATAGCTGAACACTAATCAATGCATTTTTAAATATCTGCAAATATCCTGTGCTTGAAATCCACAGCAACATTGAAATCTATGTGTGAAAACGCCATTTTTTTTTCTTATATCAAGCTTTATGAGGGATTGGTGGTAAAATGGCTGCATAAAAAATGTGAAGACGCACCTAAAATGAAAGCCTTCGTTGTCTACTTTTCAAAAATATACACTTTTGGGGTGACATTTTTAAGTGGTACTCTGCTACACAGCCCCAAATGAGACATGGCACCAGTAAAGCAAGCTGTGAAAATTTTGACACTGGAAACGTGCATGTTGCAAACTGGCCCCGTAGCTCCCCCAAACCTGAGAAACCTGTGCATATGGGTTATTGCCGTACTCAGTAGTAGTAGCTGAACACTAATCAATTCATTTTTATTTATTTTTTTTTTAAATCTATACCTATCCTGTGCTTGAAATCCACAGCAACAGTGAAATGTAAATGTGAAAACTGCCAAAAAACAATAGTACCACAATTTTGGTACAGATTTTTGGAAAAATAGCTGCTTGAAAAACTTCAAAATTCGACTGATGATGTACCCAGAGGCGTAGGAACCTCCACAAATCTGGGGAGATAGGATTTTTACCCCAGCCCCCTGTGTGTCACTTTACCCCCCAGCCCCCCTGTGTGTCACTTTGGACCCCAAGCCCCTCTGTACCTTCTTTGTAGCGTGGCCGAATGGACCGCGGTAGAAGAGCTTCTGATCCTCTCCCCGGTCTGACAGGAAGCTGCTTGTTGTGCTTGGCGAGCAGCTTCCTATCAGACTGGAGTAGAGGATACAGAAGCTCCGCTACCCGCGGTCCGCTCTGCTCGGTCACGTTACAAGGAGGTGACCGGCATGAGGGAGCGCTGTGCAATGCACTCCCCTCCTGCCGGTCACCCAGAGCCTGCTCCCCCTGGGCAGGTGCGACTGGCGCCTGGGGGGATTTTTACATTATCTGTATCCCACAGATTTCCTGGGGGGGGTTCCCTCCCATCCCCCCCCGGTTCCTACACCCCTGGATGTACTCTTTGTTGTCTAATGTTCATAAACATATACTTTTGTGGGTCATTTTGGGGCTCTGACACCATCAACTAAGCTATGATCCTCACATGCCAAATACTGAAAAATTACAGACTGGAAATAATGGTGTCATCTAGTAATATTTACCTTGTAAATGTGAAAAAGGGATTGAAATACTAGGCATATGGGGTACTCTCATATTCAGGAGAATCAATTGAATGTATTTAGGGTTATTTTTTTTCTAATGGACTATTAATGTACAAATCCTTATAGGAAATTTTTTTGTTTGGGGTTTTTTTTCCCTATTTTTATCAAATTAAGCACTTAAGGACCGGCCGCGCACGCATGCGGCGGTCACTTAAGGACCATAGAGCATTTATTTTTTCACAATCCGATTCCGGATTCCCCGAATGGAGTGCAGCCGCGCAGGGAGACCGGAATTCCATGACGGTCCAGGACCGTCATAGGTCCTTAAGGGTATAACAAGCCATGACGGTCCTGGACCGTCATGGGTCCTTAAGGGGTTAAAAGATGAGCTATTCATATAAATGTAGTATCAAAAGAAAGCCCATTTGTGTGGTGTACTAAAGGAATTAGAGGTAAAATATGGTTGAACAAGACAGTAGAAAAAAAGTCAAAATTGCTCCGGTCCTTAAGTGCAATCCACCTCAGATTTTCCAGGTCCTTAAGGGGTTAAAAATAAAAAGCAATAAAAAAAAAAAGACTACAATGGCCTAAAAATGACCAAGGGAGATCTAATGATCCCATCCACCCAAGGTAAAAGTAAATATTAACACAAAGCAGACATGTTTTCCATCAGAGAATATTGGTGAATTTATCACAGATGGAAAATGTGACGAAAAGACACGTGTTCAGTTATGAAAAGCTCAAGTTCTGACATTTGACTTTGTAAAGAGATTTTGAAGCTTGTTTATTTTTTCCATCGAACCCCTTTGTGGTGAAGACATTTCTGCTCAGGCATCTCTCCCCTCGTGCTAAACATGTTTTGACAATTGGGTTGCTGTTTAGAATCAGCTATTTCATTCAGTTTTCTGTTAACAAGCCAACCTACCTCAGAAGTTGTACTTTTCATTGGTTTTGTGGATACCCCCTACCCCTGACATGACCAAAAATGTGTACACAAAGGCAAAAAAATACAATTCCAATAAAGTAAATGACAAACAACTGTTTAGGAGCGTATTTTCTACATTCCATTAGCATATGTATATATTGTACCACATCTGTTACATGGATTTCCCTCTGTTATAAAAAATTAGCAAACCTAAAAGGCATTTTTTTACATTTGGCACCATTCTGCATTTTAGGCACAAAAGAAGTAGAATTTAATCATGTAACCATGCAATGCTACACAAATTTGAAAAATGCACAAAATTCAGTTTAAGAGAGGTAATTTGTATTTTTACTCTTTGGTTGAATTTGCTGTTAAATCTCCAGCATTTGGATGCATTGCAAAAAATATATTTTTATTTACTTTTCCAAGACATTTTTGAAAAACACTGAACTTCATATCACGTTAGCTAACCATAAGACATAAGACTAAATTGATACACAATAGGAATGGTTTGACATAACCTATATGGTGCCAACATCACTAATCTGCATCTACCACAATTTGTTAGTTTTTTTTAGAGGGTTGTAGGTAATAACTAATTTATCTCCAAATTTCCCTGTAGATTTCAATAGGAACCTTTGAGATAAAACCAGATGACTATATGACCTGAAATGGGATGCAGTTCATTGTTTGAAAAAAAAAAATGGTACCTCATTGGTACTAATTTATATACCATAAATAGGTATGGGAAAAACCTTTCACCTCAGAAATGTGAAAAAACACCACTCACTAACTGTTTCTTGATTTCAGTACAATGAAAAGAATGGAAAAGCAAAGAAACATCACTTTTCTCAGGATGTATCATTTTCCTCTTGTACGGTTTTTATGGAAACATTTTTGTTATTTCCTACCTATACGCGATTTTGTTCCTTTCATCATTCACTATATTTGTCAAGGTCCATGACATGACATGTTTGTGCTTTGTTATATATCAGATGCAAAACACCCATGCGTGCCCACAATTTGTTACTTACATTTCTTATATTTTTGGTTTATAGGAAGCACCCAAGCAGTATCATTCTATATTTGGGTATCCTTTGTATGTAGAATGCATTTATTATTATTTTTGTATTAAATATAATATTACATCAATAAGATGGACATAACAAATACAATCATGATGGAAATTAAACATGGAATACATACAGGGGCAACCCCAAGATTTCCAAAGAGGGATATAGAAAAATATAAATTTATTAGGAATGAATATAAATAACTTAAAATAAAAGCGTTATTAAATTGGTTCATTAAAAAGTGTCAAGAATTACAAACTGCGTTAAATTTAGGAGAATACAGCTTTCAACAATTTGGTTTACAAAAAAAAAAAAAAAAAAAAAAAAAATCAAATATATACACAATAACCATATCTAGAATGGCCAAATGGGGATCGTAGTCCAACAACAGTTGGAGAAAGTCTGAAGGTTGACCACCTCCGCTTGGACATACCCAAAACAGCAATAAAAATCTTATTTGTGATTTTAAAGCATTGTCTTGCTGATTGTGATGGGGTCATATCTACAGTGCATGGAAGGAAAGAGGTGATGGTGCACGGACTGACAGAAGCAGTTATAAATGCAGGACACTGGTAGTACAAGAAAATGGGTGGCAGTAAAGAGCACACAAAGGCTTATATTTATATAGATATATATAGCTATAGCTATCCATAGATAAAATTTCATAGCAAGTGCTTTCTGTCCCTTTAAAAAGAATATTAACAAATACCATCTTAGGTGTACAGGTGCACATTGTCAGCCTTATCCTTTCACGTGAACGTGATCTGGGTAATTTGGCCCTGATACAATTGTTTTAACCGGTATTCATTGTATCCACTTCAAAAGAATACTGAACCATGCCATCGAAAGAAAATGTCCTGTAGGTGGTAGTTTCCTCAAAGTAAAGTACATTATGATCGCAATTCATTTATACATTTTTTTTTTTTACATTCTTTGGAACTTCATAGCTATCCATAGATACACTTTTCATAACAACTGCTTACTATTCCTTTAACCCCTTAAGGACCACTGACGTGGCAGGACCGTCACGTACTTTTACTAATACCGGGGATTGAAGTTGATGGCTCCAAGACCGGAGCAATCTTTTTCAGTCCCCCATTCGGCGTGCCGCCCCACGTGATCAGTCACGTGGGATGGCACATCAAAGTTTCCTATCTGGTCCTTAAAGGACCACACACCTCAGGACCGCTGATCCTTAAGGGGTTAACATATACCATGTAATGTATACAGGTGCACAATGCCAGAAGATAGATTATTACACATAGATCTGTGATAGATGGAATTTATATTAATGCAGTTTGAGTTCATCAAGCACCAGACACAATGCATGTTTTACAAATAACTGTGTGTCATTTGGGTATGTCATCAGTACAGGTGAATGCTTTATAAAGAAAGGTACCAGGTCATCTCAGTTTGTGTATTGCCCAGCTGAGACATGTAATGATGTATTGTTCTGCTGTTCAAATTAAATACCAGGAAAAAGGTTACTGCCCTGGTGGAAAATCAGCCTGGCTTGTTAGTAATGGCTTCAGTATCTATGAATTCCACACAGTAACTAGCTATGTGACCTGGATTCCATTACAGGTAATAATTTAGTCAATGATGTTAGCTACAAATATCTCCATTGACCTCTGGATAAAACACAGTGATAACATTTATCAAGTGTGATGGAATCCAACCCTATGTCTGTTCCAATAACATTGTCCCTGCATATACAGGAAAATGACTAATCAGTACAGCATAAAACATCATTATCCTTTATTTATGATGCACCAACATTGTCACAGTAACTACAATAACTACAAAAACTGTGACATACAATTAACTTACAGAAAAGGAAAACCTTTGCTACTTCACAAATATTGCTTCAGTGTAAACCCTATGCACAGTATATGTTATTGCTTGTAACACACACAGGTCAAGTCACTTTTTCAAGTTCAGTTTTTTTTGTCCAGAATATGTTCAAGCTTGCCTGGTACCCTAATGTTAGGCAAGTCCTAATTAATACAGTTTACCATATCATATGTCATACAAACTGTTCCATAATAGAGGACACAACTACACCTTTATAGGCTTTCAGTGACCTGCTTTATGGTAATAGCTGCAAGTGGGTGGGGCCATCCATTAGGAAAACACCTGCAGTGATTGGATGGGGCACCTGAAATAAGTGAATGGGACATGCCATTTGGGGATCAGTTGAAGTGAGTTTTTGGTAAATCTCAAAACCTGGTATATGTCCAGTTCCTTAGAACACAATCCGTATGTGCAGAAGTCTGTCCACTCACTCCTTTTTATGGCACAAAGCCTGGATAATACAACTTTCCAATATGTGTTAAGTTGGCCTTCTGATTTACTGAAGTGACTTGGACTGATTACAGACTAAAATGGCAATGAACCATGTTCTGCACAACTAAACATCTACCTCAGTGGCCAAGTAGATGGATTGGACTGATTACAGACACTAATATAACAATGAACCATGTTCTGTACAACTAAACAACTACTTCAGTGGCCAAGCAGATGGATTGGACTGAATACAAACATTAATATAGCAGTGAACCATGTTCTGTACAACTAAACATCTACTTCAGTGGCCAAGTAGATGGATTGGACTGATTACAGACACTAATATAGCAATGAACCATATTCTGTATAACTAAACATCTACTTCAGTGGCCAACAGGTGTGCATGCTTGTAAGATAAAAGTCAAAGTGAGACTGATGTATTAAGACAAAATGGGGCACTTCTAGAGCAAACCAACTGTACTATATGTGACAAAAATCATCATTTATTTCAAAGGGACTTTAAAAACGATTAATTCTAGAGCAGTGAAAGTAGTGCACAAGAAATGTGTCACATACCTCGAGCATTCAACTGATTAGCAGCCACATTTTAAGCAGTGGCCATTTGGGGACTTACAATGTGGTACCCATTTCTTTTAAAACCTTCTCCATACTTTGTTTCTAACATCCAAAAAGCAAAGAGACAGGGAAGCACCAATGATACAATACCGTTATTTGGATTAAAATTCAATAGACAATCTTATTGCATACTCACATTGAGTTATTGCCAAACATTTGGTATCAAGAATACTGGCTGCCAGGCTTACGAAGGCAATAACCTAGTCTCTGTTCAGGTGGTGACAGCAATCGGTGAAGTATTAACAGGATGAGGCTCAAACTATGTCAACTTCTAAAATATTTAATGACTTATACAAAATAAAATAAAATGAAATGTACAATATTTAAAAATTTACACAGGTTCTCAACGCTAACGCATTTCGCTAAAAAGACATGATAGTGGATCCAGCGAAAAACCATTTTGAACTAGAAAGCAATGTAAATAAAAATGTCAAGAGATAACTGCAAATGATCCAACCTTTAACCATTTGCTTGCCAGATGTATGCACAATGCATATCAAAGCAATGAGTTGCTCACCTCTTTTTCACTCAAAAAGTTAAGCCCCTCCTGCTCCTATTACACAAACATCTGTTTAATATATATCCCTGGAATGCAACAGTACCTCCATGGTTGATGAGACCTGTCTGAAATAAATGAATAAATAAAAATAAAGTCTGAGCAGTATTCACTTTTGAATGGTGCATCACTCTTCTCTGGGAAACGCTACTCTCTTTTTACTCAGCTTAACACCTTAACGACCCTTGATGGTCCTGGCATGTCATGGGTAGATTTGTGTTAAGGACCCATGATGTGCCAGGACCACACCCCATTCGGGGAGCCCTGAACTGGAAGCTGCAAAAAAAAAAAAAAAAAAAATCCGTGGTCCTTAAGTGGCGGACATCCTTAAGGGGTTAAAAAGATCTGCTATAAACAAAATTTATAGCAATGGGTTACTATCCTTTTAACCCCTTAAGAACCGTGTGGTGTGCCTGGACTGTCACTGTTTTTTTTTCCCCTTAAGAATCGTGATGGCACATACTTTTTACATAAAGCGCTCCTGCTGTACAGTTCAGTACCAAAAGTCTGTCAGTCACCTTCCCCCATGGTGTGCCTCATTCCCTTCAGGGACTCACAAATCAATGCACGCCAGGTCACATGAAGATTTGTGAGTCTTTGAAGGAGAAGGGAATGAGGCACACCATTGGGGAGGTGGAGAGGTGATTGACAGACTTTCACTACTGAGCTGTAACAGAGCGATCCATCTGGTGATGTTATCAGATTTATCTTTAACTTCAAATATCTCCATTACCATACAGATTAAGAAAAAAAAAAAAAAAAAACAACACAGATCAAAGCTTTATTGATAACATATGTTTTAAAAATACGCTATGAAATGTATACAGGTGCACATTTTATAAATGTGGATGATTAAACATAGCTCTTTGATAGATGCATTTAAAATGATTGAACTCAATCACCACCAACAATGCAGGTTTTCAGAATAATCATATGTCTCTTGGGTCTGTCAATAGCACAGGTGTATTTTCTAAAAAGAAAGGTGCCAGGTCAACTCAGTTTTTAATAGTATATAGGCCAGATGGTAGCATATAATGATGTAATATTCTGCTGGTCTCATGTAATACCAGGAACAAAGTACAAGGTTATCAACCTGTTTTGACCTGGTGGAAAATAAGGCCTGACAATACAGTTTGTTGGTGATGGTTTCAGTATCTATGCACACCAGATTAACTAGTCATGGCAATGATTACATTGTAGTCCATAATTATGGGATCACAGGATCCCATAGGATCTAGGAAGGTATACCAAACACCATAACACCCAGTCCCTTGCATCATAATCACTTTATGTAAATAATCAACACATACACCCCAATCTGCATTAATAATATCAAAAAAGCCAAGTGAACCATTTTCAGTTTGTCAGTGTATGAAAGATAACAATAAAGTTATTATACTTCTCATATAAATGTAAATGTTTACATCATGTGAATTCAAACCATATGCTTCAGTTGTTATAAGACAAGAATTCGGTACATACAAAAAGTTGAAGTGATCGTGTAACATGTTAAATATATACAAAGAAGATACAAACTCATTCAACTATTTGAAATCTACATCACTAATAATTAAAAGATCTTGCTACATTAGAATGGAATGTACTTTATCCAGTCAAGGCTACTCACCATCTAAGCAGGTTGGGAGCTTAACTATTAGAAGGAGTATCCACAAAATTTTCACAAGGCCTCTTATGGATAGGAAAAATATCAAATAATAAGCTAATCCTTCCTTAGTATAATAAAGTGACTATTCAGTTAAAGATTTGCCTTAGTATGAAAGGCAGTCACTATATTTTTTTTAACTACTGGAGTAAGCTTACATAGTTTATCATAAGTTACTTGCTACTCAGGTGCTCTTTAATTCTTTTAGTCCCAGACCAGGTTTTGGTAAGCACACCCAAAGAAAAAAATACATTTTAGCACTTGAAGTGCAACCAGTTTTGAACCAAATAGCTAAAAGCAAAAACCCCAAAACAAATCAAGATGCATATTCATATTTATTCAATATTAACACTTTATATAGCAACATATAACCTGCATATAAACACTGTAGTAAAGAAGAGGATTTTTTCATGTAGTATGACTATATTGTGTTAAGCTTGCCAACACATTTAGGGCAAGCCCTAAACGTAATCTGCTTTAGCCCTATGATATGAATCTATATGTCTTTACTGTTGATAATGGAGAGAGAGAGAGATTCTCAGACTAGCATTTTATACGTGTTCTATAAACAATGAGCATTACAACTGGGAGTGAATCAATAAAAGCTTGCCAAACTTCCAAATTCAGAATTCCAGTCCAAGTTTTGGCAACCACACCCAAAGAAAAGATACATTAAAATAGCTGGAAAGTGACCAACTTTGACCAATATAGCTAAAATAAAAAAAAAAACACAAAATATGGATGCACATCCATATTTACTCAATAGTAACCCTTTATTCAAGCGACATATTGACTGTGTATAATCATCTTATTAAAGTTGAATGGTTAGTGACATAGTATTGCTATTATATGCGGAAATTGCCAAAATACCCTATTATAGTCAAATCCTAATCTTAATTTGTTTTATCCTTCATGCTGAATCTTTTCTGCTAGACTCTTTGTAATGGCGAGAGACTCTCTGATAAGCATGTATAGTATCCTAAGGACAATGAAGATTCTACTTGGTTGTGGGAGAGGTGCTTGAACCAACAGAAGGTGTCCCTATAATCCCCATATTAACAAGACAACAAGACTGTACATTTGAAGCACTGTACAATTTGATTTATAGAATGGATTTCAGTTAAATCAGTACTCATTTATATGTCTTATAGACACAGAATATATCATCCAGTGTTAGGAAATTATTGTGATGGTACAGAGAAATTTCCAGCATATGACTTACCAACACTACTCCATATTAACGCATGGATGTTAAAACATACAAAGTTTAATTAATGGTGCCGAGTTAATTTGCATTGATCTTAGTACAGAAGAGGTACATGCATTTAAAGATAACAGTAGGGTTACTAGGTGCACACATTTAGAAAAAGAAGTAGGGCAGTCTCCATATTTTCCATAAATGAATTAATGCTATACAATATAGCTAAAGCCTTCATTCAGCCCAAAATGATTTTTACTATGTAGCATTTAAAGCCAGTGGCATTTACATTTGTTTCATTTCTTTTTTTTTTTTTCAATCTCCAGATGTTCGGCCACATACTTTTTTCAAGACCAATAAACATAGACAACTATGCCATTATTATGAAATTTCTTTACGTCTGGCTATTGACATCTCAGTATCATTCTGAATACCACCAAGGTGTTCAGATATCCTACGCCTTAACTGGCAGTACTTCTTGCCTACCCATTTTTTTTTTTTTTAACAAGGAGAAATGGCTGCATAAATGACTGCTACTGTCCTGCAGTTTATAAAATCCCACAGATGGATGACCTTTCCTGTGTTAGGTTCTAAAGCTTAGTTGGTAACATGACTCCACACACTCTCTGCAATTAATATGCATTGACTATATAGATAAACATGACTGTTGTATGAAGGACTACTACCTAGATAAGTCATTATTTTACACTTTGTAATTATATAGCTATATCTGAATGTTGTATGATGGATTCTACCTGTGGAGTGTGTGGAGTCATGTTACCAACTAAGCTTTAGAACCTAACACAGGAAAGGTCCTCTGGTTATACACAGTAATTATACAGATGTACCTGACAGCTATATGCAACTCCTACCAATGAAGGTGCCTCAGTTGCACACAGTAATTATATAGATTTTTTATCTGAATGCTATATGAAGGATGTCTATCAAATAAATTCTTCTGATAAACAAGTTTAGTGAAATGTTTCTACTAGGTACAGTTTTCCTTTAATATATTGTATTAGATGTATGTTTCATATCTGGAAGGTGCACACTGTATATTCGTATCTAATTATTACTTTTTTTTTTTTGTAGATCTTAATCAGTTTTAAGAAAATTAACTTTAAAAATAAATTTTAACAATAAACAAAGAACGGGGGAGGGAGATGTATCTGAAGGTATTCCGGAGATTTTGGAAGCGTTAAATCAAGAAGGTATTTTAGAAGAGGAGAAACAGTTTGGTAATTTAGTTGAAGATTAGATATCCTTTACGAGGATAAACTTCAAGAAAAAAAATTCCAGTTTTACTCATCAAATTATAAAGGACCATATATTGAAGTTTTGTACTGATCAGTCATAAGAGAATATAATGAGTTGGTAAAAAAACAATAATATCAATAAAAATAATCTGAGTAAGACAGAATAGAAGACAATGCAAGAACTGAAGCAGAATACCAATATTACTATATGTAAATCAGACAAGGGTGGAGCCTTAGTAATACAGAATACAGAAGAGGGATATCGACTTCATGAGGATTCTGAATCCTATCAGAAGTTAGACTATAACCCTAGCAATTTTTTATTGAACGCTCTTAAAAAATTTACAGGAAGCTCTCCAAAAAGAAATTATTAGTCGAGAAGAATACAATTTTATATTTATACAATTTCAACATAAGGCCTTTTTTTTATCACATTCTTAAGGTGCATAAAGATATCAACAATATCCCTGGACTTCCCATCATTTCAGGGATACTCGATATGACTAGTAATTTATCAGCTTTCATCAATTTTTTTTTTTTTTTTTACAAAAATATGTTATCCAAATAAAATATTTTATAAAAGATTCTCAGAATATTTTACCTCTTTTTCTTTTATAGAATAGATTCAAGGCAAATACATATTTGGTTACCCTGGATGATGTAACCTCTCAGTATACATCCATCAAACAGGTTAGGGTTGGAAGCTATATGCTTAGTGCTGTCCCCATAAAAAATAGAAGACCAGCATACTGAACATAGGTAGTTTAATAGATTAATTAGAAATTGTAGTGATATTGCAGATTTTGGAGATGAAGGACAGCTTTTTGGAGAGAGAATACAGTCCATCACTTTTAGATCAAGCATTATGACAGGCATGTTCACATAAAAAACACTTAAAGATTTTTACTGAGCAAAAATATTCCTGATAAAGGCAGAGTAGATTTTAGGAAAGCCAAGAACATCCAAGGCAATTTTAAATGTAACATGAATACCTGTGTGAACTGTGTCCATATGAAACATCAGGAGACCATCTTTTCAGATAATTCAAGATCAAACCAGTTTACCATTCAACATTATATAAATCGTGGAATTTGATATGTAATCTATCTAATTTCCTGTGGATGTTATATGTCTTAAGTGGGGATTACAACCAGGATACTCACAGAGAGATTAGAAGAACATAGTAGGAATATCTTTAAGAAATCCAAAGAACATAGTGTTTCCAGACATTTTAGCACGTGTCTGATGGTAGGTATACAGAATTTTAGTTATGGGGATATATTTTATCTTGTATACAAAAAAAATCGCTAACACAGACAGTCAGCACTATCAAATAAAAGCAATATATCCTTTATTGAAATTACTTGTAAAAAAATACCTTGACAACATCGCGGAGAAATGGAACAATTTCAGAGAGACTCTCGTGGAGGATCACAATATAATCCACGTAGCATGCATGAGCTTCGGTCTCCCACCGATCAACGCGTTTCGCGCGACATGCGCTTACTCATGATCTGGGGTTCTAACAATCTACGTAGGAGCTTTTGAATCAGTCCAGACCTATCAACAACAATCTGGTTACTCAAACAACCAATCCCTCTGCAACTCGGCATCCAAACAATCCACACCCCCAAGACATACACAGGGCCGGATTTACATCTCAGGAGCCTGTAGGCACAGAAATCTGAAGCGCCCCCCCCCCCCATGGCCATCTCCACAATGCTCCGAATCTCCAATTACCCTCCCCCCCATCTCCATATTGCCCTCACATTATGTAGATATATAGATAACCAATTATTCCCACGTGGCAGCCTTCCACTGGAAGAAACCAACACTGCAGCTTTGCGTGCCTACATGGTGACCTTTTGAATCAGTGCTAGATGGAATTCATTGCAGCTTAAAGGGATAGTAATACTTCGTTTTAACTTTATTTTATTTTGTAGGCATTAAAAAAACATGAAGAATGATATAAGTCTTATCTCTCAAACCTTTATGGTTTATGAGATATTCACAAGCAAAGTTCCCCTCCCCGCCCCTTTTACCTAGTGTAAGCCATCTCTTCTCAGATGTGGATCAGGTTGTATGACAGTACAGATAACAGAAGGGGACAGTTTTCTTTGTATGAAAACAATGAAAGCCCTTCCCCCCTTGACAAGTTTTTCAGCTTTTTCCGTTATCTTAATTGAAGATTGTCCCTCTCTGCAGTCTACCTGGGCATCTCCCTTCTGATCTGGTTGAACAGGGGGGGGATACTTTGTTTGTGAATATCTCTTAAACCATAAAGGTTTCAGAGATAAGCCTTATATCATTCTTCATGTTTTTTTAATGCCTACAAAATAAAATAAAGTTAAAATGAAGTATTACTATCCCTTTAAGTGTGAATCAGGAAGTAGGGCTCAGAGAGGCTAACAAAGTAGTTCAAATGCCTACAGAGAGGCATCTCTCTCTTGATGGAGAGCATAAATGGTAGCCTGTAAGCGGGCAACATGCTAATGTCTCTGCCCCTTTAGCAGGAAACATTCTGTTGAGGGTTGTGCCGGGGCTGCGCTGACTTTGACACTGCACTGTCTGCAGACTCAGCGGCAGCACAGAACAGCGCTTTTGACATCTCTCACTCACGCTGTCCAGAGGCTCACACAGCGCGACAGCAGCTGCATAGACACGACACTCGCTCACACTGTCACAGCAGGTAGCAGCGCAGGCAGGCAGCAGACGGATCAAAGGCTGGATTGGCAGGCTAGCGAATTAAAAAAAAAAATCACAATGGCAGGCGCCCCTTGGTGGCGTGCGCCTGTAGGCAGGTGCCTACTCTGCCTTATGGCAAATCCGGCCCTGGACATACAAGGTAAAAAAGTTAAATTAACCCATTCAAGGGCTCAATATGTATCCAATATCTACCCCTTCAGTTTGAAATAACAAACCGAAAGATACAAAAAATATACCATCTGTTGTCCTGTGTGCGATTGCATCCAGCACAATAGTGATCCGAGATTGCAGTAGGACCGGCCGAGACCTCATACACATGTCATATCTATATCTGGACCGATCCAAAACCCCAATAAACCGTACACTCCAATTTTAAAAGTAAATATTAACAAATACACAATGTTAAAAATAAAAATACAATCAAGACCAAAGAAAATCATATAAAACATGAGTGATTCTAAGAACAGACTCCCCAAGAGGATAGATTTCCGAAATATGAATGTAAGAGCATCACATTCAAGTAATTAGCCAAACCATATATGATCATGTATAGCAACTCACATCATATTCCTTATTAAGACCACCTGGATGTCTGGTTCCTAATTCAAATATCCAGAAGACCTCTCTTCTGGATAATTTATCATCCAAAGAGCCCCTACGTGGTCCTAAGGTAACTCGTTCTATACCTTGTACAAAAAAGGTCGAGTTACTACAGCTACCGGTTTTAAAGTGAGAGGAAACCCCAGAAAGAAATTCTGTGCTTCTAATATCACTAAGATGCTCGTTCATCCTTTCTCTAATAGATCTAGTGGTTTTACCAACATATTGGATTTTACATGTAACACAAGTCATAAGGTAGATTACCCCTCTTGTGATACAGTTAATGTATCCTCTCATTTTATACACCCTATTGGTAACTGTTGAACAAAAAGTATTAGTTACATCCATTAATCTACAACATCCACACCTAGACCTGCCACATCTATATGTGCCAACCACTTCCATCCAACTGGACTTCTTTGTATTGCTTTCTGACATGAACAGGCTAGGTGATATTTGAGTAGATATAGTCGGTGCTCTCCGTGATACAAACTTAAAACCATTCTCCAAAGCTCTGTGTAATCCCATGTCTGCATACAGTATTGGAATATGTTTTTTTACCAACTTTACTATATCTTTAAATTCCACACTATAAGCAGTTGAGAAAACAACCTTGTCCAACAATGGGTTCTTCCCCCTTTTCGTTGGTACCTCAACCAAAGCCTTGGAGAATGATTTATAGTGTAAAAGCTCTTTTCTATTTTTCCGTCTAGCATTGTCCCAGGCTTTATTTAAAACCCATCTTGGATATCCCCTTTGTAAAAATCTGTGAAACAGTTCACTCGCCCGTTCTTCAAAAAGAGCATCTGTTGAACAGATGCGACGTAGGCGAAGGAACTGTCCCACAGGTATACCTCGTATGGTATGTCCAGGATGGCAACTGTCTGCCCTAAGTAGGCTGTTGCCTGCAATCGATTTACGATATATATCTACTGGTTTGGTAGATTCATTGATGATCTCCTGTTTGTTTGGCGAGGATCAGCTGTGGATATACACAAGTTTGTGACATATCTCAATGACAATGACTTGAATTTGACTTTCACCTCTGAAAGCTCTTCTACTTTAATTCCCTTTTTGGATTTGAATTTGTGTGGAGATTGGAATACAGGAGTTGTATCAGTAGATATATATCGTAAATCGATTGCAGGCAACAGCCTACTTAGGGCAGACAGTTGCCATCCTGGACATACCATACGAGGTATACCTGTGGGACAGTTCCTTCGCCTACGTCGCATCTGTTCAACAGATGCTCTTTTTGAAGAACGGGAGAGTGAACTGTTTCACAGATTTTTACAAAGGGGATATCCAAGATGGGTTTTAAATAAAGCCTGGGACAATGCTAGACGGAAAAATAGAAAAGAGCTTTTACACTATAAATCATTCTCCAAGGCTTTGGTTGAGGTACCAACGAAAAGGGGGAAGAACCCATTGTTGGACAAGGTTGTTTTCTCAACTGCTTATAGTGTGGAATTTAAAGATATAGTAAAGTTGGTAAAAAAACATATTCCAATACTGTATGCAGACATGGGATTACACAGAGCTTTGGAGAATGGTTCTAAGTTTGTATCACGGAGAGCACCGACTATATCTACTCAAATATCACCTAGCCTGTTCATGTCAGAAAGCAATACAAAGAAGAAATCCAGTTGGATGGAAGTGGTTGGCACATATAGATGTGGCAGGTCTAGGTGTGGATGTTGTAGATTAATGGATGTAACTAATACTTTTTGTTCAACAGTTACCAATAGGGTGTATAAAATGAGAGGATACATTAACTGTATCACAAGAGGGGTAATCTACCTTATGACTTGTGTTACATGTAAAATCCAATATGTTGGTAAAACCACTAGATCTATTAGAGAAAGGATGAACGAGCATCTTAGTGATATTAGAAGCACAGAATTTCTTTCTGGGGTTTCCTCTCACTTTAAAACCGGTAGCTGTAGTAACTCGACCTTTTTTGTACAAGGTATAGAACGAGTTACCTTAGGACCACGTAGGGGCTCTTTGGATGATAAATTATCCAGAAGAGAGGTCTTCTGGATATTTGAATTAGGAACCAGACATCCAGGTGGTCTTAATAAGGAATATGATGTGAGTTGCTATACATGATCATATATGGTTTGGCTAATTACTTGAATGTGATGCTCTTACATATATTTCGGAAATCTATCCTCTTGGGGAGTCTGTTCTTAGAATCACTCATGTTTTATATGATTTTCTTTGGTCTTGATTGTATTTTTATTTTTAACATTGTGTATTTGTTAATATTTACTTTTAAAATTGGAGTGTACGGTTTATTGGGGTTTTGGATCGGTCCAGATATAGATATGACATGTGTATGAGGTCTCGGCCGGTCCTACTGCAATCTCGGATCACTATTGTGCTGGATGCAATCGCACACAGGACAACAGATGGTATATTTTTTGTATCTTTCGGTTTGTTATTTCAAACTGAAGGGGTAGATATTGGATACATATTGAGCCCTTGAATGGGTTAATTTAACTTTTTTACCTTGTATGTCTTGGGGGTGTGGATTGTTTGGATGCCGAGTTGCAGAGGGATTGGTTGTTTGAGTAACCAGATTGTTGTTGATAGGTCTGGACTGATTCAAAAGCTCCTACGTAGATTGTTAGAACCCCAGATCATGAGTAAGCGCATGTTGCGCGAAACGCGTTGATCGGTGGGAGACCGAAGCTCATGCATGCTACGTGGGTTATATTGTGATCCTCCACGAGAGTCTCTCTGAAATTGTTCCATTTCTCCGCGATGTTGTCAAGGTATTTTTTTACAAGTAATTTCAATAAAGGATATATTGCTTTTATTTGATAGTGCTGACTGTCTGTGTTAGCGATTTTTTTTGTATACAAGTCAAGTTCTTTGGGGATCTAGTGGAGAGTTTCCTGTATCGCTCCAGACGATATTGCACTTGTTACCGGTCCGTTGGAGTACAAGAGCTGACACTGAAACATGGACATTGTCTTTAAATACACCTGCCTATTTTCAGAGGTAAGAGCTTTTTCCATTTCTTCAAGATATATTTTATCCCCAGAAATACCACATGTAGGATCTCTAAATTATGTAAGAAAGAACATTTTGGATCTATCAATTAGGTACCCTAATACCGGGAGGACTGAACAAAGAATTAGACCTGTACTATCTAGCCTAATGTATACAAAATTCATTTATAGTTTAGAAACCCATTAAAATAGAAGAGAACTGTAGGATATACAGTAAAAGTGTATAACAAATATCTGCATCCCTATATTATATATATGGGGTATACATATGCAAATGAATATGGTATGGGACTTATGTGTGCAGTTAATACTTACATTAATTTTTTAGGTATGTTACTGTAATTCGAGCAGCAGTCAGATATTTCTAAAATATGTCTAAAATTATTTTGGAACATATATATATATAAACAGTTTTGGGGGAATATTTTTAATGTATAATACCATTGATATTGTTAAAGACAAATATCTGACTGCATGAAATATTATAAATGTGCTCATAAAATACTTAAACAACAGTTTTTAAAAACGTCATCTAAAACTGAAAGAGACATAGGTGATTTTATTATTATTATAATTTTTTAATTTTTCGTTGTCAGTTTTTGATTCAGACTTTATTGTATTCAAGAAGGTAATTGAACTACTTTGAGACAGAAATTTAAACTGCTTTATGTAACAAAGCTAACAATTATTTAGTCTGGATTTTTTCTTTGGAGACAAAAATTAGCAGTTTGAGAACTGTGGTTCACAAACTTTTTTTCCCCCCATAGCAAATTAGTTTATTGGCAAATAATGGATATAATATTTAGGATATACGTTGTAGGATATATTTTCAACTCCCAAATGCCAGATATGTCACCAACATACCACTTCTTAATACGCTGGAGTCAAGTCAAGCATCCAACACCATCTTTCTAAGAAAGCTGATGCGAATAGAATTTTTTCATCAAGACTGTATTCAAATTGAAGGGTTTTTTGGTTTACTAACTTTTCTACATGACTCTAACATTATGGTTTTTACCCATTTTCATTAAAATAAATGGAATCTTTTCATGTGTATTTTATAATATTAATTTGCAATTTATAAATTTTGTAATATGTTTTGAAGAAAATGTCATTATACTTTTTTTTGCTGCAGACATTTTTACAAATCAATATACAAATATAAAATAAGAAACAAAAGAGCATGTGCTGTTCATAACTGCCTTTGAACCAGCCCCTCCTAAACTTCTGATCATGATCACAATTTGGCAATGAGGATACTGTTATATTCCATAGCAGTTGTGAAGTTTGGTGCTGAAATAAAGCTTTGGGACCTCCTACAAGACACTTATGTTCCCTAGTTTAGGAATCCTTTTTCTAAACTAAGCACTGAGTCCATTAGACAGACAAAAATATTAACTTAAACCATCTATACATATTTGCTAGATATCGATCTCTGCCAATGAGACTGCTCCAGCTTACAGACAGCAGCCTTCGTCATCGGAGGAGGCTGGGTAGAGGGAGCGGAGCAGAGGCAGAGCGACGGCCTACGGTTACAGAGCAGTGACAGAAACCAGTAAGGAGAAGAAAGAAGTTCCTCTATTTGACACATCTGACACATCAAGATGTGTAGCAAGTGAAAAGACCCCCATCTTATACCCCAGTGAACACAAAAATCCCTAAAATTAGTACTATTAATTCAACAATTTTATCGAAGATGTATGTGAAATACTGAAGCTTATTTGGTTTATTGCTTGGCTGTGGATTGCATTCAAAACAATATTTTTTAGATGAACAACTACAAATAAACTATTTGTTTTCTTAAAAAAAAATCTATACATAAGCCTCACCATAAAACTTACTGAACTTTTCTTAAACAGTATATTAATATATTGTCTTATACTACTAAATCAGAATTCTAAATTCCTTTTTCAGTATTAAATATCTAAAAACGTCTTCAATGTTTGTTTTCCTGAAAAAAAAAGTTATTTATAGAAATGTCTAATTTATATTCAAAATCTGACAAATAAAAACTCAGATTTTTTTGAAATCATTATTTTTATACACTCTGCTATATAGAGACTGATTGCTGCCTTGTACAGTAAAGTAAATTTAAAATGACTGTTGCTTAGTACCGTAAACTATATAAAAACTGATAGGAGTCTTTTACTGTATAGTATATATGAAATTATTGCAGTCTTGTACTACACAGGATAGATGAACTGATTGCACCTTTGTACTGTATAGTATTTATGAACTGGTTATACCCTTTTATTGTACAGTGTAAACTCTCTAACTTGTATGTTATAATGTCCTAAAGACAATGAACATCACACCTGTTTAGGAAGGGGTTGCTTGAAACGAGAGAAGCTGATCAAATATCCAACTATATAATTCCGGTCAAAGTTTTGGTAATTACACTCAGAGGAGAAAATACATTGAAGTAGCCAATATTAGAAAATTATAGGAAAAAGTTCCAATATTAACAAGACAACACAGCTGCATTTCTGGAGCACTGTCCAATCTCTTTCATAGAATGGACCACAATTAAATCAGTTCTCATATATACTTCTTATATTCACAGAATAAATTACCCAGTGTTTGGAAATTAATGTGATAGAAATTTCCTACATGTAATATATCAACACTTCTACATATTAGTGAAGTGATTATAAGACATATCAAGTTGGAGTAATGTTGATGAGTTAATTTACTGGGATTAGACTCCAACCAAGGTACATACATTTAGAGACAGCAGTAGGGCAGCTTCCATATTTTCCATAAGTTAATTTATAGAAATTAAATATCTCTAAAGCTTTCACTGAGACAAAACTATTTTTTACAATTTATCATATAAATCCAACGCCATTCATGTTTTTATATTTTTTATTTAAACTTCCACGTTTTAGGCCACACACAACTTTTTGAAGCCCAATAAAGTGCAGACAAATGGTGTCATCATAATAATGAAATTCCTTTATGTGTCTGGCTATTGGTGGTTCAATATCATTATGAATGTAGCAAAGATGAATACACAGATTATTTTGGAAAGGAAAAATAGTTGCCTACATAACTGCTACTGTCTTACATTTTATAAAATCCCTTACATAGATTACCTTTTCTGTGGTTATGTTCTGAAGCTTTAACCCCAAGTAAAGCAAATAATTTTGCTTTACTTGCTATGTATTTAAAGGTTATGCATCTACTCATCCCTCACCCAAAAATACCTCTAACTTTAAAAAAAAAAAAAACTTTTTTTCCTCTTTAAGACCATCTAGACTTGATTTATTTCTAGATAAAATAATTAAGGTTTTTATTTTTAGTATATATTTTAGAAGGATTGATACTAATATATTATTTAAAAATTGGGCCTTGAAGTAATATCCGCCAGTGCAGAATTATCTAATATATTTTTTGGGTACCCTCTTTCAATCAACCTATTTTTAAGGGCTATTGATTGTTCTTCATATGCTATATCTTTTCTACAGTTTCATCTTAATCTATAAAATTGCCTGCTCTGTATAGTTTTTCCATGCATTATAATCACAAGTAGTTGTTAGTACTTGTTGGTTTAATAAAAGTTTTGGTGATGATTTTACCATTATAATGAGACAATGTTAAGTCTAAAAAGTTGACTTCCTTATCACTGATGTTATAAGTGAAAATAGATAGCTCCAAAATGTACTCATATAACTGAATATATATAGATACACACAAAGATTCTGTGCAAATATATATAAATATCGCCAACTAGTAAGAAAAGAAAAAAAAAACAGAACAAATAAAAAAATATATGGTGTCTAAGTAAGTGTACTGAAATGTGTAAAAATCCTATACATAATGTCAGAGGGAGTCTCTTTAACTTATATGCTAGATAAATGTATATACATCTAATTTCTCATTGTGTCCATGTGGGACCAATGAGTTACATTTATAAATCCATTAACACTCCATCTGGCATAATTTCTCAAATCTTTCACCCCTTGTAAATGTATTTGGATATGTTCTAATGGCATTAATACAGTATCTTCCATAAATGTATTATGTTTTACCACATAATGTCTAGCAAGTAGATGTTTTATATCACCCAAAAGCATTGCTCGCGTGTGTTCAAGGAAACTATCTTTTAGTCTCCTTTTAGTTCTTCCTATATATCTTTTGTTGCAATTGCAAACAATTCTGTAATTTGTGTATTGTGTATTACAGTTTATGTACTGTTTAATACTATGTTTTTTTATTAATTTTATGCTCAAATCATTTTGCTTTATTTGCTATGTATTTACTGGTTATGTACCTACACACCCAAAATACCTCTAACATCTAAAAAAAACTTTTTTCTCTTTATGATCATCTAGACTTGATTGATTCCTAGATAAAATATTTTTAAGGTTTTTATTTTTAGTATATATTATGGAAGGATTGATACGAATATGTTCTATATCTTTTACTACAGTTTAGTTTTAATCTATAAAATTGTACCCTCTGTATGTTTTTTTCCCATTTATTATAATGACAAAGGATATAGTGCAAGTAGTTGTTAGTATTTGTTGGTTTGATAAAAGTTATGGTTATGATTTTAACACTATAATGAGACAATGTTAAGTCTAAAAATTGACCTCCTTATCACTGATATTTTGAGCGAAAGAAAGACCCCTTTATTATTGTCAAGGCCAACAATGAAGGATTCAAATTCCTCCCTGTTGCCTTTCCAGACAACAATGAGATCATCAATGAATCTGCAATAGTAGACCAGATTCGCCCCCAGTCCTGCCCCCACACATGGGTCTGTTCTCAGCTGGGGGTGAAGCAACGCCCCTAATTTTCTGGAAGAAGCTATTTTCACTAAGAAAATAGATATGACGCAAAATAAAATTAATGATATCAACAATAAATGTTTTTTGTTTAGGTGGCATATCATCATCCTGTCTTAGGTTATAATCAACAGCCTCTATACCCTTATCATTAAAGATACTGGTATAGGCAGCTGAGACATCTATCGTAGCTTGAAGATAGGAATCCTCCCAGGTTATTTTATCTAAAACTTGAAGGATGTGCTGTGTATCTTTAATACAGGAGGTTAATTGAGTGACATATTTTTAGTAAAAATCAACATATTGAGATGCATTTGATGTGAGTCCACCTATCCCTGTTATTATGGGGCAGGGATTTATAAGGGTCTTATGAATTTTTGGGACTTGGTAAAAATAGGTTATTTTAGGGTTGAAAATGTTAAAAAATGTATTTTCTAGTAAAGTAATAATTCCATTCATATAAGCTTAATTAATTATGTCACTGAATTCCCTCCCATATTCTTCTGTTGGATCTTTAGTAAGTTTTAAGTAGGTATTCCCATCCGATAACAATCTATTCACTTCCATAAGATAATCTTTTTGATTTACAATAACTGTTGCTCCTCCTTTATCTGTCTGGGTAATATGTAGATCCTTGTTGCATCTTAAATTATCGAGGGCTTTAAGTTCTTGCCTATAAATATTGTTTTATTATACCTATTATTTTTATTATTAGATCATTACTTAATAACCAATACCCGGGCGCAGGGCTTAAAACTTGAAGTCCTTTGCTACTAGCCAGACATGGAAAGTTACTCACCACTGCAAGCCATAACATACCCACCAGGGCTGAATTTCTACTCGCCAGGGTTAAATTTTCACTCGCCATTGGCTAGTGGCAATTTTGAGCCCTGCCCATTAACAGATGGATGAAAGGCTTTTACAATGCAAATATACGTCAAAGCAGGAGATGCACACAGATATGGTTCCTTTGCAGGGAAAACCGGCATCAGTATTCCCCTCAATCAATTAGACCTGTGTACTCAACTACAGTCAGGTCTTGGAATCATCCTGTGAGTATTGTTATCATTATAAAAGTCTATTACTGCCATTTATATGGTGTTATTGACCATTCTCCTCACGTTTGTTGTGTGTTTATTTATTTTAAGCTGTTCCTGTAAACTGCAGGGTAGGAATGATTGAGCAGCCGGCTTACAGCAATGTGTGTGTGGGCAGTTCAATTATCCTCCGAGTAGCAATTGCATAATGAGAGTACACTTTCTACAATGATCTATCTTTCATCTCTTGGATATACTGCACTATGAGACTCTCCCCTTTGTGTTTTTATCTTTTTATTATATCAGCTTGAACACCCTTTGATCTTCCTCTCGATTGAGTTCACAACCAGCGAGTGTTACACCTAGACGGGGGAGCTCACAGGCCGCAAGGCTCGAAGCTCTGTCCATTTTAACACCATTAGACGGGACAGTATACAAGCCGCAGGATGCTCTATTCTGCCAGCACCATATAAGCCATAGAGAGCAGACCTCCTCCGTTGCAGCTGGACCTGGCTAGTGTTTTCATCATTCTGAGTATTTCCTAGTTATCTACATACAAGGAGGCCCTGCCCGTACACCGGGGCTTCAACCATGCTCTTATGGTTTTGTTTTCTCTTTGATATATATTATATATACATGTTGCTCTCATTTTTCAGTGATATCACACAATTTGCTGTATTATGATACCATATTTAGGATGGCATTATTATTATTATTACTATTAGTATATATGTGAGATATGTAGATTAATAGACACTGTTTTGCATGTATTGTATTTTATTAAATATTTTATGGGGACATAGAAGCACTCTCCTTTTCCTTTTTAGTTTAGTTGTATTGTTTTGATTTTCTACACTATAGGACCTTTTGGATAGTAGCAGCTCCTGTTTCAAATATATGTGTTTCACAGACTAGTACATTTAGCACCATTACCACTTCCTTTTCGTGTTTTTAATAATAATAATAATAATAATAATAACAATAATATATATATTCTTAGATGCAGGATTTAATTTCTGGAAGGTGTACACTATGAATGGCTGTATCTGCAGTTGAAGAACTGAGAAACTACTCATCTCCGATGGTTCTAATAAATTAGAGGTTCCCAACTTTTTCCTTTTTTTTTGCTATAGCAGTATTAGTAAACTAGTTTACTGGGATATCATTTTAATGTAGGAAATATTGCAACCCCCAAATCCCCTGCTGCCTGGTTCTGTATACTAAATGATAGCAGAATTGTACTGTGCAAAGTATATCAACTATTGCTGTCTTGCACAGTACAATATATATGAACTGATTGTTGACTTGTAATATACAGTATAAAGAAACTGCTGCCTTGTACTGTATAGTACATTAAGGGATTGTCATACTGTACAGTATATATGATCTGATTGCTCCCATTTATGTTATACTGCGCATTATGTTTAAAAATATTGCTGTCTTGTACTATATATATATATATATTCATAATGTTTACCCTATGAGCACCTATCTTTCACCCAATTGTCTCCTAGTTTGATATAGGATTATAGTGTGCACAGGGTTTTCCTTTTCTTGTACTATATAGTATATATGAATTAATTGTAACCTTGCACTGTATAGTATATATGAACTGATTATTATGTTGTCTTGAACTATACAGTGTATATGAACTGACTGGAACCTTGCACTGCATAGTATAAAATGTACTGGTTATCACACTGTTTTGTACTATACAGTATATATGAACAGATTGCATTCTTGCATCGTGAAGTATAAATGCACTGAGCATCACACTGTCTTGTATTATACAGTTTCCATGAATGGATTGCAGCCTTGCACTGTATAGTATAAAATGCACTGATTGCAGCCTAATAACTGCAAACTGTCAGTGATTTCTAGAAACAGTCTCTGGTTTGGTTTCTCGTCCCCTTTTTGTCAAGGGATTTCAACTTACACTCAAAGTTCTTATGACTAAAAGGTTAATAGCTAAAAACTAAATATTGGATACTAAGAATTTTTGTATATAGCACTGCAAGACTAAAAATGGATTAAATTTCAAACATAAAAGGGGACTTAGTTGCAACACAATTTGTCTAATTGGAAGTCAGACTCAATGTACTGCAACCTAATAAGGCCAGTTCACTGCAACCTCACATTAAATACAACGTAGTTCAAAGCCTTGCAAAATGAAACAGCTTTTAAGTAGATTGCTGTGTTGCTAAATACAGGATGGAAATGGTCCCTAAGTAAATGACAGACAGGGATAGGAGAAAAAGAATCCTATAGTCTGTGCTTTAGGACAGACTCTATCGTTAACCTCCTGGTTTGGTTTGCTCCTCACCGGTACATACCATTCCCTGACACTGATTAGAGGTAGAGACAGAATATCAAGATAAAGATCAGTATATGAAGTGCAACATATGTATCAAATTTCAGATGGATGTCTACAGAGTGAAAAACGGTCAAATAAAGCCCTTCAATTACCCAGGCTAAGTGACCGCCCGCTCTTTTTCACAGATCTGCAAAAATAGATCCCTGATTGAAAAGATTCCGTCCTCTATTTAATAAACCTCACATTAAATACAATGTAGTTTAAAGCCTTGCAAAATTAAACAGCTGTGTTGCTAAATAAGGCATGGAAATGATCCCTAAATCCCTAAGTAAATGACAGAAAGGGACAGGAGAAAAAGAATCCTATAGTCTGTGCTTTAGGACAGACTCTATCGTTAACCTCCCAGTTTGGTTTGCGCCTCACTGGTACATACCATTCCCTGACACTGATTAGAGGCAGAGACAGAATAGCAAGATAGAGATCAGTATATAAAGTGCAACATCTGTATCAAATTTCAGACGGATGTCTACAGAGTGAGAAACGGTCAAATAAAGCCCTTCAAATACCCAGGCTAAGTGACCACCCACTCTTTTTCACAGATCTGCAAAAATAGATCCTGATTGAAAAGATTCCATCCTCTATTTAATAAACCTCACATTAAATACAATGTGGTTCAAAGCTTTGCAAAATTACACAGCATATAAGTATATTGCTGTGTTGCTAAATACGGCATGGAAATGATCCCTAAGTAAATGACAGACAAGGATAGGAGAAAAATAATCCTATAGTCTGTGCTTTAGGACAGACTCTATCGTTAACCTCCCGGTTTGGTTTGCGCCTCACCGGTACATACCATTCCCTGACACTGATTAGAGGTAGAGACAGAATAGCAAGACAGAGATCAGTATATAAAGTGCAACATCTGTATCAAATTTCAGATGGATGTCCACAGAGTGAGAAATGGTCAAATAAAGCCCTTCAAATACCCAGGCTAAGTGACCGCTCACACTTTTTCATAAATCTAAAAAATAGATCCCTGATTGAAAAGATTCCGTCCTCTATTTAATAAACCTCACAATAAATTACACGGAATATAAATAGATTGCTGTGCTGCTAAATACAGGATGGAAATGGTCCCTACGTAAATGACAGACAGGGATAGGAGAAAAGAATCCTATAGTCTGTGCTTTAGGACAGACTCTATCGTTAACCTCCCGGTTTGGTTTGCGCCTCACCGGTACATACCATTCCCTGACACTGATTAGCGGTAGAGACAGAATACCAATATAGAGATTAGTATATAAAGTGCAACATCTGTATCAAATTTCAGATGTGCATGTAATGCCTATTTTACTGTAGAAATGGAGTTTTAAGTCTGTTCTACAAAGCTGTCTGTTGACATTGAGCTGAAAACTACTATTGATCATTTACAATACTCTGCAATATGACTGTCGTAGGAAAGTGCTCCTGTATATATATATATATATATTTTTTTTTTTTTTTAACGTTACAACCTTTTACTGTAAAGCACATGGCTGTTTTACATAAATACAGATAGTCTATAGAAGGTACAGTATATACCAAGAGTCACTATTCTGTACCATATAAGCAATTTATCCTACACAATATATCTAGTCTATAGAAATTGTTTGTACTATACAGTATACAGCTTATATACTGATATAGTCTATAGCCTGTAAACCTAAATTATACTATACAGCACACACAGAGTATATATACTGATATAGCCTATTGCCTGTACAGTATATAATAGTAACTAAGTCTTTAGCTCAGTGAGTTATTAATCCTGTCACCAGGATAAACCGAGGACAACCCAAAAATGGCATTGCTTCTGAATCTGACTAAAATATAGCTCAGTTTTTTCTGCAAAAACAGCAGAATCTGTTTCTACATGTGGAGAAATACATCTATGCCCCTCCATGGTATTTCTGTGACTCAAAGACGAAAATTATTTGCAACTAATCGGCTACAAAATAGACATCATCCTAACACCCTGCACAACGAGCAGTCTGGGGGTGGGGCTCAGAATATCCCGCGCTTGAGCACCAAAGACATCAGAGTTGTCTGCTCAGGAGACATTAGGCTTGTATGCACTAGCACACTAGAGCTTTTCCCTTCTGCTGTGCTCTCTGAATAGGTCCCAGCAAACCAGAATTGCCCAGAAAAAAAATCACCATTTCTGTGTTCTCCCACACTGTAATACATTCTTTTTAATTCTCCTGCATCCATCACAGGAAAAAAAAATGAATAGATTCTAGTGGCCTGAAGGACCTACTGCTTGTTAGGCATATAAAATGTGGCTGTGATGTCATCAAAGGTCCTGTAGCCCACTAGAGTCCGACTAATTCAGTTGTGCCTCAGGTTCACAGAGAGAAAGGAATTAAAAAATACTTCAAGTGATGCAGAAGATGCCCAGTCTTTTTTACCATATAATATATGTATTTTTTTACTGATCCTTTTTAACATAATCCACCCTTACAATACAAAGTTAGACAACCTTTACTTCGTGAGGCAGCAGCTCCTTACAGAAGAGGTCTGACTCTCACGCCCTCAGCCATTTTGCAGCATACTCACATCATATTAACTGGCAAAGAACACCATCAATGGCTGAGAACGCTTATCAGTCAGTGTGCTGAAGCTGTAAGGAATGGGAGGATAGGAGCAGGCAGGCAAAAAAAAAAAACGATTTCAGACGGATGGGCAACGTGTGGCTCTTCAGCTAATCAAGTCTGCTGCTCTAGGTAGATGTAAACTGTGTGAGGAATGGATCCTGGGACTTGTAGTGAATTTCTATTAAATTTAAATGGAATATTTAACACCTTCAGTGCTACTCTGCACACCTGTTAACCATGGAATTGGTTAAAAATCTAATTAAAATCAAAGGGAATTTTCATTTCAACCGTGTGCTAATTTGTTCTGAGTCAGATTTGAGGAAGACCACCTATGTCGATGGGTCATATGTATAAAACAGCTGCACAATATGGAACTAAAGATGTTATTTAAAAGTTTGCCAAAGAGGACTCCAGCACAGCTAAATATATCCTACGCAATTGTTCAGAAATAAAACATGGCTAATCTAAATATATAGTAGATGGCCATAAAATCCCTTTCAAAATCACCTGTTTATTTCAGAATAGTTCTAGTTTATGTATGAGCATCAGTTCTGTTGGGGGTGATAAAATAACTACATTATAGGGAATAAACACATTTTTTTTAAACTCTTCAGATGCATTTTTTCCACAATAAATTCAGCTTTTTCATGGACTCATGTGATCAAAATTTTGACAGGGTTGTCGGTACTGGCACGTTGGTGTTCTTCCCTGTAGCTGTGCTCTCTGCATAGGTCCCAACAAACAAGAATTGTGCAGGACTGTGGGGTGCCACTTGTAAATTCTATATTCTATCCACATAATTAATTTAAAAGAAAAATGTGGTGTCTGCGTAATTAGTTAAGGAGCGTGATGAAATTGTTACACTAATACAAAATATGTATTAAAAATACAACGAAGGTGGAGCTACTTTGGGGGAAGGTGGAAAAAATAAACCACTAAGCAGCCTAACATGAACCAACGCTCCTCTAGTTCAAATGGAGAATATACTGTATAGTCTGGTGCTTACCTGGTGAATTGAGGCTCTATACGCATGTCTGATGTATTGCAAAAGTAAATTTAAATTTAACCATACATAATATTTCACTTAAGAAAATCAGAAAACTCAGTAAATGTGTGGATATAGTTTAATACAACCATACATCGTGCAACTATGTGCATAATGAACATAACAGACCAGATAGTATAGACACAATACTCTTAAGACCTAAAAATACCAGGATTATTTATGTGGCATCAAATCCACCCATCGAGAAAAGAAAAGATACCCCAGAATTATCCAAAATATGCTTTATGAAACATCACCTGCATCCAGAATAGATCTGTTCTGGTAACAGTTGAAATAAAAATATAGTCTAAGCTCTAACTCCTCCAGGAAATCCTAGACACATTCAAATACTCTCAAAGAACATGCAGGACAAGATCCCAGAGAAAAGGCGGCTCCAAATTATATAAATCTATACTAACCTCCCTATATCCCCTCAATCCTCATCTAATATAACAGTATGTAGTCTGGCTCTTAAGTGGTGAATTCACACTCTATATGCAAGTTTGATCTATTACAGAAATAAGTTTAAATATAACCATACATAATATCTCACTTAAAAAAATCAGACATGGATATAGTTAAATATAACAATACTAGTTGAACAGCCCGTTACACGGGCCACAGTGCCTCTGGCAGCCGGTCGCAAGGCAGTCACGCGCAGTAGAGACTGCCCGCGCCACTGCTGATACAGAGCTGGATACTGCGCATGACTGCCGCATGGGCAGCAGTGTCTACTGCGCATGTTGGGCGTTACACACAACTTAGCAAATTATTATATAGGATATTATGCGTCCATGTGCATAGTGAAACTAACAGTCCAGAGAGTATAGACCCAGTACTCTTAATATCTAAAAATGGCAGAATTATTCATGTGGCATGAACTCCACCCGTCAAGAAAAGATACACCAAAAGTATCCCAAATATGCTTTATAAAACATCACCAGTATCCAGAAAAGATTTGTTATGGTAACAGTTTAAATAAAAATATTGTCTAAACTCTGTCTCCTCCAGGAAATCCTAGAGACATGCAATACTATTTATTATTTATTTATTTAGAAACTGTTTTACCAGGAAGAATACATTGAGATTTCTCTCGTTTTCAATTATGTCCTGGATAGTTGTCAGTAAAGGGTTACATATGTACACTAATTGTGAAACATTATATAAAAACATACATAAATATTAATATACACAGTTATTAAATATTGAAATTATATACAGTTACACACTGTTTTTAGATATAAAGAAACATTTGCTTTTAAGGATTTTAGACTGAGAGCAGATGTGATTATTTCCAGCAGATTGGTCTAGATTTGTGGAGCTCTGAAGGAGAAGGCAGATCGTCCTGCTTCTTTCTTGTATTGTGGTATACGCAGTGAGTTGTTAGTAGTGGAGCGGAGGTTATAGTTAGTATGGAGAGCTGGAGTGAGCATACTGCTCAGGTAGTGTGGTAGTTTTCCAGAGAAGTGCCACTCTCAAAGAATATGCCATATTCTCCAGGAAGAACAAGATTCCATAGAAAAGGCAACTCCAAATTATATAAATTGATACTAACCTCCCTATATCCCCTCCATCCTTATCTAATATACCAGTATATATTAAAAAAATGCAGTACTCTCAAAGAACATGCAATATTCCCAAGAACTCCAGGAAGAACAAGATCCCAGAGAAAAGGCAACTCCAAATGATATAAATCTACACTAACCTCCCTGTATCCCCTCCATCCTTATCTAATATACCAATATATAAGAAAAAATATGCAGTACTGTCAAAGAACGTGCAATATTCTAAAGAACTCCAGGATGAACAAGGTCCCACAGAAAAGGCAACCCCAAATGATGTACATCTACACTAACTTCCCTATAACCCCTCCATCCTTATTGGTATATATTAAAAAAAAAAAATGAAAAAAAAAAAATCTAATCTCCTAAACTGAAAAAAAAAGTATGTGTCGTAAAGTGACTCTTACACTAAAATACTAACATAATTCACTCCCTTAAATATATGTGAATAAATAACCACTAATGTACAAAACCTCAGTACACATATAGTGGCCTATAACATGAATATGTAATACTACAATGTTAACCCAATATGAACATGTCAATTACAATACCTCGTCACACAAAATGCAATGCTGAAAATGAAATAGAGGTAAGGAGTGAGGACCTCCAAAAGTGTATAATAAACACCATCAGGGCTCATAATCTCCCAAACTGCGACATACACAGAACAATTGCACCTCAATGGTGAATTTAAAGTGAAAATGATCCCAATAATATGTTAACATATCGTTCTTTAAAATACCTTAATAAACACACAAATATAATACACCAAAGTGGTGAATTTAAAATAAAAAAAAATGTTCCCAAAATGTTAACCCACAATCTACTAGAAAATACTTCATAGACCATATGTAAATGCTACCCCAACCACTCTAACCTATATAATAGAGTGTTTGCAATGTGCCCCCCCCCCAACAATTCACCAGTACAAGCTGGTTAACGTCGCAGAAGGTTCGTCCTGACCCCAAAAAATCAGACCCCATCACAAAACCACCATAAAATGAAAAAGAAAACCATATAGATACAGACCAAACAGTAGTGGGACAATTATGCCTAAAAGTTTATGTCCATAGAAGAAACAATTGAGTTCCATAAACCACCGGGTATCATATCTACAGGAAACCAAAAATCTCTGTTTCCACTTCTTCATGTTATAGATCCACTCAGTCTATCTCCTAAACATTTCCCTAATATAATTGCCTCCTCTCCAGTTTTTTTTTACAGTATCTACCCAATAAAGATTCATATTCTCAATATGTGCACCTCTACATTCTAAAAATGAGCTGATTAACTATGTTTTTGAAATGTATTTTTTATATTACATATATATGCTCTTGTATACTGTCCTTCAATTTCCTTTTTGTCCTCCGTATATATTGCTTGCCACTATGACACTGTATCAAGTAAATGACTCCTTTAGTGTAGCATGTAATAATTTAATTCCAAAACTATCTCCTTTTGAATTAGATTTAAATTAAATTATTTTATATTTCTTATGACAACTTGTACATCCCATGCACTTTCCAAATCTAAAAACACTTTTATCTGTACCTAACCAAATCTTATTTTCCCTATCTATTTTTTTAGTGGTAGGTGCAACCTTAATCCCTAAATTTGTTGCTTTAGTGAACATAACAGGTTTCTCATGAAGCAGATTATTGACTACTTTGTCTTCCTTCAATGCTTCCCAAAGTTTGTTAACTATTCTTCTTAAATTCTTTATGCCCAAAATTAAAGGGTACAACAATATGAACTTGATTCCTTTCTTTAATATTGAATTTTGTTTTCTTTTAATAATTCCATATTTGCATAATACAATCCTTGAAAGCTTTTTCTGTAAATTGTTTTCCAGGAACCTATCTTTTAAAATTTGTGCTTGTTGTTGAAAACCACTCTCATCTGTACAATTCTGTTTATCATAATTTCATACTTAGGTACACTGATCAACCATGGAGGAAAATTACAGCTGCTGAGTGCAATATAGCTATTACAATTGACTGGTTTGAAAAAAGGTCCAGTCTTAATTTTTTCTTCCGCAATATAAATACACAAATTTAAAAATTCTACTTCATGTGATGGACAGTGTGTAGTGAATTTTAAATTACAATCATTCTCATTAATATAAAGAATTAAACTTGACAAGGATTCTTCAGTGGCCCCCCAAACAAAGAACACGTCATCTATATATCGGTACCAGAGCACCATGTCTGCGCCAAATCCATGATCTCGCCAAATGTACTGGCTCTCCCAAAAGTCCATACACAAATTGGCGTAACTTGATGCAAACCTGGTGGCCATCGCTGTCCCTGTAATTGTAAATATATCTCTCCTTCAAACCAAAAATAATTATGAGTGAGTATGAAAACAATCAAATTATAAAGAAATCAATTTGTATAGATGATAATATCCCTTTTTGTTCCAGAAAATGACATGTAGCTGCAACTACTTTGTCATGGTCAATGATTGTGTATAACGAAGATACATCTGCAGTAATTATGACAAAGTGGTTTTTCCTTCTGTGTTTATGTAAAATATTGATAATATGAGTAGTATTTTTAAGGTAGGCTTTCAAATCCTTAGCAGATTCTTGTAAAAAAATTATCTAGTTATCTACTTTAATTTGCTGTAATGAGGTCTATTCCCGATATAATCTGTCTACCCGGGGGTTTCTCCAGACTTTTGTGAATCTTTGGGAGAAAATAAAAAACTGACAATCTTTGATATTAATTAATTGTAAATTCAAATAATATATTTCTATCTAAACCATCTTGTAAAATATTTCCCAACTTGTTGCCAAAATCCTCAGTGGGATCTTTATTTAATTTCTTAAATGTGGTTTAATCAAATAAAATCCTAAACGCTTTCTAATTGTACTACTCATGAGACATTATAACAACCCTGCCACCTTTGTTGGTGGGATGTATAACGATCTCCTTATTATCTTGTGTTCCTCATATGTTAAATTATAATTAAATATACTTCTATTCTGAATTTTTTAATATCCTGTTCTACCAGACCTGCAAATATTTTCATTGGATCAGTAATTTCAATCCTAGGGCAAAAAGTTTGACTATTGTTTAAAATCTGTATTATATATATATATATATATATATATATATATATATATATATATATATATATAATACAGATTTTAAACCATAGTCAAACTTTTTGCCCTAGGATTGAAATTACTGATCCAATGAAAATATTTGCAGGTCACTATGTGTGTCCCTATAGTTCATTAATGCAATATATGGGAAATGCACCGGGTTCAGCCCAAATCCTTACTTTACTCAAAATAATTCAAAATTGTATTCACACATAAATATTTAGGCGATCCCACAATCCCCAAAATTTGCAATATCAACACTTGTTCACAATATAAGATAGAATGTCCTTAGGTACGTAGGAATCTTCTACTAATTCATCAGTAGCCTGATCTCCTCAGAGTTCATCGAATACACCAAAGGAAAAGAAGAGAAAGGAACTCGTCAGTCAAAGTTTTACAAAGTAACAAACGTAATAGTATCCACTCACTTTTAAGTTGTTACTGTAGCATGGCTTGCAGGGGAATCCCAATATCATCCAGGTACAAACTCTCTCAATCTATGTATTCCAAAGTAGATCGTCAATCTTGTTCAAAATTCTTTCTATTCTTGCCAAATCCCTTCCCGAATCATGTGGTAACACAAGAGAAAGGCACACTCAATACAGCGACATAGATTATCCAGAATCCATATAATATCCACTCACATGAACGATGTCCTTATGCCGGCATAGTTCTCCGCTGTTAATGCAGCGCTCCAGTGGATACTTTCTGTATAACGGGTCCACCGTAGTTTAATTCATCACCTGCTGGAGAAACTATCCATATCTTTCTAGCGCTTAAGCGCTGTTATGAATAAGTAGCCTCAGCTGTATGTAAAAAAACTTTTTTATTAATAACAAAAATGGTATTAAAAGTCATACACTAAATATTTCCAAACAGTGTTAATCCTTAGCAGCAAACACACAGGTCTATCGAGACTCGGCTTATTAACCTGCGCCAGGAGGGCTGGAAAGAAGATTCGTATGAAGCGAATTAGGAGTGAAAAGGAAGAGACACGCATTTTTAATTTAAGTACATGTGAATTAGCTAAACCACAGGAATCTGTTTTAAAAAAAGGGTTAAAATTTGCCCCAACACAGAGATTAAATAAATTTGATACATTCATTGATATCCATAAATATATGCGTAAATTACAATTAAGGAAATATTTTATGAATAAAGAGGATATTGTTATAAAGAATACATATGATCCTTTTGAACATACCAAATGTAGAACAAACTCCACCTTTAATCCCACTAATAGCAGTAGCCATTATATGGAGACTTTTAAAAAACTAGTTCTGGACGATGTAGAAACACTAGAACTAAAAAAAGTTAGAAAGAATCTTACTAAAGAAGAAAGTGTGGCACTGAAAGAGTTGATGAATAATGATAATTTAGTGATTAAACCTGCAGATAAAGGGGGAGGAGTGGTTCTGATGGATAAAGAGAAATATGTACAAGAATTGTTAAGACAAGTGAGTGATGTAAATGTATATGAGAAATTAAAGAGTGATCCCACCAATAAATTTAAAGAGGAATTATCCTCTTTACTAAAAGAAGCAAAGGAAAAGGGGATTCTTAATGAACAGGAATATCAATATTTAAATATATCACATCCACGTATCCCAGTGTTTTATGTACTTCCAAAAATACATAAAGATTTAAAAGATCCTCCTGGAAGACCAATTGTTTCCGGGATTCACTCACTGACTGCAAATCTCTCACATTATGTAGATATTTTTCTACAAGATATTGTGATTAAGTTACCGGCATATTTGAGGGATACAGGAGATACAATTAAATGGTTAAAAACTGTAGCATGGGAAGAAAATCTATATCTTATTACAAGTGATGTAGCTTCACTATACACGATTATAGAACATGAAAAAGGAATTAATGCTGTGCAGAAGGCTCTTATCCAACAAGGCAATTTAAGGGAGGAACAAATATTATTTTTGATCCAATGTATAAAATTTATTTTAACTAAAAATTACTTTTGGGTTGAAGGTTCTTTTTACCTTCAATTGCTTGGCACAGCTATGGGTAGTAAGTTTGCCCCTAGCTTTGCCAATCTATATATGGGGGAGTGGGAGGAGGAATTTATTAACCACCCCAATGAACAGAATAAGGGTATAGTGATGTGGAAAAGGTATATAGATTATTGCCTGTGCATTTGGAAGGGCACTGAGGAATCGGTGATCTCCTTTTTGGAATATATTAACACTAATGATAGGGGTTTGAAGTTTTCATCAGTTTTCAGTAAAGAAAGCATACATTTTTTTGATTTAAAGATATATGTGGAGAATAAAAGTATAAAAACATGTACATACAAAAAACCCACAGATACAAATAGTTATATAAATCCAAAGAGTTGCCATTTTCACCCTTGGATTAAAAATATTCCACGTGGGGAATTTATGAGAATACAACGGAATTGTACTGATAAAGATGTGTGTCTCCAGCAAATTGATCAATTGCAGAAAGTATTTTTATTTAAGGGATATAAAGAAAGCGATATACAGAGAGCAAAGGATTTAATAATTAAGGGAGATCCACAAGAGAAGACATGGAGAGGAAATAAGGAAGAGATTAAAAACGATTGTCCTAATTTTATTACACAATATAGTAGTGACTATAAGGATGTGGAGAACATCTTTAGGAAGTATTGGCCTATTTTATTAAAAGATCCACAATTATCTACTTTTCTACCAAATCGCCCTAGAATTATATATAAACGCTCTAGAAATTTGAAGGAGCGTCTAGTACCTAGTTTTTTAAACTATATAAAACCTAATATATCGTACTTTAAAAGGGACCTTAAAGGGTTCTATAGATGTAATAGGTGTATAGTTTGTAGAACAATAAAGAATGGGGATCGTAATACAAGACAATTTAAAAGCAATCAAACAGGGAAAATTTATGACATTGAAAAGCTGATAATGTGTAATAGTAAAAATGTGGTTTATTTGTTGGAATGTCCATGTGGGCTCCAATATGTGGGTCATACCAATAGATGTCTCCACATCCGTTTAGCAGAACATATTAGGAATATTAGGAAAGGACTAGAAGCACATAGTGTTTCTGAACATTTCTTAAAGAAACATAATAAAGATCCAACCCAATTAAAATTTGTGGGAATAGATTTAATTGGCAAACACTGGCGAGGAGAGGATATTGTTATGAAAATTTCTAAGAAAGAGACACAATGGATATACCAATTAAAAACATTGGTTCCAAAAGGTCTCAATATTAGTATAGACCTCAACTGTTTTTTAAAATAGTATATGCTTAAATTTGGGAATGTTTTATAAGGTTTTAATTATATATAGATATGATAATGTCAAATGGGCATTGATAAAGTTCATTTAGTTTGAATGACGAACTCTATGCACGTTGTGATGTCACGATGTTCAAATTATAAATGTTGAGAAGATTCATATTGAGAGAGATAGCCCCTGAGGAAGTATTTGTACGAAACGCGTTGGGCTATTTTGACTAGTGGATAAGAGTGATATCCTTTGCTGCAAACCGCAATAGTGTATGACCGGTATTTGTTAGTGTCGGTTATGCGCTAAGAGATTGGGAGACTGCGCTGGCGCAGGTTAATAAGCTGAGTCTCGATAGACCTGTGTGTTTGCTGCTAAGGATTAACACTGTTTGGAAATATTTAGTGTATGACTTTTAATACCATTTTTGTTATTAATAAAGATTTTTAACATACAGCTGAGGCTACTTATTCATAACAGTGCTTAAGCGCTAGAAAGATATGGATAGTTTCTCCAGCAGGTGATGAATTAAACTACGGTGGACCCGTTATACAGAAAGTATCCACTGGAGCGCTGCATTAACAGCGGAGAACTATGCCGGCATAAGGACATTGTTCATGTGAGTGGATATTATATGGCTTCTGGATAATCTATGTCGCTGTATTGAGTGTGCCTTTCTCTTGTGTTACCACATGATTCGGGAAGGGAATTGGCAAGAATAGAAAGAATTTTGAACGAGATTGACGATCTACTTTGGAATACATCGATTGAGAGAGTTTGTACCCGGATGATATTGGGATTCCCCTGCAAGCCGTGCTACAGTAACAACTTAAAAGAGAGTGGATACTATTACGTTTGTTACTTTGTAAAACTTTGACTGACGAGTTCCTTTCTCTTCTTTTCCTTTGGTGTATTCGATGAACTCTGAGGAGATCAGGCTACTGATGAATTAGTAGAAGATTCCTACGTACCTAAGGACATTCTATCTTATATTGTGAACAAGTGTTGATATTGCAAATTTTGGGGATTGTGGGATCGCCTAAATATTTATGTGTGAATACAATTTTGAATTATTATGGTTTAAAGTATGTATGTACAAAATTGGTTGTATCATTGTTTATGGTTATTTCTGATATACTTTTAGTATAATATTTTTAAGCATAGTTTTCTAACAAATTTTGTATTTGCTTGAGCACTTGGAGCAAATGTTAAACCCTTACTTAAAAATCTAATTGACTTTTACTTAAATCACATTCATTGAGATTGCAAATTTCTTTATAATTTGAATTATCAATGGATTGTTTAGTAACTTTTTTCTACCTCCTCTAACACCTCTAAATTTCTTATTTGATTTTTTAATTATTTAAATTTTTATTTCGTTCTGAGTGTGGGATGTAGATGGAAGGACTTCATTAAATTGTAGTAACTGTTGATTGTTTATGGATTGGTTATATTGGGCCTGTTGTACATTCCGTGGAGGCGGTTCATGTGAGCACCACCCCATCTGTGGAGGCGATTAGCATAAACTCCCCCATCTGTTGGGTCCCTGATGATTCCGACTCCTAAATCCCAGAAAAACTCCAGCCACTGGATGCTGGACAACTCCAACCTTCTTAGTATTTCTCTAATTTCTCCCATATTCTTTTAATATCCATCTATATGTTAACCATTTCCTCTTTACTTGTTGTCACTATAAGTCTCAGTAAGTTAACTTAATATTCATGTAAAAATATAATTCCACTTATTGGAAAATTTTTTCTTATTTAATTCATAGGCAGGTTCTTTCTTAATCTGCAATACTATAGGAACAATATTATTTTCAACATGTTTTTCCAATGTAACATAGTCCCAAAAGTGTTTAGTCTCCCTAATAAGAACCTCATCCAAATCCTTAAAACAAATATCAATGTCCATTGTAATGTCCTCTTTGACACTCGTACATCCAAAAATTGACTTTACTTTCTCAATTTTATTTTTTCTAAACTGGTATAGGTTATCAACCAACCAAGAAACCTGCGCTCCTCCATCCTTAATATATAGTGCCCTGTCTCAAGCATTTTTAATACTATATACAAAAAATGAGGATTTAGTCCCCAAATTTTTGGCCAAAAAGGTTGGTTAAGCTTACCACCATGTCACGGTACCTCACAGCGGCAAGTACCTACTCTACTTCTCCTAATCAACCTATCTAAATAAAAACAAATTAAAATGAACTCTATGGCAATGCATATATAAATCTTGTTTTACAAATCTTTATTTCTATATACTAGAGCAGTGATTCTCAACCAGGGTGCCGTGCCACGAACATCAGCTTAGGGTGCCCCATGTTTTCTATGAAGACAAACAAAAATGGACTTTTAAATAAAGATTTATTGAAGCCGTTATGCACAATATGTTTAGTTTTGTCATTATGATTATAATACCTAATAATAACTGTATATTTATGTATTGTACCTTTCTTATGCCCTTGATAAAGTACAGTAAATATGTTTGGGGTGCCTCGAATGTTCTAGATTATGTGTTAGGGGTGGCCAGAACAAAAAAAGATCGAGAACCACTGTACTAGAGTGTGCAATTAAAACCTGCATCTGGCAAGACATTTAAAAAGGAGAAGAGTGTGTACCTACCTTCTCTATATGACTGCAGTGAGTGGGAGCCCATTCCAAATGAGCTGTGATTTCTCAGCTCACCTTTATGGGTACTAATGCCCCACCCCCGCAAGTCACATGAGGAATCCTTATACACCTTCAGACATGTGGTTGTGTAGTTCAACCAAACTATTTGGCCATTAAACCCCTTAGTTAACGCCCGCCAACTTTTTTCCCCATTATCTTCAATGACTTCCAGGACGTACATGTACGTCTTCTGTCACTAAGTGACAGTTTCTGCGGGACGCACATGTATGTCCATTGTCGGGATGGAGTTAAAGGGATTTTTGTAAAGGATTTTTTAAAGGGGAAGTATAATCAACCTTAGGGCTATCATAAGTGGATCTAAGCAGAAAGCTGCTAAAGAGAAAAGGAGATAGTACACGTGACAAAAAAAGAAAGAAAAATGGTTCACTGCGCTAACTACTATATAAATAAATATACATGTCCTGGAAATTTTAATTAATAGTGTATAAATACAGAAGAAGAATGAAGTCTGCTGCAAGGAGTATGGGGGTTCTCCAGACCACCCAAAAACATTGGGTCTAAACCCAATATACAGACAAACAACCAAGAAACCTGCGCTCCTCCATCCTAAATATATAGTGCCCAGTGTCAAGCATTTTTAACATATACTGTCCTGTGTCAAGCATTTTTAATACTATATATTTAAAATATGGATTTAGTCCCCAAATTTTTGTCCAAAAAGGTGGGTTAAGCTTACCACCACGTCACAGTACCTCACAGTGGCAAGTACCTACTCCTCCTAATATTTTTCTTTTTTTGGTATAGATTATCCCTGTTTTCCATTGTCTCCATAGCGCTACTAACCCTAGAGCAAACCAAAAAATAGGTGGCGCTTGTATAGCATTTAAATATAAATCTATGAAGTAGTTTCTAGTAGGTTGTAGGTTTACATATTGGGATAATTTTTATTTTAAATTCACCGTTATGGTGTGTGTGTGTGTGTGTGTGTGTATTATATTGGTTAGGAATGGTAAGCGTGACATATATATGTGCTTTTATTCAGGTATTTTAAAGACGGATGTGGTTAATATTTTTTTTTGATAATTTTCAATTTAACTTCACCCCTGAGGTGCAGTTGTTCTGTGTAAGTTGCTGTTTGGGAGTTTCGGAGCACCGATGGTGTTGACTATACACTTTTGTAGGTACTTGCGCCTTACCTCGATTCATTCTCAGCATCTAATTTTTTGAGATGAGGTATTATAATTGATATGTTCATATTGAGTTAACATCTTATTACTAAATATAAATGTTATAGGCCTCTATAGGTGTAGCAAGTTTTTATATATTAGTGGTTATTTATTCACATATATATTAATTTAAAGGAGCAGTACATTTTTTTATGAAAAAATATATATTGTAGGGATTTTCCTATTGAGTAAGATAAAGGTACGCCCACTGCCGGGAGATTTATATTTACAGAGTTATTACAGTTTAAACCCATGTTTTTTTTACATTAGCAGTGCCCTCTAGTGGTCAAATTCTAATTAGATTTCCTGTTACAGTCTAATGGAGAGGAAAGTCAGAGACATACAGTTCTCCATAGAATGTGATAGAAACTGCCTGTCACTTCCTGTCAGAACAATCGGGAAGTAAACACAGTAAATTCACTTCCTGATTATTTGAACTGCTATCATTTTTGAATAAAACATCTGACAGCAGTGGGAGTGACCTTGTTTTATTCAGCAGGAAATGCTCTTTAAAATATGTGTTTTCATAAAAAAGTTTACTGCTTCTTTAAGGGAGTAAACTGTTAGTATTTTAGTGTAACAGTCTCTTTAGGACACCACTAGTTTTTTCACTTTCGGAGATTAGTCAGTACAGTTGGATGTCAGTTTAACAGTTTATTTATTCAGGGTTCTATTATATGAGGAGATTCCACTACATAGATATGTATTTTATATTTTTTTGATACACATGCATTTTTTATTCAGTGTCCCTAGTCCATGTGTTGCAGATCATTGGGTTACGGGGGTGGTCGTTTTTGATGTGTATTAAACTACATCCACACTTTTATTAATTTTCTGATTTTTTAAAGTGAGATTTTATGTATATGCATGTGATTTTTATATTTACATTTATTGTAATACATCAAACTTGCGTATAGAGTCTCAATTCAACACTTAAGCACCAGACTATACAGTACAAAATATACAGTGTTTCCTAAAAAAACAAACAAAAAGATATTTTGTAGCAAATTTGTTTTTTTTGTAGTCACACAAAAGGTATTCTTGGAGCAAAAAATGATGCTTGATGTAAATATAATATTCTCCAATGCAGTTAAAGTTGAGAGTGGAGTATCTCAAGTTTCAAGTACTTTGTCTGCTACTTTTTAACATGTTTATAAATGACCTGGAAATACCTATAGAAAGCAAAATTGCAGTATTTGCAGATAGCTAAATGTCTAGGGTAATAAATTCCTAGCAGGAGGGTTGTTTTCTACAGAAAGGATTTAAAAAAATGACTGACTGAGCAAACAAACGGAATATGAGATTTAATGTAGTAATGTGTAAAATTTGCATTTGGGTCAAATAAACATGCAACTTATGAACTTAGTAGCCTCATTTTAGGAGACCTGGGAGTACTTGTAAACTGCAAACTTGGCAATAATGACCAATGTCAAAAAGCAGTACAAAAATAAGCAAAACACTGCCCTGCATACAAAGGTTATTGAAGCAAGAGTAGATAACAGAATGTTGCCAATGTAAAAATCTTTGTTAAGACTTCACCTGGAGTATGCAGAGCAGTTTTGGGGTCCAGTTCTGAAAAGGGTATTGTAGGACTCGGAGAGTACAGAGAAGAACAACAATATTAATTAAGTGAATGGGTGAATTCAAGTATGAAGAACAAATACCCAAACTTGATTTATTTTAATCTAGAGAAAAGACACCTGTGGGCCTTGTTACACTGTATAAGTATATATGCAAAGTCAATACTTCACACACACAAAAAAAAAAAAGCTTTTCATTCCAAGGCCTGATTAGGGGCCACCCCTTAGAATTAGATCCGTTAGATCCGTTAAATTGTGGACATCTTTGCCCATGGATGTAGAAATGGCAGATACAATGGAAACAGATTAGAGAAGATTAGATATGTTTCCAGGAGAAGGGAACATACAGGGTTATAGTATGCATTAGTAGGTTAAACAGAAAGATATGGTAAATAGATTAACACCCATTTTGGAGTTTAAATCGTAACTACCACCCCTTCTAAACTTGCCCCCAAATAATTACCATTTGAAGACTAGCTGCTCAGTAGTACTAGTCGCCAGAATTATTACCGCGTTATAGAGAATTCCTACTTCTCCCAGGACTGACAGCCAGGAAACAGCACAGACATCTCTGCATAGTGATGTCAGGCTGTGTGGCTCGACAAGACTCAGGTCTGAGCAGGAACTTCCTTCCTGTACTTCAACTGAGTCTTCATTTGAGGACTTTGCATTGTCCCACAAGGGGACTGACCTGGACATTGGACACACACTTAAAATTCAGAACCGTTCTGGGCAATCCAGGACATGTGGTCACCCTATATAAGGTGTTTCACTTAAGTAACTGTTTTGGCATACAACAAGATAGGAAGTCATGAATAACAAATAAATACATTTTTTGCTACTTTGATACACCATATCTCAAATTTAAGTTTCTATCTAAAGGTTCAATTATGTATAGTTTTTCCTATACGTATGACCAGCACAAAATCCAAATTAACATAAGCGCAAAAGGATCTTTTACTTGGTAAAATAGCCAGAAAAAAATGTCAGTAACCAAATAAAAGCATGTATTCACTGAAATTGGGCTATACAAAGACTCAAAAATTGTCTAAATTGCCATGTAAAAAAATTAAATACTGACAATTTAGCTTAACAAAAGAACATTTAATGTTTTCAGAAATGTACACAAAACTTACATTTTACAGTACAATATTTCACAGAATAGTAGTGCAGCAATCAAAAACATTAAATATGAATGTCACATATCACCTGAGCACATTGATACCCAATATATATAGGTGCACATAAGTATGTTACTATCCTATGCATGTATGTATGTCACTCTCCTGGGCTCCAACTTGATAACAGCATACAGTGTTCACAGTTACATTTTCAGAGAGAAAAACCAAAACACAGTAAACATGATTTACAAGGAATAACTACCCCAAATCAGCAATATTACCCCATTAATAACTAATAAGATACACCAAATCATTTTTGTATTTCATGTTTACAAATTGTGCCTAGGAACTAGGAGCAGATCTTACATTCTATAGACCTGACCTACAGAACCTGTAATCCAACAATAACAGATTGTAGTCAATAAGATAGTTAAACACCATAATATTAACTAAAGTGACTGACCCAGTGAGCCATATTCATCACAATAACATACAGATCGGACAATGAGTCTAGCCCGAAGAGCTTGAAAAAGATGCAGCTTTGAAGTAATCTAAGTAGACTGGGAACACCACAATGTTTTATTGATATAATGGTCCCTTATTCACGAGATGTGAATTTTTCAACTTTATTACTTCTATGAAATGCAGGTTTAAGGTGCTCATTGCAAGGATTTAAATAAAATGTACTTAAATTCCTCCAACTTGCTTTTGTTTTTATCCACTTCAGAGGTATAGAGGTTTAAAGGAGAAGTAAACTTTTTTATGAAAAAATATATATTGTAGAGATTTTCCTATTGAGTAAAATAAGGGTACTCCCACTGCCGAGAGATTTATATGGTCAGTTATTCCAGTTTAAACCCTTGTTTTTTTACATTAGCAGTGCCCTCTAGTGGTCAAATTCTAATTAGTTTTCCTGTTAGATTCTAATGGAGAGGAAAGTCAGAAAAGTCAGAGAGATACAGCTCTCCATAGAATGTAAAAGAAACTGCCTGTCGCTTCCTGTCAGTTAGAACTATCAGGAAGTAAACACAGTAAATTCACTTCCTGGTTATTTAAACTGCTATAATATTTGAATAAAGCATCTGACAGAGACGGGAGCGACCTTGTTTTATTCAGCAGGAAATGCTCTGTAAAATACGTGTTTTCATAAAAAAAAGTTTACTGCTCCTTTAACTAAAGTGACTGACCCAGTGAGCCATATTCATCACAATAACATACAGATCAGACAATGAGTCTAGCCCAAAGAGCTTGAAAAAGATGCAGCTTTGAATTAATCTAAGTAGACTGGGAACACCACAATGTTTTATTGATACAATGATCCCTTATTCACGAGATGTGAATTTTTCAACTTTATTACTTCTATGAAATGCAGGTTTAGGGTGCTCATTGCAAGGATTTAAATAAAATGTACTTAAATTCCTCCAACTTGCTTTTGATTTTATCCAGTTAAGTATAGAGGTTTAAAGGAGTAGTATCTTTTTTTATGAAAAAATATATATTGTAGAGATTTTCCTATTGAGTAAAATAAGGGTACTCCCACTGCCGAGAGATTTATATGGCCAGAGTTATTATTAACCCCTTAAGGACCAGCAGTCCCGGGGCGTGCCGTCCCTTAAGGACCACATAGGAAACTTTGACGTGCCGTCCCACGTGACTGATCATGTGGGGCGGCACGTCAAACGGGGCACTGGAAGAGATCGCTCCGGTCTTGGAGCAATCATCTTCAGTGCCCGGTATTACTCACCGCGCTCCTACAGGATCGCGGTGAGTAAAAGTACGTGACGTGCCAGGACCGTCACTGGTCCTTAAGTGCCGGACCAGCATGACGGTCCCGCCACGTCAATGGTACTTAAGGGGTTAAATCCTTGTTTTTTACATTAGCAGTGCCCTCTAGTGGTCAAATTCCAATTAGATTTCCTGTTAGATTCTAATGGAGAGGAAAGTCAGAAAAGTCAGACATACAGTTCTCCATAGAATGTGATAGAAACTGCCTGTCACTTCCTGTCAGTTAGAACTATCAGGAAGTAAACACAGTAAATTCACTTCCTGTCAGTTAGAACTATCAGGAAGTAAACACAGTAAATTCACTTCCTGTCAGAACAATCAGGAAGTAAACACAGTAAATTTACTTCCTGATTATTTGAACTGCTATAAATTTTGAATAAAACATCTGACAGCGATGTGAGTGACCTTGTTTTATTCAGCAGGAAATGCTCTGTAAAATATGTGTTTTCATAAAAAAAAAAAAAGTTTACTGCTCCTTTAAGAGCGAGATGTTCAGAATGTGGTGGTAACTGAAATTGTCTGTAATCAGAATAAAAAAGTTCTTACTCCATGGTCCACCAATTCTCAGACATGTTTCCGTCAGTTTTTGCACCCAATGCTGCCAGCTCTGTCAAAGGGAAAAATCCATCTTAATAGTAGGTGTGGTTTAATCTACTTGTCATAATGTAAGGTATTTTCATAAAAAAATATTAGTTTCAACGTCACTTTTTTGTCTGACTAAAGTCATTTTTTCCCCAGACAAAATAAAAATGGTCTGAGCTTGGAGAAGTCAAATTAACGTACTGTTAGAAAAAGTGAGAAGCAATTTGTCATTTCAAAGACAAAAAAAAGTCTTTGGATTCTTTGAAAAGTTTTGTTTCGAAGACAAAATCAAAGAGTTTTTATCATCAGAGTTTTTAAAGTCAATGTTCATCAAGATCTTGTTACCCTCCTTTTTAATTCTTTAGACGCATTTTCAAACTTGACAGATTTACTTCTGAAAATATTACCCTTCCTTTACCACCATCTAATGATCCGACAATTTTTTCATTAGGACTACTTTTTGAACATCTCGTCCTAATTTACTCAGAGGAACCTTAGCAATTCTGGGGCAGGTCATCTGCACCAAAATGACAAACAATCCCCTTGACTTAAATAAATGTATTAACCCTTTTAATGCTAGAGAGGTCTACAAGCATTATGAAGCAAGGCATTGTAGTCCCTTTCAGCATTGAAATGGATAGAGACTATAGAAATCGATACAAATTTTTACAATTTTGGGACAGTTGATTTGTTCAACTTATCCTTAGAACATTAACCATGTTGGTCATATATTTCCATGTGATTAAATTCCTATGCTTACAGGATCTTCCACGTGCCCCATAACAAATGTTAATATAAAAATACACACTAACTGTAGAGTATAGAAAACGTCACCATCATTATCATTTTTAAGAAATAATGTTGAACAAAAGTGATGCTTGACACCCCAGGACCGTCACGCCTGTCCCAGCATTTAAGGATGGTCCTGGCACGTCATGGAATACTGGGTTGGCAGTGTGACTGCACGTCACTCTGCCTTCCCAGAATCCCCCCCAAAAAATAAATAAAAGCTCCGTGGTCCTTGACGGCCGCTCTGGATCGGGAGGTCGTTAAGGCGTTAAAAAGGATTTAAACTATTAATCAAGTTATTTTAAACCTTCAAGTGCCAGATAGGGGTGTCCAACTCATTGCTTTTGCAATAAGTTGGGCGCCCCCCCTCTGGCAATAAGAGTGTTAAGGACAGAGGTTTGTGCATTGCATCTCGTAGCAATGAGTTGCACACCCCCCTCCCAGCCTTCAAAATGTTAAAAGTCCAGCTTCATATATTTTTAGACTGTCCAGTAAAATAGCAGTGGTCCTGAATACGACAGAAAGTTCTTTAATCCCTGAATGGAGAGTTCCCCAACAGGGATCCTCAAGTACATCTAAACTTCAGGTGTTCTGGATCTCCAGCCTCAGCACACGAGTATAATTAGTGGATCTGTTATTCTTATTCATGTCCCCTGTGCACAGTTAAAAAAATACCAATAACCAACGATTCCATAGATGAATGGATGGAAAAATGAGTGATCAGTATTTTGTCCTCTTTCTTCATTCCAGATTACCCTTTAGTTTCGTATTTCTTTATGGTTTTTTCGAACAGCAACAAATCTCCTCCTTTTTAAGATTCCTGGAACACCAAAATCATTGTCCCACAGGTATTCAATTGAAAGAATTTTTGTGGGCTTGTGATAAAGAAAGTACTTGTTTAAATAACTCTCATCATGCCAAACAGCTTCAATTTGTTTTTCTTTGTCCGCCATCATAACACTGTGGCAGTAGTTAGTCAATTTGTAGACTTCTTTTACTGTACCACCAAAAAATCCACCTGCATAATAAAAGTCCCCCTCATCAGTTGGGATGAAGGCTTGGGACTCTGGCCTGCGTTCATAGGTAAAGCTTTTCCGTGATGCTCCATAAAAAGAAGGATGTAAAGTCCCAAATACATCACTTAAAATCTCAACTCCAACATCATCGCTGAACCGCATGTCGACATCAACACAAACTAAATAATCTACTTCATTGATAAAACGTGTACGAGCATGGTCGCGAATCATCTCCATGCGCCTCATTGACACATCCTGCCACCTTTGGTAACTAGGAACTTCCAGAATTACCAAACCACGTTCTTCCTTGAGAGTTATGTTGGGAACGTCATTGATGCGATCAGTGAACACGTAGTAGTTGACTTTATGTCCCACCATAAAGAATTGTTCAGCAGTTTCAATAAACGTTTTGATAAAGTCTACATATCTGAAAAACAAATAAAACAACATTATATAGCATCATTTAGTTTAGGGGCATTTAAACATGTCCACATACTTTCTTGATGATGCAGGTTTTCTCTTTATTTGAACATGAGTAGATAAAATAGTGGTTCAGTCACTCTGAAGCATATGCCCGAGTTAATGACATATACTTGTGTTTAATTGATAAGATCCTAAAAACATACACTGCTGTGAAATAGCCAGTCCTAGTTAATAAAATGGTAAGCAAACTCAGATATATATAGCATAAATCCTGAAATATAGGAAATATTCCACATAAATCACTTTAAATTAAAAGAAAAATCATAATTTGTACTGCAGGAAAAATACAATAAATTTTAGATATGTGTACAAAAGACAAGAATCGGGGACACCTTACTGTAGTACAGTTTTAATGATAGACAAACAAAAAAAAATGCACTCGGAAGAATCATCCTTCATCTGGTATAAGGGAAAACCTGACAGGTTTTTCCTCATACCGAATGAAGATTGTCCCTTGTTGTGATCCTTCTCCAGTAACGAGGCATGAAGATTGAGGTCAGCAAAAGGGGAGAGAGGGGGAGAAGTAATAATATAATAACTTGACAAATATAGCGCTTTCACCATTAGAAACTGAATGGAGAAATGGTATACATGATGAGGAGGGATCTGAGCTGCGGTCTAATGGAAACATTACTATCTCTTTAAATCTCCAGCTGATGAACAAAGCCATGCCCTCTAACACACATCCAAAGTAATCTGAGAAAGCTGGGTGGGGCTCGAGCAGCTGATATCTCCATCATGAAACTGAGCAAAGACTCTCCTTGTTGCCACAGCAACACATTTGGCAAATGCTTTTTAAAGCCATTATATGATTAAGAGTTGTAAGATCTGTACATGATACTGTATTTATCTCAGTTTTGTCCTAGGACCATTGCTCCTTTAAGATGTTAATGGTTTACTAGACACAGTCATTAGAACTTACTTTTTAATGGCAAACACTGTAATACCAACACGTACTCCCATCTTGTGAAACTGTGCATTTAGTATATCAATGTTATAAGTGCTTTGCCAAACAATTGGGGCAAACCAAGGAGTAATCATCAGTACATCAGTTCTCCTGAAAGCAGAAGATAAATAGAGATACATTATTACAACTGTTCATTATTACTATTATACTTTATTTACATAGCGCACACATATTCCGCAGAGATGTACAATAGGAACTAGACATACACAGGCATTAAATAGTACAAATCAAAAACAAAAGGATCAGAAGGCCCCCTGCTGGTGAGAACTTACAGTCTAGATGAAGGTAGGTGGGACACAGAAGGCGTAAGTGCTGTGGAGTGTAAGTGCCTCCTGCCACAGGAACTGCTGTTCAGTGGGTGGGAGAAAGAAGTGCTTTTGAGTGCAGTGGTCCAGGCAAGTAGTGGTTCTATTTGGGAGACTATGGTGAACAATGAGGTCATGATGGGGCTGTAGGTAGGAGACTGATTTTAGACGGGAATGAGAGTGAGCAGAAGTTGGACAGGCTGTTGATCTGGCCTTGCTTATAACTGTGATGGAGGTAGCTCATAGGCTTCACTGGAGAGGAGAGTTTTCAGGGAAGATCTGAAGGCTGGGGGACAGTCTGATAGGATGGGGGGAGGAAATTCCAGTGCTCAGGTGCAGCACAGGAGAAGTCCTGTAGGCGGGAGTGTGAGGAGTCCTGTATGTGGGACAAGTTCTGTAGGCAGTAGTGGGAGAAGTCCTGTAGGCGGGAGTGGGAGAAGTCCTGTACGTGGGAGAAGTACTGTAGGTGGTAGAAGTCCTGTAGGCGGGAGTGGGAGGAGTCCTGTAGGCGGGAGTGGGAGGAGTCCTGTAGGTGAGAGTGGGAGAAGTTCTGTAGGCGGGAGTGGATGATATAATAAGAGCTGTAGATGGAAGAAGGTCCTGTTCAGAGCGAAGATGGTGAGTGGGAGTGTATTTGAAAACGAGACATTAAACATAGAGGGGTGAAGTGTTAGTAAGGGCTCTGTAATTTAGCACCAGAATTTTGAATTTTATTTTAAATTTGCTAACGGAGCCAATGTAGGGATTGGAGCGATATTAGAGGATCAACGTGTGAGGTAGATTAGTGTGGCGGCAGAGTTCATGATGGACTACGGTGATTCATTGCACACCATTGGTGGCTTCTGAGCGCATTATTGCTCAGTGATCTAAGACAGTGGCTATCCAACTTGCCACATTGGAACCCTTTAGTTTGAATTGGAGCTCCCATTGAATGCCAGTTAGAAAACTTTAACCCCCTTGGATGCTAGAGGTCTTCACCTTTTCATCCAACATGTTAACATAATAATTTGAAATGTAGTTGAATACTTGATGGCAAAAGTAATAAGATAATAGTGACAGTCAACTTCTTTTTTGGCTTATGTAAGCCGCTTTTTATTTTATTGTTTTTATTTATTCTTATATTTTCACCTGTATTTATGTTTCTGACAGGGAGCTCACTGTATTTCAAATTTCCAGTGAGCCTTCTGTCAGGAATGCGAAACCATAGATAGTGACGAGATGTTGCACTATTCCTACATCACCGAGTGCTCTGTATGCTCTAGTGGAAGCAGGCTTGTCAGCTTCAGGGATTATGCAAAGTTTTATCAATATTGCTGCTTTTACAGTCTGACAGAAAGCACTTTGGAAACAAATTCAGGGAGATCCCTGCCAGGAACATAAAAAAAGAGTGTAAAAATATAGGTGAAGTCAATTTGATTTGACATATTATGCACTTGTAGAACATGAGGTTGACTTATTTTAAAATATTATATTAAAATGTAATAAGTAAGGGATCAGATTGCTGGTCAATCCTGCCCACGCACAGACAAAATCCAGACAATCTGACTTTGTGTGTTCAGCTCAAAATAACCAGATGCACGGCCCCGGCAAGATTTCTGTGATTTGGTCTGTTGGGGCCACACACACCACTCAAGGTTTTCAAGCTGGACCGACCAATTAAAATCACCAATGTGGATGGCCTGGCTTGACATATCCTATATAATAATTCGCTAAAACGTGTGTAACGCTGCATCATGCGCAGTAGACACTGCCGCGTGTGCCGTAGTCATGGGCAGTAGAGACTTCCCGCACCGCGGGCCGCTCTGTATCAGCCTCGGCGCGGGCAGTCCCTACTGCACATGACTGCCCCGCGACCGGGTGCAGTGGAACTGTGGACCGTGTAATGGGCTTTTCAACTAGTATAGCTCATAAACAGCATGATAAGTCTGGTTGATTTTGATCAAATAGTACAATTCTGCTGGCCGATTCAGACCTATGTATGGGTACCTTTAACAGTTACCTGGAAATTAAGTTTTTCTTTTTTCATTGGTAGGCTTGATTAGAGTATTTGTTAGAAGAAAAATCGAACAGCACCATTTAACTACAACAATCTCTGTGTTTCACATATCCACTGTAGTATTGGAATGTTTTATTGTGGAAAAAATATATGGCTTTAATTAATTCAAAAGTTATTCCTGCTAAAACGTGTTTAATTAAATGTAGATTTGTGTCTATTCCCTGTGGTATAGATGGTTTGTTTCTGAATATATTTTTATAGACATTCCATTTTAGATAACGTGGGCATTATTTGGTAAGGAGAAGTGCATAAGCCTGCATTCATGAAGCAGTTATTTAGATCATCGGATTCTATGTTTTAAACTAAACAGAAGAAATCATGATAGAGGACAAACGGACAGATAAAAAAAAATCCCAAATTTCCATGTATTCAAAAAGGGCTTTCAATTAATAAATTCTATATTATATTACTGCCACGTTTGTCACATCTGTAAATCTTTCACTTGCATAGAAGTAATAATAAAAATAAAATATTGAATCTGTTGTTACAACATATAAGAGTGTGACGAATGCCAGTATCACTCTTTAATAACTTGAGAAGGGCTGCATTTTACACTTTTATTCTCTCTTTGATTTCCTCCTGTTTCTTTGAGCTCAGCTAAGGAATTCAAAACTGTGGCTTCACTGTCTGATAGAAATTTCTTCTCCAGAACACAATAGTTATGTTGATTAACGTTCAAGACACGGTAAAATGTCCTCGCAGAGAAGGATTTTAAATCTGGTTTCGTCACTTGTTGGTCCATAGACCTTATCTGTTACTGATCTGAGCTGAAAAATTTAAGCCAATGAAAGGAAAATGAGACTAGAACTTTAACCCTATAAGGACTGAAGTAGTGTACAATGCATTGTAATCCTCTAATCTTTAAATGGTTAATAACTTCAGAAGGGCTTCATTTTAATCAGTGAAAGAGACATCACATCTTAAATCTTGAACAACATAATTAAAGTCATTTTCAAGCATTACTATCCCTTTACGGGTTGTAGTGTGGCTCAGGACATTAGGGAAGTTAAAGGGTTAACAAAGATTAAAAAAAAAAAAAAACTCACGGAGGTTTGAGGGTCTCAGGTTTCTCATACAACATTCTGAAAGATTAAAGAGAAGGTTAGAAAAGCAACATTGTTTAAACGCAAAGCTGATAATTTACAATTAAGCCATAATTATGATTTTGACTTTGTGATAATTATGTAGATTATATATGAAAAAGTTAAAGCAATGGGGTGTATGTATAAATACAAAAGTAAAGCATTTATGGGGTAACCCAACCACTTCATAAGTAACAAATTAAAATGTCCCATAATTCCCAGTGCCTTTCAATTTCTAGAATGCAAAAGTGGTCTGGAAACCTATTTAGCATTCAGCAGGTTATAAACACCACTTAAATCAATGGGAATTTTTTATTTCAATACTACAGTGCAGTTGGTTCCCCCCAAATTACTTTTTATGTCTTTAAGGCATAGATTAATACAAAAATTAAGAAACAGGGAAGAATTTATTATTTTAGTGGTATTTTATAGTATATATAATCCATTTAACCCCCAAGAACCAGAAGGGTTTGCAGTGTATTGCACACACCCTCAGTTCCTTATGGCGTTAATTATCGATCCTCATTTATTAATCTGCTAATTGTTGTTACAGGTGATGTGCTGAATTTGTGAGGAACCTGCCAGGTTAAATGTATGTTACATTGGCACAAGTGTTTCAGGTGTTGTGGGAACTTGTAGTTTTCTAACCTCAAGAATGTATTGCCTAGTAAAGCAGGACTACAAATCCTGAATGTAAACTTCACAATATTTTCACCCAATAGAAATTAATATGTTTACAGTTCTGTAATATACAAGCAAGCCCTTTTGTATAGTAAGGGTTTAAGTGTCCATATCAGGTTTTTTTTATAGGATATATAGTGTTTATTACCAAGAGGAGGTTGAGTGATTCCTCACCTCTGTAATATCAAATTACCTCTCAAGCGTCACTTCCGTTAAAGGGTCCATTTGCGAGGTATCGATACTATTAGCACTGGTGCTGGGGCTGTGGAGAGAGAGAGAGAGAGAGTGAATAGCATAGCTCACAACACTTCAATTGTATCAGTTTTGCATCTTCTAGGTTTAGCAATATCATAGGTTGTATTTGGTAAGGTTGGGGAGGTTAATGTATTGAGATTACCCACTACTCAAATGCCTTTTGTCTATAATACTGATAGATAGATAGATAGATAGATAGATAGATAGATAGATAGACAGACATAAACATGGGTTGATTGTTAACACCTGAAAGCTATTCTGCAATCCAGTAAATGAGCCATGTGGGCATACTGTAATAGCTTATATAAAAATGTCTGACGTCAGGAAGGATTTTTTTTACCCACTTGGGGCTTACTTGGAAATGGCTTCAATGGGGATTTTTTTGCCATCCTCTGGATCAACAGCGGCGATTTGGAAGGGGATGGACTTGATGGACGCATGTCTTTTTTCAGCCTCATCTACTATGTTACTGTGTAAGAAGAGGGAAGAGAGCGCACAGAAGAACAAGTGGGAGAGCAACATGTAATGTTAGTATCTGCTAGCTGGCAGTGGCAGCCATTACTGGCTAATTTGCAAAAAATGTCAAATGAAGCTAAATAAAGATTTTGTTTTAAATAAAAAAGGCGAACATAACATTTAAAGCACTTTCAGAATCACCTAAGTTCTTTTAAATTGTTCGTGCCACTTGAAGAACAATATTTTGTGTGTTTCATTGTACTATCAAAGCTAAAGAGAGCTGAAGAGGAAGAATTCTGGAGCAAACAAACATCACCATAGACCTCTCAGGAACTTCCCCCAAGACTCCATTTTTTAGAGTTAATTACCATGTCTCCAGGGACAGAGACCAACAGCTTTGCTTAGTTTCCAGTGTATCTACTCCCATTTCTCATCATTCTGCACACTTCCCACCCATTCTACATTCAAACCCCATCCTTTTCCTCTCAAACCCTCCTACCCAGTTAAGCCCCACCTACTTTAAGACATAATTTACTTCATTTAGATCAGTGATTCTCAACCAGGGTGCCGTGGCACTTTGGTGTGCCATGGACATCAGCTTAAGGTGCCCCGTGTTTTCTATAAAGACTAAAAAAAAAAATTAACCTCTAAATAAAGATTTATAGAAATGAATATGTACAATAGGTTTGGTTTTGCCATTATGATTATAAGACCTAATAATAACAGTATATTTGTATATTGTAGCCTTCATTATGCCCTTTATACATTACTTTAAATATGTTAGGGGTGCCCTGAATGTTCAAGATTATGTGTTAGCCTGAGCACAAAAGGTTGAGAACCACTGATTTAGACATTCGAATTCCCAAACCATCAGCCCTCCAGGGGCTCCAATGAAGAGAGATCCCAGGTATGTACATAAAACTTGTATTATTAGTCTTCCCAAATACTAGGCATCCTATTCTAATGATGCACAAGAAATCAACTCAAAAGCCTTCCTTTTCCTTACTAAGTCCTGCTGCAGCTGTGGAGTTAAGGGCTTGCTTTGTGCTGTAGATATTCTAATTTGAAATTAACTAAAGTCGTCAGTAAATAGGTCCAGGGGCTCATTTGACAAAACTGAATGTCCATACACTGTGACCTGGTTTTGGATGCTCTCCTCTCTAGAATAGGGTGAACACGTGTCCCAGATTGCCCAGGAGAGTCAAGGATGTTTAATGTGTGTAACATGTCCCGGGCATCCCTCTACTGGGACAATACAAAGTCCTGGAATGGAAACTCCAGAGCACAGAGTTCTAAACACTAGGAGGAGATCTGCCCATTGCCTGCTGTGACAGGAAGTGATGTCTCTGCTATCTTCCCATTACTTGCTGTGACAGGAAGTGACGCCTCTCTTGGGCTACAACAAAATGGCTCCCAGGCAGAACTCTAAATACCAGAGAGAACGGAGCCTTGATCCTGACATCAAACAGGTACTGCAGTGCTCTCGTCTCCCTGAATCGGGGAGTGACGGGCCTGGTTGCAGGTGCGACCCCTATTGTTACGCCAATGTTCACCACCCATTTAATGGCAAACTCCTCCTTTCAATTTCCCAAACCTGCTCGTCTGATTAAGCTCCACCCTCATTATAATGGAAATCATGCAGTTTGAACACTCCCATCCACAGCCCCACAGTGATTCTCCTGGGAACTGAGACAAGGTGGTTTCCTTGTATGACCATAGGGGACATTAATAAAAGATACTCTAAACCCTATTCGTTTAATGGGGATTTTAATCTCTTGAATGGTAGACTGGTCTATAGCTCATCGTAAAGCAATGAACGAAAGATCTCCCTAGCTTTCAAAGCCCTGTTGGATTTTTTTTCTCCCCTATTTTGGTGTTTGCTCCATAATTGCTCCAATTTTTCTTTTGGAGTTAATTTTTAACATTTAATTTGTTTTGACATTTTGATTACACCCATTTTTATGACAATTTCTTTACAATTGTATTTCGTTGTGTGAAGTGGTGAAAAATGTCTGTGAAATTCGCTAAAAGTTATTAAGGTCTTTTAAAACTCTTAACATAGGGCTGTAAGACAGCAATAAAAGTGTTATATTGCCACCTAGTGGATAAAAAGCACTATTCAGCCTTTGCAACAGTTAACTGTATATTTTGCCCACATAATAAATTAAAAAATATATTGTTGTGTCTATACAATTTAAGGACCTTGACAAAATACATCTTTTTGTGACAATGGATTGTCTCACAAACTGATTTTTGTCACAAAATAGATTTTGTTGCACATAAATAATTGTCACAAAATAAAATTAGTATTTCAAAACTGTTAAATCACAGAGGAAAAGGGATGCAAAAAGGAGGTTAAGGGAGAACTGCAATATATGAATGAGAGATAATTAACCCTTTGTGTACCAGAGGGGTATGCAACACATTGCTTTGCATTATAAAGGTTAAAGCGGACCTAATACGAGTTTAATTAATTAGAAAATAAAAATGAATGTATTGTAATGTAAATAGTTTTGAGACATTTTATCTTCATTGTTTTGTGGCACTGTGTGCAATTTATGTTAATTTGCTTATGCACTAGGCCAATATTACCACACACTGAGCCTAATGTAGTAGGACAAGGGATGCAAATCTGGTTTAAACCAAATGCACACCTCAGGGGACAGAGAAAATCCATTTTTATTGTAACAGGGATTTAAACATCTTGCGGCTAGAGAGCTCTCCAGAGTTTCACAAAGAAATGCATTTCAGCTTGAAAAGGTTAAAAGCCCCATTTGAATCAATGAGATTTCCCTGATTACACACAGGTGAGTCAGTCACAATGAATGAACCACTGATTATCTCACCTGTGTAATCAGGGAAATCCTTACATCCTGGCCTGTTGGTGGCGCTGGAGGACTGAACTTGAACAGACCTGCTAAAGACCAAGGGGACTTTCTGTGCAAGGAAACAGTGGGTGGGGCTGGGGTCATGTCAGGAGTGTGGGTGTGGCTATGGGTGGAGCTTCAATCACCACCAACAGGCCAGGATGTAAGGATTTCCCTGATTACAGAGGTGAGATAATCAGTGGTTCATTCATTGTGACCGACTCACCTGTGTGTAATCAGGGAAATTGTTACCAGGGACATGCACAGACATTTTGGGGGGGCAGGGGCTCAAATGATAAAAAGAGCACTTCTCATAATTTTTTTTTTTTTTTTTTTTTTAAATGGCACTTTGGAGAAAAAGGGCAGGTGCTCAAGCCCCCCTTGGTATCTGTGTGTGCACGTGCCTGACTCTTACATCCTGGCCTGTTGGTGGCGCTTGAGGACTGGACTTGGACAGCCCTGCCCTATAGCATAGCTGAATTGCAGTACAAGCTGGCTCTTGGAATACAGCCCAGAAGCAAATAGTAACAGTTCTACTAATCTTCATCTTTAACCCCGTAACATCACATGATGTGCCAAGACACACTGTGATCACAGATTATGTCTGTAAAAAAAAATATATATATATGATTGGTCCTCCAGAGCACCCTCTCCCCATCTAATGAAAACTAAAAGGGGCATTTTGTACAATTTTGTACAACTTTGTACAATCAGAATTTTACAGAGTAACACATTATTGTAGACCAGCTTAGCACTAAAACAAATAGTAAATTACCTGTCTGGACTGCAGAAAAGTATAATATTGGATTTCCATAACTGCTTCTTCATGCTATTCCTGAAAAATGAAGAAATGACAACCATGAAATGAGTCACAAAAATGAAAGGGACAAACCCCCAATAGGTAATTTCATATCCTATATAATAATTTGCTAAATCGTGTGTAACACCCCGACATGCGCAGTAGACACTGCTGCGCGTGCTGCAGTCACACTCAATACAGACTACCCGCGCCGCGGCTGATACAGAGCTGGGTGCTCCGAAGGAGCGTCCAAATCTGTATCAGCCATGGCACGGGCAGTCTCTACTGTGTGTGACTGCCCCGCGACCGGGTGGCAGCGGCACTGTGGCCCGTGTAACGGGCTGTTCAACTAGTATATCTATAAATCAATACATATAATTATCTAGAATGCGTTGCTCCCTGTGTGCGTAACTGCACATGCGCAGTAGAGACTACCTGAACGATGCAGTCATGCACAGTGGAGACGAATGTGCCGGCCTCCTGTCTCTACTGCAGCCAGTCTCTACTGTGCATGAGTGCACCACGGCCATTGCTGGGTGGAATTGTGGCCTGTGTACACGGGCTCTTCAACTACTATATATATATATATATATATATATATATATATATATACACACACACACACACACACACACACACACACACACACACACATATACTTAGCCTGGAATACTCCAAGGATCAAAAAGAACAGCACACAACTTGAAGATATTGAACATGAATTAGTTAATTTATTGCATCCATGCGAATGTTTTCGGTCCATAATGTACCCTCCTCAGGGCAAAAGACGATTCCAGCGGAGCAGAGGGGGTATACATACAAAACATCTTACTAACCTCATCACTCTTCATGTCAGATTAAAGAAGACTCCAAATCTTGGCATTCTTGTCAAAGGCACAAGGAACAGTGACATCACAACAATTGACATCCTCTTACTGAGCCCCTGATAACCAAACTCCCACCAATAAACATTGTTGCTGGCTGAAGGCAAACATTGTTAACCCCCTTAAGGGACCCTTGATGGTCGTGGCACATCGTGGGTTGGGGAGCCATAAGCACCCATGATGTGCCAGGACCGTCATAGAATTCAGGGCTCCCCACGTGGCTACACGCTGTTCGGGGAGCCCTGAATCGGATTCTTTTAAAAAAAAAAAAAAAAGTCTGTGGTCCTTAACCCCTTAACAACTGCGTGTCGTGCTATGACCGTCACGTGGTTTTTGCGTTAAGGACCGGTGACGGTCATAGCACGCCACGTACATTTTAATTACAGCTCTTTTCTGGCTGTAAGTAAAAATGGGGAGCGCTCTCTCTCTCAGTCCCCAGTGCGGCGTGCCAGTACGCATCTCAGGTCATGTGTGCCGGCACGTCGGAATCTTCAAAGCGGTCCTTAACCCTTTGAGTGCCAGAGGGGTACGGAATGCATTGCAAAGCAATGCGTTCCGTACCCCTCTGGCACTCAGAGGGTTAAGGGAAGGTTACTTTCCAGGACCGCGGACTCCAAGGGGTTAAGTGCCGGCCGGAGGCGTGATCAGCCGGTCCTTAAGCAGTTAAACACGTTGTAAAATAAACAAAACACATATTGTCACTGGAACTTACACCAGCTCCAGTGATAGTAATACTTTATACACAAATATTTATATTAGAGGGTTTAGTCTCCTGAGTAAAACAAAGGTACTTCAACTCCTGAGACATGTTTTACTCAAAGGTTATTACAGCAGAAACTTGATTTTTTTGTGCAGTATTTCAGGGGCCTGAAATGTTACAGTGGCACTGTTGCTACACCATCCTATGGAGGTTTATAGTCAACTGGCCAGAATTATCCATAGGATGGCGTAGCAACAGAGCCACTGTAACATTTCAGACCACTGCACCAAAAAAAAATAAAAAAAAATCATGTTTGAGCTGCAATATCTTTTGAATAAAACACCTCTCAGCAGTGGGAGTACCCATGTTTTACTCATGAGGATAAACCCTACAATATATATATATATTTTTACATATTAAGTAATTCAATCCTTTTACTCTGTATACTATTGAAGGAGGTATGGTAAATATCCTAAGCAATGCTGCATTTATTTTTACAGTATGACAGTATGCTGCCCTTAATGTGAATAGAATTACATGTTGAGTATCCAAATTATATATGGAAATCCTTGGCTTAACACAGTGACTCAGATTCCATACATATGTTAAAACCAGTGATTCAGGTATAGCATGATATGTTGAAACAGAATATAATGCACATACTGTTTCCTACAGTGACGCTTATTTAAAGGGATAGTAATGTTTCATAATAAAAACAGCTCCAATTAATCATCATAGTATTTGGACTTTGGATAGTCTTATTTCAATTCTGTCAGAGTTGTAGTTCAAGAGTAATTCAATGACAATGTATCCCCCTCCTGCCCCTTTTACTGATGTAACACTGCTCAGCCAGATCAGAAGGGAGGTGCCCAGGTAGACTGCAGAGAGGGACAATCTTCAATTAAGATAAGGGAAAAACCTGAAAAACTTGTCAAGGGGGGCAGGGTTTTCATTGTTCTCATAGGAAGAAGATTGTCCCCTGTTGAAATCTGTCTGGCCTATGGACTGCATTCCACATCTGAGAAGAGATGGCTTACACTAGGTAAAAGGGGTGGGAGGGGAAACTTTGCTTGTGAATATTTCTCAAATCATAAAGGTTTGAGAGATAAGACATATCATTCTTCATGTTTTTTTTAATGCCTACAAAATAAAATAAAGATAAAATGAAGTATTACTATCCCTTTAAAGCTATAGTCTCCAAATTTCATTTTATGGGTCAACTAACCATGGTCCTAGGTGCTTAAACCCGTGGTCATTTTCATAGGGAGGGCCCATAAAATACACTATACAGTTCAGGTAATTATAGAGAGTTATGCATCACTCATTGAATGATGGTCCCATCGAAGACAAGATGGGTTCACTCCTCACAAATATCCATACATGATCCAGGGGTTTACACAGAAATATCCTGGCTGTTGGAGGTCTACAGTAAGAGCCCTTTCCTAATCCACTTCCAAAATAGTTATTGTATACAAATATATTCATTGCAGTGTGATGAACACATATAAAACCAAGGAATGGGTGTAGTGGCTAGAACTCTGACCACCTATAACAATAAAAATGCAGGACATGTTCATAAAAAACATGATAGTTGAAGTCCTTGGTTCAGTCCCTTAGGTACCATATGAATACATCAAATGGGCTTTCAATGGCAGTAATAGTTTGTGGCAGTTGCCTCATCTAAGTTGTGTGTGGACCATCACTATAGGCAGGGCTCAAAATTTCCACTTGCCACTAGCGAGTGAAAATTTAGCCCTGGCGAGTAGAAATTCAGCCTTGGTGAGTGTGTTATGGCTTGCAGTGGCGAGTAACTTTTCAGGTCTGGCTAGTAGCAAAGGACTTCAAATTATAAGCCCTGCTATAGGCTTGAATAATAATAAAAAAATAAAATAAAATCAGATATAGTATTCTTAAGAAGTTCAAAATATCTAGCTATGGGCTGATGTAGTGTCTGTTTGGCATCAAGGATCCCTTCAAGGGCTTTTACGAATAGCCACCTTGTGGTTGTTAATTCTCTCTTTAAACAATGTAATAGTTTTAACAATACAATGAAGTCTACAGTGACATTGAATCATGTACATCACAAACAACTGTCGCAGTTCATAAATTCATTGATTTTGTTCTGTTTCCCAGTGCAGGGTGGGCATATGTTTTAGCAGTTATAATGTGAGCACAATTGGAGCATCCCTGTCACAGATTTGAAGACTCTCAGACTTAAGGTTTGGTAAAATAACTTAACTTTATTAAAAGTTAAAGGCAGTCCCCGTAAGGTAAACATACATAACAATACAACAGTAATATAACATATAATAGGTTCTACCGGCCTTGCCTAAATACCGGGCAAGGCAACCCAAATGACAGTTTTAATGACAGGTAAGGCAACCGTGAGATGACATATACCGGTTCTACCGGCCTTACCAATACCGGGCAAGGCAGCCCCCACGGAATGCTGAATGTAGGCTCTACCGGCCCTGCCAATACTGGGTAAGGCAACCTTAAAGATGGTGAATTACAAGGTTCTACCGGCCTTACCAATACCGGGCAGGGCAGCCCAAAGGAGTACTGGAGTAGGCTCTACCGGCCCTGCCAATACCGGGTGAGGCAACCTACAGGATGGTATCGTCAAGGTTCTACCAGCCTCACCCATACCGGGCAGGGCAGCCTGAGCGAGTAGACCAGCTGTCAGGTGACTAAGACAGCATAGAGCATAAGTATAGAGGTCTTACTCAGCAGGAGTTTATTGCCAGGGATACTCAGACAACTGCAAGGAAGTGGATAGCGACCGACCACAGTACTGGATGTTCAGGAGCAAACCAACGTCCGCACGTTGGGACTAATGGTAATAGCGCCACCAGGTTTAATGGAGCAAACCAGCGACCGCACGCTGGAACCAACAATGTATATCGCAACCAGGTTTAGTGGAGCAAACCAGCGTCCGCACGCTGGGACCAACAACGTATATCGCAACCAGGTTTAGTGGAGCAAACCAGCGTCCGCACACTGGAGCCAATAATGTATCTCGCAACCAGTTTAGTGGAGTAAGCCAGTGTCCGCATGCAGGGACCAACAATGTATATAACAACCAGGTTTAGTGGCGTAAACCAGCGTCCGCATGCTGGGACCAACAATGTATATCTCAACCAGGCTTAGTGGAGTAAACCAGCGTCCGCACGCTGGGACCAACAATGTATATCGCAACCAGGTTTAGTGGAGTAAACCAGCGTCCGCACGCTGGGACCAACAATGTATATCGCAACCAGGTTTAGTGGAGTAAACCAGCGTCCGCACGCTGGGACCAACAATGTATATCGCAACCAGGTTTAGTGGAGTAAACCAACAAAGTATGATCAGCAGAGAGAAGAACAATGTCGCCAGAGCGACGGCTGGAGCAGGAGATTCAGGAACTCAGTAAGATTAACCCGCGAGATGCTGGAACACTGGAACACAGGAACTCAGTAAGATTAACCCGCGAGATGCTGGAACACAGGAACTCTGTAACACAGGAACACTAGCATACAGGAACACTGGAACACAGGATCAGCAAGTACAGCAGGAACAGGCCCAGAAGCCTGACAAGCAGGTCAGGCAGAGTGGAGTCAGAAACACCATGAAAGGGCAACCTGGAAGTGCTCAGCCTGGGTTTAAAAAGGCTGTGTGAGGAGGGCTAATCACAGACAGCCAATCATGATACTCAGCAAGTGACTGATACTGAACAGCACCAATCACGGGCACCGTGATAATCCCTTACACTTGTATACCCAAGAGAGCCGTTGTCATATTTAGCAATGGGATCAGTTTTTGTAAGCCAATCTCTCATTTATTTTCCTCTTCTATAACAGAAGAGAGGTGGTACATCAAGAAGGTGAACTAACTTCTCATCTCCAGCCAGCACATGCCAGTTCTTAGTCACCTGCTATAAAGCGTGTAATTAAGAAGTTATGTAGTGAGTCCAGATACAAAAGCTGTTTTTATCTGTGTCATGAATTGACTTAGGAGAAAGGAGGAGGTCACCAGACCTGGGCAACAGATCAAAGACTTCATGAACTGTGATGTTGGTTTGTGATGTATATGATTCAGTGTCCCTGTCAGCTTCATTATCTTGGCAAAACTACAGTTCTGGTCAACATTATTGGCACCCTTGGATATTTTGTTTATCTTGTACAATATCTTCAGAAATAAATGTAAATGTACCTACTTTTTATCACAATATTTTAATGGGATGTCCAAAAGGTATTCGACAAAAAAGATGCCTTTTCAAATGACATGTAGAGATTTCACAGAAGAAACATAGAAGTATGTCCTGTACAGCGTTAAAGGCACCCTTCACTAATATCTGGATACATAACTTGTAGCCATCTATAAAGCTTCTTGCACCTGTTTTCTGGCAGTTTCTACTACTCTTCAATTGCAGTTTGTTCAAGCTCTTGAATGTTTGCAGGAATCTTTTTCCCCAATGGTAGATTTCAGCACTTTCCAAAGGTTTGCAATAGGATTGAGATTAGTGGGGGGAGATTCACTAAGAGGTGATAAAGAGGTGGTAAAGTGGAGATGATTTCTCCAGTTTATCACTTCTCCTATATTATTGTTTGGAGCCTATGCACTAAGATTTCTTCAACTTTGGAGATCTTAGTGCATAGGCTCTATAGAATAACATAGGAACGGAAGAAGTCATCTCCACTTTATCACCTCTTAGTGAATTCCCTTCCTGGACTCATTTATGGCCAGTCTAAAACAGTTCATTTTTCCTTTTCAACCACTTGTTTGTGATTGTCCTGCTGGAGGACCCATGATCTTTGACACATACCTAGTTCTCAGACACCGGGTAGCACATTTTGCTGTAAAACACCTTGGTAATCCTCTGATTTCATGATTCCATTAATACGTTCAAGGCCTCCAGTACCGGAGGCATCAAGGCAGGCCTACAATATTACTCATCCTCCACCATATTTAACTGTAGGTAGGGTGTTATTTTCCTTGTAAATTCATTTTGCAAACTATAAACATATATCTCCTGTCTGCATTGCCATAGAGCCCTACTTTGGTTTAATCTGTCCATAGAACATTTTCTAAGAACAATTGTGGTTTCACTAGGTGGGTTTTGGCAAACACCAATGGTGCCTTTTTATGTTTTGCTTTCAACAGTGGGGTCCTCCTTTGCCTTCGCCCGTAAAGCCCTTCTTTCTTTAGTGTGCGGCATATAGTGTGCTGCCACATTGCTCTTGCTGGCTGACAGCAAGAGCAATAAACCTGCCTAAGCCCCCAATGGAGAAATTATGCACCTAAAGAGGTGCTATAGTCTGTGCTTGGGTCTTGTATGGACAATCATATTAATATTCCTACAAAATAAAAACCGGAAAAAACAAATGAAGAAAATGGTTTACAGCAGTCTAAATGGTCATCCAGATTAAAGGATATAGTAATGCTCCGTTAAATTAATCACAAAGAGTTCACTCGATTACAGAACAAACTATAACTACAGATACGGTGATATGGATACACCTTCACATCCCGCAGCATCAGGAACAAGATTAGTCCAGTGCATAACTATAGATCCAGTGGTTCTGACAGTTTTATGACATTCGGATAAAGTCCCAAAAGGAAACAAATTTGTGTACATACACACAAAGACACAATCACACACACACACACACACACAGACAGAGGGGGGTGGCTGCAAAAAAAAAAAAAAAAAACGAAACAAAATGGAATTTAGCAATAAATATTTTTTTTTGTTAGCAAAACTGAAATAGCACTTTTGATGAATGATGACATATTGTTGGTGCGCATTTAACTGGAGCATCTGTTGCAGAAAATTATCGTTTGTTCGGCGAGAGATTTTACTTACCAAGAGAGACCCTATCACTCAGAATTAACAGATATTATGATAACAGGATGCAGGTATAGATATATATTTATTACACATGCTGATTTAGAAGTTGACTATGGTCAACCTAATTCTAAAGGATCCATGAAAGGTTATCATGGGTGGCACGTACTATAGAACTTTTCTTGATAAATGCAACACGGGCACACCCAACAGGTGCATTAAACATTAACCGTTTGATAGTTATGCGCTGGATACCTCTCTGGCCTGTGGCTCACCACTCCCAGAGAATGCAACAGAGTAACTTATTGTGTGGACACCAAATGAGCATCAAGGACCCTTCTGGTTCTTAAAGGGTTAACCAGTACCCATGTGGCAGATCGGCTCCCCTGGGAGCAGACCTGCTGATGCAGCCGGGGCTACATTGTGTGCTCAAGTAGGCCAGCTGGCAATGATAACGAGAGTCTGAAAAGAGAGACCATTAATTCTCCCTCATTGGTCCCGTGAGAGAGACTGAACTGCAAGACAATATAGTCTCTTCATTCATGTCTCATTATCTGAGCCACAGCCACCATTAGACCCTAATGAAGGGCTTCCAACATTGAGACTAGGAGGTCTACAGAGGATGCTCAAAACATGCAAAGTTTGTGGCTGTGACGTACAAACTTCTGGGTTGGGGTCCATTCTGAGGTCAGCTTGGGTGGCAGTTTTGTGAGGATTTCCAGTGTATGCTGAACATACTGGGAGGCAGGAGAAGCCTTCCTAACATTTGAGTAGAACTACGTGGTAGAAAGGGCATTGAATATATATTCATTATCAATCATTGCTACGCTTAGAGGATCGTGTTGCACTGTCTTCCCCCCTTTTCCTTCTTTTCTTCCATTATATACAGTAATGTGGGTTGAGATTATGATACCCACTAAAGACAGCAGCACACATGGTGAACCCTGAGACCCCTATTGGCTTGCAAAGGCGCCTGATAAGTATATTTTTTTTTATTAAATCAACCATCAGGAAAATCAAATCTAACAAAACTGTCACGCCGCTTACCCCTTGTTCCTCCCGTCTTCCGGTCGCGGCTGTTTTTCCTCTTGTTGCCTCCGATTATTCAGAGTCTTCTGGGTTCGGCGTGTCGGCATGCGAGTGACGTCACCGCCCGGCATCTATATAGGGCGACAGCTTGCTTCGCTCGGAGCACTATCACAGTGTTACAGTTTAGTACAGTCCTCTTGTCTTCGCTCTTGGTCTTTAGACATTCTATTCTACTGTTACTTCTTTGTGTATGACCTGTGGCTAGACTCCTGACACCTCTATTTTGAATGCCGAATTTAACCCATTGATCTCCAGTGTATGACCCTTGGCTAGACTTCTGACACCTATTTTGAATGCCGAATTTAACCCATTGATCTCCAGTGTATGACCTGTGGCTAGATTTCTGACACCTCTATTTTGAATGCCGAATTTAACCCATTGATCTCCAGTGTATGACCCTTGGCTAGACTTCTGACACCTCTATTTTGAATGCCGAATTTAACCCATTGATCTCCAGTGTATGACCTTTGGCTAGTCTTCTGACAAATCCTTCTGCCTTACGATTTGGTTACTTTGTGATATCCTGTGGCAAGACTTCTAGACACTCTAGCACTCCCTCTCCTGCAGGCTTACGCCTACTTCGGGTATCCTGCTAGGTTCTGACAGAGTGATAGTGCCATACCATTCTCATGGCGTTGGATCCAAAGGATGTCTCTAAGGCGGTAATCCAGCAAGCAGCCGTACTAGAGAAACATGCTACCCACATACAGCGTTTAGACCAGAAGCTTGATTCTATTGCTTCCCTTTTACAAAACCTGCAGGAAAGTTTAGAACGGCCTTCGCCTGCGCCTGTTCCCCCACCTGTGTCATCTGTTCCTGCTTCAACATCGGCTGTTGCGCCTTCCCGTTTGCCTCTTCCTGACAGTTATGACGGTGATCCAGCTCAATTGCGGGGTTTTGTGCACCAGTGTTTCCTCCACTTTCGTAATCAGCCTGAGGTATATGCTTCCCATCAGGCTCGTATTACCTTTCTTGTATCCCTTCTCAGGGGGAGGGCTTTGTCATGGGTTACCCCCCTAATGGATCGTCAATCCCACTTAATGGATGATTTTGACCTTCTTGAATGCTTTTCGTTCGGTCTTCGATATTCCTGGCCGTCAGGCCAAAGCAGAGGCCTCGCTCTTAGAATTGCAGCAGGGTACTCAGTCCTTTGCACAATACGCTATCGAATTCAGGACTTTAGCTTACGATACTGACTGGGGTAATGGAGCTCTTAAGGCAGCCTTTAGGCGTGGTCTCTCTGATAAATTAAAGGATGAGCTGACTACGCGGGACATACCTCCCACTTTGGAGGGATTGATTTCTTTGTGTACATCTCTTGACACCCGTTTGCAAGAGAGGCGGTTAGAAAAAGAAAGAGATCGGTCCCGACGCCCTGTGCTCCGTCCTCCTATTCGCCTTGCACCCCGTTTTCAGAATCCGCCCATTCCAGCAGAAAACCCTCCAGAACCTATGGAGATTGGGAGACTTACTCGCCTCACTGAAGAGGAGAAGACTAGGCGTCGACAACGAGGATTATGCCTTTATTGTGGACAGCCAGGCCATATCGCCCGTGTTTGTCCTAATAAACCGGGAAACGGTCAAGCTTAGTGAGACCGGAGGGACTCTCTCTAAGCCACTCAGTACTCCATCTATCATGGGCTTCCTTTTCTATACATGCTGACGCGTTAATCGATTCTGGAGCAGCAGGGGTCTTTATGGACTTAGCCTTTGCTCAACGGCATGCTATACCACTGCTTTCCAAAGACCCTCCAGTGAATATTAGGGTCATTGACAGTTCTTCTCTTGGCTCTGGTCTTATTACCCTTGCCACCATACCCATTCGAGTCTTCATGCCTCCGGGGCATTATGAGGAGTTGTCTTTTGACATTATCACTGCACCACTGTCTCCCCTCATACTAGGTTATCCATGGCTACGTATTAATAATCCTAACATCGATTGGGGACAGGGGACTCTCTCATTTCAACCTCTCTCTTCAGTGGTTCTGTCCACTGTTCCTCCTCCTCTAAGTAGATCTGATGATCTGTGTGTTGAAGTACCAGAGCCCTACCTATGATATTCTGATGTCTTTTCTAAAGTACAAGCGGAAACATTACCGCCACATCGAGAATACGATTGCCCCATAGATCTCCTGCCTGGTGCTATTCCTCCTAAGGGTAGGACGTACCCTTTATCGTTACCCGAGACTGCAGCACTAGAAAAGTACATACAGGAGAATCTTGCACGTGGTTTCATCCGGCCATCCGTATCTCCGGCCGGGGCAGGGTTTTTTTTTGTAAAGAACAAGGATGGTTCCTTGCGCCCCTGTATAGATTATAGGGGCCTGAATGCCGTCACTCAGAAAAATTGTTACCCTCTACCACGGATACCTGAGCTTTTGGAACGCTTACGAGGTTCTACTGTGTTTACGAAACTTGATCTGCGTGGCGCATATAATTTGATCCGTATACGTGATGGTGATGAATGGAAGACCGCTTTTAATACCCGTTTTGGGCACTATGAATATTGTGTAATGCCCTTTGGTTTAAGGAATGCCCCAGCGGTCTTTCAGGCATTTGTGAACGATCTGTTTAGGGATCTACTACTATCTTGTGTCATTGTATACTTGGATGACATATTAATATATTCCAAGGATATTACGGAGCATCGAGCCCAAGTGTCTTTGGTCCTTCAACGCTTAAGAGACAACCGACTGTATGCTAAACCCGAGAAATGCGCCTTTGAGAAAACTTCTTTACCATTTTTGGGTTATATCATATCCACTTCTGGTATAGCTATGGATCCTGGTAAGGTCTCTGCAGTCTTGGACTGGCAAGTACCTCGCACAGTTAGAGCCATTCAACATTTTGTTGGGTTTTCTAATTATTACCGAAGGTTTATCAGGCATTTCTCACAGATTATCCGGCCCATTATCTTACTGACTTGTAAGGGTGCCGACCCCTCCTCCTGGTCTGGCTTTTACCAGTGCTCCTATTCTGACTTATCCTGATCCTGCTTTGCCATTTACTCTTGAAGTTGATGCCTCGGAATATGCAGCTGGAGCTGTTCTTTCTCAGCGCACTGGCTCAGATGGAGCATTACACCCCTGTTGTTACTTCTCTCGACGTTTCTCTGTCTCGGAGAGGAATTACGATACTGGCAACAGGGAGTTATTAGCCATAAAGATGGCTTTGGAGGAGTGGCGTTATCTATTGGAAGGGTCTGTACATCCAATAAGCATACTTACGGACCATAGGAATTTAGCCTATTTAGCCTCTGCTAAACGCTTGACTGCTCGTCAAGCCCGATGGTCTTTGTTTTTTGCCCGCTTCGATTTTACTATCTCTTATATACCTGGTAGTAAAAATCTGAAAGCAGATGCTCTTTCCAGGATGTTTGATCCCAGTATTACCCCACCTAAATCGGGGGAACCCATTATCCCACCTTCTAAGTTTGTGGGTGCTTTGACGACTGCTGTACTCCAACGCATTCAAGAAGCTCAGCTAGATCAACGTTCTACGTGTAATACTCCTCCTGGTTCCCTTTATGTTCCAGATGTGTATCGTAAGGAAGTGTTGGCTTGGGCTCACCAGTCTTTTGTAGCTGGCCATCCCAGAGTAAAGCGCACTCATGATTTACTTAGGCGCTATTTTTGGTGGCCGTGCTCCTTACAGGATGTTGTTCAATGGGTAAAGACTTGTTCTCTCTGTGCTCGTATGAAAACACCTAGGGCTAAACCAATGGGTCTCCTCCAACCCCTACCTGTTCCAGCCTTGCCTTGGACCCACTTAGCTTTAGATTTCATAGTGGACCTACCTGCTTCTTCGGGTAAAACCACGATTCTTGTGGTTGTTGACCGATTCACAAAACAAGCTCATTTTATACCTCTCCCTAAATTGCCTACTGCTCCTGAACTTGTTGATATTTTTATTGAAGGCATTGTGCGTCTTCATGGACTTCCCCTTCACCTCACGTCAGACAGGGGAGCTCAGTTTGTGGCTCACTTTTGGAAGGGATTTTGTTCCCGTTTGGGTATCTCTTTGCATTTTTCTTCGGCGTATCACCCTCAGACAAATGGCCAGACTGAGAGATTGAACCAATCTCTTGAGCACTATTTACGGACATATTGCAACCAACATCATAACAATTGGTCCTCTCTTTTGCCTTTGGCTGAACGTTCCTACAACTCCCTTCGACAGTCCTCCCTTGGTTGTTCTCCCTTTTTTGCGGCTTTGGGGTATAATCCCCGCCTTCTTTTATTGTCTCCTGGAGTTTCTTTAGTACCAGCGGCTGAAAGGAGGGTACAATCTATGGTTACACATTGGCAGTCTGTACGATCCTCACTGTTGAAAGCACAGTATTCTCAGAAATCTTTTGCTGATCGCCTTCGGACTCCATCACATGTCTATCAGGTCGGGGACCGGGTTTGGCTGTCAACGAAGAATATACGTTTAGCCCAGCCCTCCATTAAATTAGGACCTCGTTTTATTGGTCCCTATCGTATTACGCGACGTCTGTCCGCTGTCTCTTATCGCCTAGCTCTGCCTCGTAGCCTCCGCATTCATCCAGTCTTTCATGTCTCGTTGTTGAAGGCATTTCTTCCATCCAGTACTTTGCTCCGCCCCTCTTCTCCACCTGCACCGGTCACGGTAGATGGGCAGGAGGAGTACGTTGTCGATGGTATTCTGGACTCACGTCGCTCTCGGGGGGGTTTACAGTACCTCGTTAACTGGAAAGGTTATGGACCTGAGGAGCGCTCCTGGGTCCGCTCCTCTGATGTTCACGCCCCTGCTTTGGTTCGTGCATTTCATCGAGCTTACCCCTCAAAGCCCGGCTCTTAGGGCTCCTGGGGCGCCCTATTGAGTTGGGGGCAGTGTCACGCCGCTTACCCCTTGTTCTTCCCGTCTTCCGGTCGCGGCTGTTTTTCCTCTTGTTGCCTCTGATTATTCAGAGTCTTCCGGGTTCGGCGTGTCGGCATGCGAGTGACGTCACCGCCCGGCATCTATATAGGGCGACAGCTTGCTTCGCTCGGAGCACTATCACAGTGTTCCAGTTTAGTACAGTCCTCTTGTCTTCGCTCTTGGTCTATAGACATTCTATTCTACTGTTACTTCTTTGTGTATGACCTGTGGCTAGACTCCTGACACCTCTATTTTGAATGCCGAATTTAACCCATTGATCTCCAGTGTATGACCTGTGGCTAGACTTCTGACACCTCTATTTTGAATGCCAAATTTAACCCATTGATCTCCAGTGAATGACCCTTGGCTAGACTTCTGACACCTCTATTTTGAATGCCGAATTTAACCCATTGATCTCCAGTGTATGACCTGTGGCTAGATTTCTGACACCTCTATTTTGAATGCCAAATGTAACCCATTGATCTCCAGTGTATGACCCTTGGCTAGACTTCTGACACCTCTATTTTGAATGCCGAATTTAACCCATTGATCTCCAGTGTATGACCTTTGGCTAGTCTTCTGACAAATCCTTCTGCCTTACGATTTGGTTACTTTGTGATATCCTGTGGCAAGACTTCTGGATATCTTCTTTTTTTTATCTTAAGTTAAACCCAGTTTTTATTTTTCTTTTCTAGTTCTTGGGGAGTTTATTGCTACCCTGTAGCCACCGTACTCCAGCTACGTTCCCTAACCACCGCTCTCAAGCCTTCACTCCCCCCTGCAGGAGAGTTTGTACTGTCCACGGAAAAGCTATCCAGGTCTTGGTCCTAGCTTAACTAGGATCAGACATCTGGCCTTGCGGTCAGCAACTATAATCCGGCCCTAGCCGCAGCAGAGCCTTACCGTGACAGTCACCGCACCACGAGCCTCGATCTCTAAGCAGCGCACTCTAGCACTCCCTTTCCTGCAGGCTTACGCCTACTTCGGGTATCCTGCTAGGTTCTGACAAAAACAAGTTGACTTTCACACACACCAGAAGTTGGGAGTCAAAGATAACTGAAGGCAAAAACATAAATGACAGAATAAGCTCAATGTTCCCAAATCATGCCTAATTCTGAGTTCTTGTGTCAAAGATCAGGAAATATTTTTTCTACAAAAAATATTTTCTAGTGCTTTTCCTGCAGTGTGTGCCCCTACTGCTAAAAGAGGGTTCATTCAAAAGATATTACAGCCTCTTTAGTGTATTTAAAATTTTAGCAACAGCACCAATTGGAGGGGATGTACTAAGGGGCAGAATGTTGCGTACATCAAATGGGAGACAGCTAAATGTCGCCCACGTACAGGTCTCCTTCCTGTCCAGAAGCAGTCTAGAGGAACAATCAAGAGAAACTACAGAGGCACGACAGCGAATTGCACAGCAATCCCAGTGCAGGATTGACCCAATAAAAAAGCATAGTCTCCATCTGCCTGGGTTACCTGCAGCCATACGCAGCTCACCCCACAGGATGAAACTAGAAAGAGGAAATAATGATGTGTTTGTCAATCGGGCAAATGATCCTGCTGTCCTGCTAGCAACTCAGTCTCCATAGACTTGGTTTCCTGGGCTGCTTGAAAAGGTCATCTCTTAAATAAAGGCTCAAGAGAAAAATTTAAAAGGAGGCATTAGCATGTTCTGGCCGTAGTAAAGTAAGTGAGTGTTAGTTCTGCTTTAAAGGAGCAGTAAACTTTTTTTATGAAAAAATATATATTGTAGGGATTTTCCTATTGAGTAAAATAAGGGTACTCCCACTGCCGAGAGATTTATATTTCCAGAGTTATTACAGTTTAAACCCATGTTTTTTTACATTAGCAGTGCCCTCTAGTGGTCAAATTCTAATTAGATTTCCTGTTAGATTCTAATGGAGAGGAAAATCAGAAAAGTCAGAGACATACAGTTCGCCATAGAATGTGATAGAAACCGCCTGTCACTTCCTGTCAGTTAGAACTATCAGGAAGTAAACACAGTAAATTCACTTCCTGGTTATTTAAACTGCTATAAATTTTGAATAAAACATATGACAGAGATGGGAGTGACCTTGTTTAATTCAGCAAGAAATGCTCTATAATATATGTGTTTTCATAAAAAAAAAAGTTTACCGCTCCTTTAAGGTTCCAATTGAAACAAAGGGTTCTGCCATAGGAAAATGTGAGACTCACTGGTGTAGTTTCAATAACGGAATATAGATTACTTGGTGTTTAAAACTTGGGATTGTACCATATATTGATTCATTATTGTATCATAGACTCACCAGCTAAAGGAAATGAGCATCAGGGACCCGAGACAAGCTAAAAGGCATAATCTTCTTTTTCGAACAACTTTGTCACCTATAACAGAAAACAATAAAAGTCTTTTAGCTTAAAAAATATGGATCCAGGAAAGTAATTATTGTATTAATGTAACAGACTATACATCAATATCAGGTCTCTTTTTTTTAGGCATTTCCTTATGGGAAAGGCCTTAAACGTAAATTTTAAAACTGTAGATGTTAAAAGCCAATAGTTTAATAGTTACATCACCACCAATGGCAGTAGCAGAATACTAAACGTACAAGTTTGTGCAAGGCTTCTTGTCCAACCTCCTGCAAGAGTTGAGGCCTTAAAGGTGTGTAAAACAGGTAGAATGTTCAGAAATTGTAAATGGCGACCCACCCATGACTGGGCGAAGAGAACAATCAATGATGGCTCAAGAAGAAACAATAAGGTGTGCCTCTTAGGTCAAATACTATCAACAACTGTGACCAGTAGACTAAGGACTTCTTTATCAATTCTGAAGCAAACCAGTTGTGTTATAGGGTGTGTCAGTAACGATCTCTCAATTTTCCTCTTGAGTTACATGGGACTTTTTACCCCTTAAATGCTAGCGAGATCACCAATGCATTCAGGGTGGTTAAAATCCCAATTTAAAATCAGATGGAATTTTTATTTCACCCCCATGATGCAATTAGGGTTGCCACCCAGCCGGTATTTTACCGGCAGGCCGGTAAAAAATTGGCTTCTGTCCCAATGTTAAGTCTATGGACGGAATGCCATGGCCGGTATTTTTTGGAAGAAAAGGTGGCAACCCTAGATGCAATTGTTTTGCTGTAGGATTGCATATCTTTAGACTGATGAACATACCTCCCAAGTGTCCCTCTTTAGGAGATATTAGGGGTCCATACCTCCCAAGTGTCCCTCTTTATGAGATATTAGGGGTCCGTACCTCCCAAGTGTCCCTCTTTATGAGATATTAGGGGTCCGTACCTCCCAAGTGTTCATCTTTAGGACACATTAGGGGTCCGTACCTCCCAAATGTCCCTCTTTAGGAGATATTAGGGGTCCATACCTCTGAAGTGTCCCTCTTTAGGAGATATTAGGGGTCCGTACCTCCCAAATGTCCCTCTTTAGGAGATATTAGGGGTCCATACCTCCTGCACCTGACCCAATCAAGGTCTGTATCCTAGAGGCGGCAGTATCCTCTTTATCTGTGAGTACCTTCCTTAAAGGGAAGGGGAGGATATTCATCCCTGCTGATTTTTTTTTTTATCTCCAACATCAGTGGTTTTCAACCAGGGTGCCATGTTGCTTTGATGCACCACGAACATCCACTTAAGGTGCCCCTATTTTCCTAGGGAGGCTTTAACAAAAATGTGAATGTTGACTTTTACATATGTTTATGGAAATTCTTGTTGACAACATGTTTACATTTGTTATCCTTATTGTGAGACATAAAAAGAACTATATATTTATGAACTTGTACCCTTCATTACATCAAACATATCTCAGAGTGCATTGCCTAGGATAAGCCCTTTAAAGAATTTTATGCCATAAAGACTGTGATACTTGCCCTAGTCTACATTGTGAAGGACTTTTACTCGTCACAACAGAAATTCTAGTACTCTTATTTATACCAAAGTATGGCTAATGTAGCACCTTAATGTTAATTCCGCATCTATAGGATGTCAAGACTTCATAAATAATCCTAAGACTAAGCAATGGATAACTCTACATATGATTAATTACCCCCATACAAATTGAAGCTCAGTGTTATAGAAATGCTGGTACCAGTGCTCTCTCCGTGTCTTTATTGATCACACGAGATGATCCCTTAGTTCAGAATGTGAATTCATGATGTCACTATCATATGGAATCAATGAGTGACTAAAAGTAACGTAGATGTAATAACAGCCGAATATCTCTACTTATAAGCACACACAGGACATTTATTGATATATTTCCTCACTCATACCACTATAGGGCTAAGTCGCTGTATTCTAATCTCAACCACGGAGCTGAGGGAACACTCGAGTTGCATCAATATTATTCCCATTTCAACATAAGGGTAGCATACAGAAGTATTGCCAAAGTGTAGCCCTTCTCAGGGTGATAGTAATCTCACTCTTTATACAATTGCACCCCTGCGATCACCGTTGACTTGTGGAAGACAGGCTGTAGAAGCGTCTGGACTTTCACCGTGGTTCCGGATCACAGTGCGGTGTTCCTATCAATAAATAACCACTAGCATGCAACTATATATACACTAAAAATGAGCACATTAGGGTAAAGATAGACAGCCTCTGCCGATTAACAAATAAAGAGAGTCAGTGGACAGAGGTGGTTCGGTCCCTATTCGAAATCCCTAGGGTTTGTGTAACAGGCAACGAATAAAGCTGAGCCCTGTCCAATTCCAACAACCAGTGTTCATAAAGACACCCTGAAGAAATGTCCTACAATACCTAAATATTAGTGCTCCCATACCCTTCCCTGGGAAGTTACGTTTTCTGAGGATATCATGTTCAAGCCTATAAATTTCAGTTGAGCACTGAACTGGTCTCTAGTTTTGTAGTAGCCAAATAGACTAATGAGATATTAAATTAAGGAGCTACACAAGACTCTATCTTTCTTTTTGTGTTTGTTGATTATAGATTTTAGACCGGCGGTGTCACTTTATAAAATTGATCCCCACCTTTGTCTATTATTTGGCTGTAGGAAAGCTCATTTCTCTGGGTCAAGTTGAACTTGATGGACTTGTGTCTTCTTTCAGCCTAGTTTACGGTTACTGTAATGTAACGGTGTTCCATTGTATCACTGTCGGAGTATTGGCTGGAAGCTTTGTGTATCAGTTCATCACTGTCAGAGTACTGAGTAATAGATTTGAGATTGAAACATAACAGGACTATATGTAAAAAGGAATTGCCTGAGGTACTCACCTAGTCATTTTTATAGTAGGTGTCATATTGCTGCTCCGTTCCGCCTACCTTGCTTCGGTCCCAACGGTTGGCTAGCGCATGCGCAGACGTGGGTCCCGGTTACTTCTGGGTTTCGCGGCGTCGGTCGCAGTGACATCAGACGTACAAGGGACTATAAAGGAAGCGCACACACTCGCTTCCTTGCTCACTCGTCGGGTCCCCTAGTTGGTGCACTCCAGTGTTTTTGCCTGAGCTCTGTTATCTGCCCTCCTTATTCGGTTTGACCCCTGGCCTGGATTCTGGATCCACCCCTGTCATCAGCCTGCCCCTGATTTTCAGCTTTGTCTCCGGTTTAGCCCTTGTTTGCCGCCTGCCTCTGACCTCTTGCTCCGGTTTGTACGTTTTTGCTGCCTGCCGACTGCCTTTTGACCTCTGGCTAGTCTTCGGTTTCTGCCTCTGCCTAGTCCTTGTCGGTACTGCGTTTTTGGTCCTAGGGTTTTTTTTGTGCGGGTTTTCCTTCATCTTCTGCTTCTTATATTATTTTTAGCTGTTTGCTATTCTCTGTGCTTTTTAGTAGCTCAGAGAGAGTATTCAGACAACTTACAGTAGGACCCATTACAAGTTTTTAATGTATGTGCTCAGATATTTTAGTGGTATGTCCTGGTTGTCTTTCAAGTTTCTGTCTTGCGCATGGTTTACCTATTTTATAAATAGGCGGGTTGGGGGGGGGGGGTGTAGAGGATGCAGAAAGTCACAGAGGCATTTAGTTACTGGGAAACCATCTAAAAAATGAATATAGGGTATACCCTTTTAAATATCACGTACTGAGCCAGTAAATCCAAACATGCATAATTCACAAAATGCCTGATTCACAAATAGGCAGGTGTATAAGACAATCTGACGTCTTGTTGCATGAACAAGTGACAACAGCAGTGTATGACATAGCTGCTACACAAATAAATAAGAGTTTCATTCAAACAAGTTTGGTGGGTTCTAATTACAAAACAAATCACCTCGGTTTAGAAAAAACATAATATTTTAATGAATACAAAACAGTTTAATCTTTGGGTAATTATGTCCCTTTAACACTTAGGCGGTCATTTATCAATGTGTTTGTTGATAAATATGCAAGGAAATATATGTGCTTGTTTATTAGGCACTTACTGGTTATTTTACTGGTGGATTTCCTTGTTATACTCACCTTCTTCCAATGGCGGATTACAGAGACAATTAGAATTAAAGGACACACCCATACCGCTAAAATGGATAGCATATTTTTCATATGATACCAAATATGTTAGCCTAATTAACTTCCTCAGGACAGGGCGAGGAAGGGCACTAGGCTATAGTGTGAAAATAAAAAGCTTTAATTGTTAACTTGTAATTATGAGTTAATTAGATGCATTCTGAGAGTTAATTAAGGTATACAGAGCAGACACATCTTGTCTTTGACCTTGATTACCTCTTGTACTCCTTGATACTGCTCAGCAATGCATTTGGTCACCTCCTCTAGCACTGATTTAGCATTAGCTCCCCCACTCACTGACACTGCTCAGCAATGCATTACCCACTTCCCCTAACACTGACATCCTGTCCTATCCCTACATTACATCATCCACTCACTGACACTGCTCAGCAATGCATTAGCTACCTTCCTCTGCCAGCACTGGCTTATCCCTACATTACCTCCCCCATTCACTGATGCTGCTCAGTAATGCATTACCTGCCTCCCTGTCTTATCCCTACATTACCTCCACCACTCACTGACACCTCTCAGCAATGCATTACCCACCTCCCCTAGCACTGACTTCCTGTCTTATCCCTACATTACCTCCCCACTCACTGACATTGCTCAGCAATGCATTACCCACCTCCCCGAGCACCGACTTCTTGTCTTATCCCTACATTACCCCCCCACTCACTGAAACTGCTCAGTAATGCATTACCTGCCTCCCCTAGCACTGACTTCCTGTCTTATCCCTACATTACCTCCCCCACTCACTGACACTGCTCAGCAATGCATTACCCACCTCCCCTAGCACTGACTTCCTATCTTATCCCTACATTACCTCCCCACTCACTGACACTGCTCAGCAATGCATTACCCACCTCCCCGAGCACCGACTTCTTGTCTTATCCCTACATTACCCCCCCCACTCACTGAAACTGCTCAGTAATGCATTACCTGCCTCCCCTAGTACTGACTTCCTGTCTTATCCCTACATTATCTCCACCACTCACTGACACCTCTCACCAACGCATTACCCACCTCCCCTAGCACTGAAAGGGTGGGAAGGTAATGTAGGGCTGACGCACCAGTACACGTGACCTCTTACATGTTCCAGCGCGCTGAGCAGGGGTCAGAGAGACAGCTCCGGTCTTGGAGTGGTCAATTTCAGACCTCGTTTTTACTTACAGTGCTCCTGCAGGAATGCTGTACATAAAAAGTATGTGACTTGCCAGAACCGCACCAGTCCTTAAGGGGAAAAAAAACTGTGACAGTCCTAGCATATCACACTACCCTTAAGGGGTTAAAGGAGACTTTTAACGCCTTGAATACTTGTTGAGTCTCAGATTTCCATACAACACATTGTAGACATCACTAATAATCAAGGGTTTAAAAAGCACTGGTTAAATCAATAGGAATTATAGGATGTTTATTTGGTTTGCTCTGGAAATGTTCCAATTTGGCTTTAAAGGAACGGTGGGGGTCATTGTCTCAACCGTTGTCCTGGGGCCCAGTAGTTGCTAGTAACACCCCTGGCCAGAACGGTATACAAGCATTGCAACGCTATGCAGTGGATACCTCTCTATCACTTAAAGTATTAATGATCTTTAAAGGGATAGTAATGTTTTATTCCACAAGCAGCTCTGAACATTCATCATAGTGAATAGTACTGGTGTCTGATGCTGTTACTGTTCAAAACGTGCTAGTTGCACTGTACTTATATGATGAAGTTTACTCCTCCCGCCCCTTTTCCAGATCCTAAGCCACCTCCCCATAGATCTGAAAACCGGTCATCACATCGGACAGATCACAACGAGGGACAATCGTCCCTCTGTCAGTATAAGGAAAACCTTGCCCTCCTTGACAATATCGCTCTGGCACTTAAAAGGTTAAAGCAGAACTTTCAGGTAGTAATAAGTCACCCTTCAATAATTAAACAAATGACAACTAGCATCATAATACATATATTACCTCTCTAAGTGCCACATTCTAACAAAATCTGTCATCTTCGGAGACCGGAAGCCAGGCATCAGTGCAGACATCTTGTCTGTGCGCCTGTGCCGTCAGTCTAAAGTCCCACATTCTAGCGAAATCCTTAATCTTTGTTGACTGATGGGCAGGTTATTGCCGTCTGCGCTCCTGAGCGGTCAGTCCCTTCCAGTTACCATGTGGTACACTGCAATGCTTCTTAGAGGAGACAGGGACTGACAGAGCAGGCAGACAGACAAGATGTCTGCACTGATGCCTGGCTTCCTGTCTCTGAAAATTAACCCCTTACTGACCGGCCGTGCGCGCACGCGGCTGGCACTTAACAACGAGGTTTTGTTTTGTTTTTTTCCTATTCTAGCAAAAAGGGCTTCCTGGACTTACCAGGTACGTCATCTGTCACTAAGTGACATTTTTGCATGACGTACCTGGTAAGTCCATCGTCGCGATGGGGTTAAAGACTTCTTTAGAATGCGGCAGAGGTAATACACATATTAGGAGCTGGTCGCTATATGTTTAATAATTGAAGGGCGACTTAGTAGTAACTGAAAGTTCCGCTTTAAAATACAATTTAATCAGTTGGATTTGGGATTTTTATTTTTTTTTTAACCCTTAGAATGCTAGAGAGGTATCAATGTGTTGGCTACCTCTCTGGCACTCAAAGGGTTAATTATCCCTTACGGAGAAGATGGTTTACTCCCAAACTGAACCTCATTGGCAGGGGGACAATTGACCCCCGGGCAGGACAAAAGACAGGGCCAGTGGGCCACTGACTCACTCAATTTCCCTCTTGATGCTGTAAATGGAGTAAACAGAGTTTACGGAGCTAAACTAGTAGTGTATCTCCACTTCAAGTGGAACTTCGCCATGCAGTCATTACGCATATGGCAACTAGCTTGAAAATACGTGTCTTACCGATCACAAGCGGCAGATTCTAAAGAAATCTGTACTCTTTGGAGACTGACCTTGCAGCCTGTGCCATCAGCCCCAAAGGGTTACCATGTGTCACGCTGCAATGCTTTACAGGAGACCGGGACTGATGGCACAGGCGCGCAGACAAGATGTCTGCACTGATGCCTGGATTCTGGTCTCCGAACATGACAGATTTCGTTAGAATGTGGCACTTTAGAGAGGTAATATACGTATTTTGATGCTAGTTGCCATACGTTTAATTATTGAAGGGTGACTTATTACTACCTGAAAGTTCCGCTTTAAAGTGGATGTATCACCTATGCACAACATACTCTAAATAGTTAGGTGATACATACAATAGCATTAAAACGTTATTATTTTTTTAAGCTTCTGTGTGGTTTAACTCCTTAAGGACCCTTGACGTACCAGGACCGTCACGGTCCTTGAAATACTCAAGGGCCGATGACGGTCATAGTACGTCACGTACTTTTTACTTACAGCGCTCTACCGGGAGCGCTGTAAGTAAAAATAGGGCCTGAAATTGACCGCTCGAAGATCGGAGCGATCTCTATCAGGCCCCATAATGATGCACCGATACACGCGACAGGTCACGTGTACCGGCGCGTCCAAGTGCTCCTATGCGGTCATTATGGGACGGAAATGTCCCAGGACCGCCGGTCCTTAAGGGGTTAAAACTAACTTACAAAAGTATCTGCTGCGGCCACTTCCGGGTGACTGCAGTTCTCTGCTGTTCTCCGCGGTTACAGAGCTCTGCCTCTGCTCCCCTCCCTCCTCCTATGATAGAGGCGTCTGTCAGTAAGCTGGAGCACTCTCATTGGTCAGAGATCGATATCAAGCCAATGAGACCGCTCCAGCTTACTGACAGAAGCCTCCGTCATCGGAGGAGGGAGGAGAGCAGAGGCAGAGCGTCAGGCTGCAGTCTATACAGAAGTGGCTGCAGCCCAGACTTTTATAAGTCACATTTAAACCAAACGGAATCTTAAAAACAAATAATAACGTTTTAATGCTATTGGATTTATCATCTAACTATTTAGAGGATGTTGTGCATGGGTGATACATCCACTTTAAATCATTCTCGTGCCTGTTTATTCATGGGAGGAAGGGGGGACAAAAAGAAGACAAAACAAAATACAAATAACACCTGTGACATCTATTAACCAATCCGGGATTCAGTCACTGCGACAGATCTGTGTGTTGTAAGGATGGAAGAGATGTGGGAAAGCATTCATTGTCAGTAGGCATGGGAACCTATGCAACATGACAAACCACCTGGATGGAAAGATAAATCAGGGCTTCCTATTTATAGTACAGAGACTGACATGGATGCAACTACAGGGGATGCAGTTGTGACTACACCCAGCATCCGAGAGGCCCATCAGTTCTGCACTATCCTGCGACCCCTTGTAATCTGCCCCCCTTCCTACAGGTCAAGGCTGGCACATGACACATGGCTGCTAACAGTCAGCAAGAAGAATAGCACAGGGAGCTTCACATTTTTTTTTTTATTATTATTATTTAACCCTTTAACGATCGGCGCAGTCAGTTAAGGACCACAGAGCATTTTTTTTTTCAGTTTCCTGTTCCGGACTCCCCGAACAGTTTGCAGCCGCGGGGGGAGCAAGGAATTCCATGACGATCATAGTACATCATGGGTCGTTAACGCAGATCGACCCATGACGTACTATGACCGTCAAGGGTCGTTAAGGGATTTAAGAACCCCAGAGAGCTGTTCATGCACTAAAAACAGTGTAAGTCAGCAAGTGTCATTCAAACAGAACATGTGTAAGTCTCAGATTTTGCTCCAAGGCCAGCTAGATTCTGTTTATACCACTGCTTCAAAATATTTAATCCTGTCAGATATTCGCTCCCAACCTCTCTTCTATTACAGCAGGGCTGTCCAAGTTCAGTCCTCCAGCGCCACCAACAGGCCAGGATGTAAGGATTTCCCGGATTACGCACCAGTGAGTCAGTCACAATGAATGATCCACTGATTATCTCACCTGTGTAATCAGGGAAATCCTTACATCCTGGCCTGTTGATGGCGCATGAGGACTGAACATGGACAGCCCTGTTTCAGGCATCCATAGTCAAGGCAGTCTAGGCGGCTGAAGCCCCACCCATGGCTACTACCCCACTCCTAATATGACCCCGCCCCCAGTTCCAGGGTTGTCCAAGTTCAGTCCTCATGCGCCACCAACAGACCAGGATGTAAGGATTTCCCTGATTACATACAGGTGAGAATCAGTGGATCATTCATTGTGACTGACTCACCTGTGTGTAATCAGGGAAATCCTCAAATTCTGGCCTGTTGGTGGCCCCTAAGGACTGAACCTGGACAGCCCTGTTTCAGGCATCCATATTCAAGGCAGTCTAGGGTCCTGAAGCACCACCCATGGCCACATCCCCACTCCTTACATGCCCCCCAGTTTCAGTGCTGTCCAAGTTCAGTCTTCAGGTGCCACCAACAGGCCAGGATGTAAGGATTTCCCTGATTACACACAGGTGAGATAATCAGTGGATCATTCATTGTGACTGACTCACCTGTGTGTAATCAGGGAAATCCTTACATCCCGGCCTGTTGGTGGCACCAGAGGAGTGAACTTGGACAGCCCTGCTCTAAAGCATGACAGCAGTGATTTATAGCCAGGTCATGCGCAGGTACCTTTTGCTAGTGGTACTACATGACACCAGTAAAGCAATTCACCATCGCATGCTACCAGCAGAGCAATTTACAACCACAGAACTAGGTGACCCCGTACCTTTCTTTTTAGAAAAAACATCCCTGCTTATTGATGATAGTTTCTAAGCATTTATCAATTAATAAATAAAAATATATTATATACATACATACATACATACACACACATACAGCGAACGTGTGGATATTTCTTTCCAGTTTTGTTTTTTTTTCATACGTTTTTAAAATTTTAAATACAAAAACAGACCTGGCAGAATTTACATCTCAGGTGCCTTTAGTACCTCCAATGTCCCATCCCAACATCAGCCCACTGATGTTGGGATATATACAAAAGCAACCTTTAGCAGGGGTTATCAATCTTTAAACCCCCAGCTGTTGGGAACTACAACTCCCATCATCCCCGAACAGTTGGTGGCTGGTTGGAGATGACGAAAATTTAATTTCTCAATTTGTCTACTTCTGCTTTATATGGGGAATGCCAACAAATCCTGGTCATCTTTCCTATACTATACCTCTCAACACTTCAAATGGCCAAAGAGGGACACTTTTGTTGTAGGTGGTATTGCTGGAGGAAGAGGCATTACGAACAATTTTTAGGTAATTTTGTGACATACCAATACCTCTTTGCACAAGTGAATATATGATTTAGAGCAGGACCTAAGTATCTTATTTACACAGACTAATGTATACATACATATATTGAAGTTTACACAAAACAATAATATCCATTTTATTGCTGTGGAGGACATATAGGTGTACGTTGGGATATCAATGATGAAATATAGGATGGGGATGAGTGTTGGAGAGCCTTGAAGGTAATGAGAATTATTTTGAATGTTATATGTTGCTTTATTGGAAGCCATGACAATAAATTTAATAGTGTAGGGTTAAGTACTGTTCTGGAGGAGAGGAAGATTATTCTGGTGAACATAGTAACATAGTAGATAAGGCTGAAAAAAGACATGCATCCATCAAGTCCAGCCCATGCCAAAAACACCCCTATTGATCCAGAGGAAGGTAAAAAAAAAGCCCTCTGGAGCCATTTCCAATCTAGTCCCAAGTGTGTGTGTGGGGGGGGGGATTCCTTCCTGACTCCAATTGGTAGTCAAATAGTTCCCCGGATCAATATCCTATTTGCTTTGAAGCCATCTGTCATAATTGTCAATATTGTTCTGTGCTAGATAGGCATCCATTGCTTTATTGAATGCAGTTGCATCATCTGCAAGCACAACATCCAGAGAAAAAGAATTCCCTAGCCTCACCGCCCTTACTGTAAAGAATCCATGCATATGTTTTAGTCGGAAGCGCCTTTCCTCAAGTCTTAATGGATAACCTCTTGTTCTTAGCTCAACTCTTTGCATAAATAATTAATCGGATGGTTCTTTGTATTGACCTTGAATGTATTTAATTTGGTGGCCAAATTAAGATTCGATTGGAGAGGAGAGATATGGGTAGCAGGCAGACCAATAAGTAAAGAGCTGCAGTAGTCCAAACAGGCAAGAATAAGAGCGTGCATGAGAGTTTCTGTAGTAGAGCAAGAAAGAAATGGGTGTTTTTTGCTATATTTCAAAGAAAGAAGGAACAGGTTTCTGTTACTTCATTAATGTGAGTGGTGATGAAACAAAAAGAGTCTAAACATACCCTGAGGCAGTATGCATTGTCCAGAGGGTTCATTGTGGAGCCCTTGACAGTTATTGAAAAACTGAGGTATGGTGCAGGATTTCGGAGGAAAATTAAGTAGCTCAGTCTTAGACATATTAAATTTCGCGTGACAAAGAGCCATCCAGGAAGAGAGAACAGTAATGCATCCTGAGACCCGCTGCTGTATTTCAGGTGATAGTGAGGGCATTGAGAAATGTATTTGTGTGTTACCTGCACAAAGATCGTAGTTAAAGCCAAATTACAATTATAGAGAGAAGAGAAAGGGGCCCAGAACAGAGACTTCGCTCAATCCGACTGGGGAGGAGGTACCTCAAACCAGGCACACTTTGTAGACCATTCTCTTGAAGATTCTCATTGTATTCCATATTATTTTGGCTCTGCAGACGAGCCGTCCTGTCCCAGGACCAGAATCTAAGTTTGTCATCTAGAGCTCTTACGTGGGTAAAGGGGGCAGGGGGGGGGGGAGAACGTTAAAAAGCTATTAAACACAAACTACAACTTATGGAAATAAGACTAAGATCATTTGCTTTATTTATTTAATTAAAACAATATTCAAGTTTGTTAAAATAAAGTAATACTATCCCTTTAACATAGTGTCAGGCTGTGCCACTAATAATTATAAGTTAATGTCTCCAGTATTGAAAATACAAAACAACTGGCTGGCTAATACAATATATAGGCAGTTTTTAAATTATTTTTAAAATGTGCTAAAAAAAACCCAAATCACAGTATGTTTAATTTTATTATTCTGAGTGTGTGAGACCTAAAATAACTATCATTTTTATACATTTTTAACCTTCTTCATTACATATTTCACAAATTACCTATAAAATGTTAGGAATGCTCTGAAGTTTCCCAACAGTGTTAGGGGGTGCCTTGGCAAAACAAAACAAAAAAAGCCAAAACAGTGGTTTAAAAAGGAACTTTCACCACCAACAGACCTACGCTGATGCAGTTTATCTATATCAAATACCTCCAAGTTTTAACTTTTAAAAAAAAAAAAAAAAAAACTCAATGGTTTTGGAGAAAATGTTTAGCAAAAACTGACCTGGTTGGTGACTCTCAGTGCGGTACGAGTTGTACCGCACTGCTCTCTGGAACTGCCCTCTGTCCGAATTGCCCCACCTACTGCCCATCCCAGCTATCCCCATGTGCCTTGTTGTATGTATAATTCACCTGCCTTTAAGCAAAGGGGCAGGCTTTACAAGTAGCTGCCAATCAATGAATATGTCACGAAGATGGCACCACTCTACCTCTCTCTATCGGACAACAGCAATGTCATTTTTTAATTAAAAGCAATTAGTTTAAACAAATTAACATGTTTTGGTACATTTTTATATGTGAACTATGAAACGGACTGGAAGTTCTGCTTTAAATAATACAGGCCAGTTTGAAAGAGAAATGGGATTAAGCCAAACGTACAAAGTAATTCTTTGTAGTCGTGCCCTTTTCTTTTGTGATCCCCTTCCTTTGCACCTGCCTGTTCCGTCATACTGCACAATAATCTTCCCTCTGCTCTCTGCTCACACCACTCCGCTTAAAATGTGCTTTTATAATGCTTGAAACCACATGCAAACAGGCAAAGGTAGGGGGATCTGGCAGTGACTCATACATATTTCAATTTATCATCTTTATAAAATCCTATTGGATTTTCCTACCTGCTTGAAAAAAAAAATGCACTTGATGTTCTCCTATATATATTATTTTTAAGCACCCTATGTTTGGGGATACTCTTACATTTTAATTATTATTTTTAATTTTTAAATAAAACCAAAATAAACCAGTATGAAATAACTTGTAGCTGCTGCACCCCATTTGTACAGTGGACAAGACCACACAAAACTGTACAGTCATCTACGGTCTTGTTAAACTATTGTGGAATATGCCAATGATAAAAATCGATCACTGGCACAATATGAATGTTATGAATATACTCAAATTATTTTACACATTTGGATGCTAGAAGGTCTCCAGTTCATTGCCTCTCAATAGGTTAAAGTACTAAAACATTCTGTTGTTTTACATGTATTATGATCGATAAATGTGTGCAATTTATAAAAATAAATTAAAATCATTAGAGGAGACCTTTAGCATCAAATGGTTTAAAACACTCATTTAACACTCCTAACCTTTAGTAGCGACAGGTAATATGTGGTATATTATATTTAATTTTCCTTTCTTTACTACTAGTAGATAACCTTATAACACTTACAAGTAGGATATATTAATTAGTACTATGCAATAGAATATCAACAGGGCTTCGTTGTGGAGGGTACAAGGATACTCAGTACTGGTAATTTTTTTGTAACGCAAAAAACAATACTTTATCAAATATTTTATGTGCTTCCCACAGAAAAAAACAACAACAAAAAACGCTGTCATATTGTAGGTGTTTTTTTCCCAGAAAAAAAAGGAAAACCTAGTTTGTAATGTGCATTAACTATATATTCAGGGAGACTCAAAAGGTTTTGACAATAAAAAGACCTAATCTACCCCTGAGTTACAGAGCGTCCGGCTCTGTTTCAGCCGCGGCGGGGGCAGTCTCTACTGTTCATGACTGCAGCGCGCGCAGCAGTCTCTACTGCGCATGACTGCGGCGTTACACACATTTTAGCGAATTATTATATAGGATGTTTTTATAAATTAGTTTGTGTTAACAAAATACTTTGGTGTTGCTCTAGATCATTTATTCAGTTACACAAAAAAGGTGCCAGTAGGTCATGAAATAACCTAAAAATTCTTGTTAATGCCCCGGCCACCAGCCACGCACCCAATAACACCCCCTAAAACAAAAGTGTCCCTCTTTGGTGATTTGATACGTTGGGAGGTATGCAGTGCGCCTTCAGGCACGCTGTAATCATTAGCATAGAACAATACTGAAAATTATGACAGATGGCTTCAATGTAGATAGTGTTTAGCTCCAGGGAACTATGCGATTGCCATTTTTACCCACTTGGGGCTAAATTGTAAATGGCTTCAATGGTTTTTTTTTTTGTGCTTTGATGGACTGGATGGACGCCTGTCTTTTTTCAGCCTCGCCAATTATGTAACTCATGATGTGCTAGGAGTGTTACTGGTCCTTAACCCCTTCGCGTCCGATGACGTACCAGGACCGTCATGCTGTTCCGGCACTTAAGGACCAGTGAGGGTCCTGGCACGTCACGTACTTTTAGGATCGTGGTGAATAATACTGGGGACTGAAGTTGATCTCTCCAAGACCAGAGCAATCTCTTTCAGTCCCTCGTTTGGCGTGCCGGCACACGTGATCAGTCACGTGGGGCGGCACGTCGATCTTCCCTATCTATTCCTTAAAAAACCCCACACCCCGGGGCTGCTGGTCCTTAAGGGGTTAAAGGATCAAAATGTAAGAGGGTCCTGATACATCATCAGTCCTTAAAGACCCTTGATGGTCCTGGCACATCATGGTTGGATTTGCGTTTAGGACCCATGAAGTGCCAGGACTGTCACGGAATTCAGGGCTCCCAGCACGGCTGCACGCAGTTCAAGGAGCCCTGAACCGGATGTGTAAAATAAAAACAAAATTTTAAAAATGGTTTGTGGTCCTTAAGTGACCGCCGCATGCACGATCGGCTGTCCTTAACGGGTTAAATAAATGGGAAGTGTTGTTGTTCATTATGAAGCAGTTGTTTTAATCTCAGAATTGCTCTACTTTGTTTTGTACATATGGCCTATAGATCGTATTTACCTAAATAGAAGACATCCCTGACCATAAAACTGTATGTTACGTTTTTCACTTTTGCAAAAAATGTCATTTTTACTCAAATAACATATCCACGATTTTAGATACCGATAGGAAACAGGCATTTATTTAATCTTTAACCCTCTGAGTGCCAGAGAAGTACACAACGCATTGCCTTGCAATGCGTTGTGTACCCCCTCTGGCACTTAAAGGGTTAAGACCAAATTAATGTTGTACCTTTAAAATGAACCAAAGTATAATTACAAATATTAATTTTATTTCTCATATTAGAATATTTTGATCTTCAAGCCAGTACAGTTTGGACATTAATGATCTAAACTATATTTAAAAAATATATATTTTTATAGTTTGAATTAAGCATAATCCACAACAAAATTGAAAATGTTTTATTGTATTTCTTGAATAACATCTATTTCAGATAGTTTTGTGCCTTCAAAGTTAATCGTATAAGGAATAAAACAATTTCATTTTTTATTTTGTGAATTATAACTGTTTGATCTTTGAGACGAAAATAGTTTGTGTTTTTAACATAAATTAATATAGTTCAAACTAGAAATAATACAAAAGGTTGTGTCTTTTCAGGATTTCCATGAACAAGCACAGGTGGACTAATTAAAGGGACAGACACTAATTAATCCATCTGTGCTCCAGCTGGGAGAGCCTGAGAACATGCACTTTGTGTATCTCGTTAAGACCAGAGCTGCCAATCCCTGATTCTACTACAATGTTAGCCCCCGCATCCCCATGTTTCCATTCCCACTCTCCCCACCTATTTTTTTTTTTTTTACCCCTTGTATGCATTGCATACCCCTTTGGCACTCAGAGGGTTAATGATTTTTTTTTTTTTAACCTGTTAATCCGGTGTCCCCTTCTCTAATGTAATGAAAAAAAATATTTATTTATGTTTCTTAAAGGTAAATCCACACTTCCTAAAAACAACCCCTTCTGCAGGTACCTTACTGTGACAAGAAAAGCTTAATGGCCCCTGTGAATTTTGCTCTTGTGTCTAGAGATATCATCTTCAGTGAGTCCCGGATGTCACGTCCATGGAGACCAACATGACAGATGATGACCTGACCATAGGACACAAACTCCTCCCACGTGTTCCTCTGTGGGGGATATTAGGGGCCCATACCATCCATGTGTTCCTCTTTAGGAGATATTAAGGGCCCATACCTCCCAAGTGTCCCTCTGTAGGAGATATCAGAGGTACATAACTCCAAAGTGTCCCTCTTTATGAGATATTAGGAGTCCATACCTCTCAAGTGTCCCTTTTTAGGAGATATTAGGGGTCCATACCTCCCAAGTGTCCCTCTGTAGGCGATATTAGTAGTGATGAGCGAGCACCCCAATGCTCGGGTGTTCGGGTGCTCTGACCGAGCACCCCCTGAGGCTCGAGTGCTCGGCCGAGCACCCGAGCCCCATTGAAGTCAATGGGAGGACTCGAGCATTACACCAGGCACCCCCTGCTCTGATGAGGGGAGGGTGCCTGGTCCATAGGAAAAGGGCAGAAAAGGATGGAAACACCACAGAAATGGTTCAGGGACAGCATAGGGAGGATGTCTGGATGCATCTTGGACTCCAACATCGCTGCTGGGAACGATCTTTCGCCCGTAGTACGCCATTTTTACAGACTGACCATAAAACACACAAAAAGGAAAATAAAAACGACTTTAGGCGAAAAATTGTTACCAAACAATATTTGCTGTATATTTACTTGTATATCATCTGCAAATTCTCCCAAAAATTTCCTTGGTTTTCGGAAGTGAGGCCATGATTAAGAGGGAAACGTGCGCAGAGGCAAATTCTCCCAAAAATTTCCTTGATTTTCAGAACTGAGGCCATGATTAAGAGGGAAACGTGCACAGAGGCAAATTCTCCCAAAAATTTCCTTGATTTTATTGAACTGAGGCCATGATTAAGAGGGAAACGTGCGCTGAGCCGACCATCTAAAACATTATGGGTGAGGGTCTGCTGCAGAGCTGACCATCCTAAACATTATATGCGAAGGCCCGCTAGTGAGCTGACGCTATAAAACATTATATGAGAGGGCCCGCTAGAGAGCTGACCCAATAAAACATTATATGAGAAGGCCCGCTGGTGAGCTGACCTATATAAAAATTGTCAAACAGGGCCCGCTGGTGAGCTGGCCCTATATAAAAATTATATCACAGGGCCCGCTGGTGAGCTGGCCCTATATAAAAATTATATCCCAGGGCATATGGAAGAGGAGGAGGAGGATGAGAAGATTAAGAGTCAACCATATACCCGTTTTTTGGGTGGAAGGGGTGAATGGGAATACAGAGTATTCCCATCATTGTAAATAACATATATAAAGTGAGTTTATGTTCCCCCGGGGCTTTCCTCCAGTGGAGTGGAGAAGTCAGGGGAAATCCAGGCCTTGTTCATTTTTATAAGTGTCAACCTATCAGCATTGTCGGTGGAAAGGCGGATACGCTTATCTGTTATGATGCCACCAGCAGCACTAAATACCCGCTCAGACAGAACGCTGGCGGCAGGGCAGGCCAGCACCTCCAAGGCGTAGAGTGCCAGTTCATACCACGTGTCCAGCTTGGACACCCAGTAGTTGTAAGGCACAGAGGGATCATTGAGGACGCTGACACGGTCTGCTACGTACTCCTTCACCATCTTCCAAAACTTTTCCCTCCTTGTGACACTAGGCTGCGCATCAGGGTGAGGGTGCTGGCGGGGTGTCATGAAGGTGTCCCACGCCTTGGAGAGTGTTGCCCTGCCTTTCTCGGAACTGCTGTGTGCTCCCCTTTTCTCCCCTTCTCGGTTGGCCAAGGTAGCACGTACTCTGCCGCCAGCGTTGTCAGATGGAAAATTTTGGAGCAATTTTTCAACAAGAACCTTCTGGTATTGCACCATTTTGCTTGTCCTCTCCACCGGAGGAATGAGAGATGAGAAATTCTCTTTGTAGCGGGGGTCCAGAAGGGTGAACACCCAGTAATCCGTGTTGTCTAAAATGCGTGTAACGCGTGGGTCACGGGAAAGGCAGCCTAACATAAAGTCAGCCATGTGTGCCAGAGTACCAACAGGCAAGATTTCGCTGTCCTCACCAGGAGGATGACTCTCAATCTCCTCATCCTCTTCCTCCTCTTCTGCCCACCCACGCTGAAGAGATGGAACTAAAGTTCCATGGCTACCCTCTGTAGCGGAGACAACCGTGTCTTCCTCCTCCTCCTCCTCCTCCTCCTCCGCCTCCTCCAATTGTCGCTGAGAAGACGAAGTGAGGGTGCTCTGGCTATCACCTTGTGTAAGCTCTTCCTCCCCCATTTCCACCTCTTCCACATGCAAAGCGTCGGTTTTAATTGTGAGCAGCGAGCGTTTCAGTAGACACAGAAGTGGGATGGTTACACTGATAATAGCGTTATCGCCGCTCACCATCTGTGTCGATTCCTCAAAATTGCGTAAAACCTCACAGAGGTCTGACATCCATTCCCACTCCTCACTTCTGATTACAGGAAGTTGAACGGAGAGGCGACGACCGTGTAACAGCTGGTACTCCACTACTGCCCTCTGCTGCTCACAAAGCCGGGCCAACATGTGGAAGGTGGAGTTCCAGCGCGTGCTCACGTCACACAGCAGCCGGTGAGCTGGCAATTGTAAGCGCTGCTGCAGCTTCAACAGGCCGGCTGAAGCTGTTGATGACTTACGGAAATGTGCACACACGCGGCGCACCTTGGTCAAGAGATCATGCACATTGGGGTAGGTTTTTAGAAATCGCTGCACCACTAAATTAAATACATGCGCTAGGCATGGTACGTGTGTGAGCTTGCCGAGCTCCAAAGCCGCCACCAAGTTACGCCCATTATCACACACAACCATGCCTGGTTGCAGGTTGAGTGGCGAGAGCCACTGCTCGGTCTGGTGACTAATCCCCTGCAACAGCTCTGAGGCCGTGTGCTGTTTGTCCCCAAGGCAGATCAGCTTCAGCACGGCCTGTTGACGCTTCCCCACTGCAGTGCTACACTGCTTCCAGCTACTGGCTGATGGGGGAGTGGCGGTGTGTGTAGAGAATTCGGAGGTGGAAACGGAGGAGGAGGAGCCAATAACGTAGGTGCTGGTGGAAACCCTGATGGAGGTAGGGCCCGCAATCCTCGGCGTGGGTAGCACCCGTGCCATCCCAGGGTCCGAGTCGCTCCCAGCCTCCACGACATTCACCCAGTGTGCCGTCAGGGAAATGTAGCGTCCCTGGCCACAAGCACTTGTCCATGTGTCAGTCGTTAAGTGGACCTTCCCAGTAACTGCGTTGGTCAGGGCACGGGTGATGTTACGGGACACATGGTGGTGTAATGCGGGGATGGCACACCGGGAAAAGTAGTGGCGGCTGGGGACCGCGTACCGAGGGACAGCTGCTGCCATCAGGCTGCGGAAGGACTCAGTGTCCACAAGCCTAAATGGCAGCATTTCGATGGCCAGTAATTTTGAAAGGTGTGAGGTTAGTGCTATGGCCTGTGGGTGGGTGGCTGGGTACTTTCTCTTGCGCTCAAATGCCTGGGGTAACGACATTTGGACGCTGTGCTGGGACAGGGAAGTGGATGTGGTCGCTGATGGTGCTTCAGATGCTACAGGTGCAGGGCGGGAGGTATGCGGGCCTGCGCCTTCGACAGGCGATTGGCCGGCACCGAAAACAGGGGAAGAGGAGGCAGTGGTGTGGCCTGCAGACACAGATGGGCGATCCAGGCGTTCCTCCCACTTACTACGGTGCTTGGATGCCATGTGTCGGATCATGCTGGTGGTGGTGAGGTTTCTAGTGTTCATGCCTCGGCTCATTCTGGTGTGGCACAGGTTGCAAACTACAATTCTTTTGTCGTCCGCACTTTCCTTAAAAAAACGCCATACCGCGGAACACCTACCCCTTGGCAAGGTAGATTTACGCAAGGGGGTGCTCCGTGGAACATTTGCGGGCCGGTTTGGTGCGGTCCGCCTTCTTTCTGTAGCCACACCACTGCCTCTTCCAGCCTGTTGCGGTGCTGCAGATGGCTCACCCTCAGGACTGCTGTCATCGCTCGGCTCTACACCTTCCCAGGTGGGGTCAGTCACCTCATCGTCCACCAAGTCCTCCTCCACTTCCTCACTCTGATCATCCTCCTCAAGTCTTGATCCCACCACATACTCAGTCATTGACAACTGTATAACATTCTCCTCAACAAGGTCTTGAGACGGAAATAGTGGTTGATTTAATGGCAACTGTGTCTCATCATCATCATCATCATCCACTACTTCCTTTGACCTTAAATGCCGTTCACATCTGTCATCTTCTTGAGATTGGGTAGCCTCTAGAGGTTGTGAATCAGGGCACAAGATGTCATGTTCCTCTGCAAGCGTGCTTGGAGAAAGGTTCAAATGAAGGATTGGTGATGAGACGAGCTCCTCACTATATCCCAGTGTGGGATCACTTCTTTGACCAGACCGTGTATGGTGGGAGGAAGGATGATCAGAGTGAGGATTATGTTGACCAGACTCTTGGCTACTGAGAGTGGACTTGGTGGAAGACAGGGTGGTGCTTAACCGACTGGAAGCAGTATCAGCTGTCATCCAACCGACCACCTGTTCGCAGTGGTCGGACCTCGAGAGTGATGTCCTGCGACGCCCTGTAAAATTACACATGAAGCTAGGTATGGTGGATGTCTTTCTTTCTTGTGCTCTGGCACCAGGCACAGTTTCTCCGCGTCCTGACCCGCGCCCTGAACTTTCAGGATCACGTCCACTTCCCCGTCCCTTTTTACCCGCCTTCTTCATCTTACACAGAATATGTGAGTTTAATATTTGAGTTTGAAAACTTAACAGTATTTCTTATTATTCTGCAACTGTACAGAGTACACAGAATAGGCTGTTAAACGGCGGTGAAACACACTGAATGGAATATGTGACTTTAATATTTGAGTTTGAAAACTTAACAGTATTTCTTATTATTCTGCAACTGTACAGAGTACACAGAATAGGCTGTTAAACGGCGGTGAAACACACTGAATGGAATATGTGACTTTAATATTTGAGTTTGAAAACTTAACAGTATTTCTTATTATTCTGCAACTGTACAGAGTACACAGAATAGGCTGTTAAACGGCGGTGAAACACACTGAATGGAATATGTGACTTTAATATTTGAGTTTGAAAACTTAACAGTATTTCTTATTATTCTGCAACTCTGCAGAGTACACAGAATAGGCTGCTAAACTGCGGTGAAACACACTGAATGGAATATGTGAGTTTAATATTTGAGTTTGAAAACTTAACAGTATTTCTTATTATTCTGCAACTGTACAGAGTACACAGAATAGGCTGTTAAACGGCGGTGAAACACACTGAATGGAATATGTGACTTTAATATTTGAGTTTGAAAACTTAACAGTATTTCTTATTATTCTGCAACTGTACAGAGTACACAGAATAGGCTGTTAAACGGCGGTGAAACACACTGAATGGAATATGTGAGTTTAATATTTGAGTTTGAAAACTTAACAGTATTTCTTATTATTCTGCAACTGTACAGAGTACACAGAATAGGCTGCTAAACTGCGGTGAAACACACTGAATGGAATATGTGACTTTAATATTTGAGTTTGAAAACTTAACAGTATTTCTTATTATTCTGCAACTGTACAGAGTACACAGAATAGGCTGTTAAACGGCGGTGAAACACACTGAATGGAATATGTGAGTTTAATATTTGAGTTTGAAAACTTAACAGTATTTCTTATTATTCTGCAACTGTACAGAGTACACAGAATAGGCTGCTAAACTGCGGTGAAACACACTGAATGGAATATGTGACTTTAATATTTGAGTTTGAAAACTTAACAGTATTTCTTATTATTCTGCAACTCTGCACAGTACACAGAATAGGCTGCTAAACGGCGGTGAAACACACTGAATGGAATATGTGACTTTGATATTTTAGTTTGAAGACTTAACAGTATTTCTTCCTATTCTGCAACTCTGCACAGTACACAGAATAGGCTGCTAAACTGCGGCGAAGCACACTGAATGGAATATGTGACTTTGATATTTTAGTTTGAAGACTTAACAGTATTTCTTCCTATTCTGCAACTCTGCACAGTACACAGAATGTGCTGCTAAACTGCGGCGAAGCACACTGAATGGAATATGTGACTTTGATATTTTAGTTTGAAGACTTAACAGTATTTCTTCCTATTCTGCAACTCTGCACAGTACTCAGAATGTGCTGCTAAACTGCGGCGACGCACACTGAATGGAATACGTGACTTTGATATTTTAGTTTGAAGACTTAACAGAATGTGCTCTAATCTGCAACTTTGCACACTAAACAGAATGTGCTCTAATCTGCAACTTTGCACACTAAACAGAATGTGCTCTAATCTGCAACTTTGCACACTAAACAGAATGTGCTCTAATCTGCAACTGTGCACACTAAACAGAATGTGCTCTAATCTGCAACTTTTCACACTAAACAGAATATTTTTTTTTTTTTTTTTTTTGTTTTTTTCCCCCCACACACAATATAACCTGCTGCCCCCACACACAGTAGTCCTAAAAAGGACTTTTGGTTCTTTTTTGTCACAATTTTTGTTTTTTCCTCCCTACACTGCCTTTCCCTTCCTATCCTCAGCTCTCCCTGGCTCAGACTGAGCCGAACTCGATGGTCAGGTGCTATACAGCACCTGACCACGGGTTCTGGCCAGCCAATCAGTGTAATGCCAGCAGCCAACATGGCTGCTGGCATTACACCGATGTCAGAGCCTCCCTGCACGTTTATTGGCTGCGCAGCAGCCGCAAAACGTGCGGGGAGGAGACCCGAACATGGCGGGCGAGCACATGCGGTACTCGTACGAGTACCGCCATGTGCCGAGCAGAGCGATGCTCGAGCCGATCCGAGCATCGGCCGAGCATGCTCGCTCAACACTAGATATTAGGGGTCCATACCTCCGAAGTGTCCCTCTTCAGGAGATATTAGGGGTCCATACCTCCCAAGTGTCCATCTTTAGGAGATATTAGGGATCCATACCTCCCAAGTGTCCCTCTTTATGAGGGACAGTACCTCTTTGAGCCCAAAATCCCTCTGTCCTTCTTTCTCTCCCTGCTGTCCCTCTTTTTAGGAGATCAGACTGTGTGGTGTATATAAGTATATCACATTTCACTACAGCAATAAAACTCGCAACCTTTAATTAAACCTTAATAAATGGTTTTGTAAATTAGTCTGTGTAAATTTTTGGTCTTCCTCTAATCATTTATTCAGTTACTATGTAAGGAAGCAACAGTTATATTTTATAAAGAATTTACATTGTATTTTTATACATTTCCTAACCCAGAGGGCTACACAGTGCAGTTTAAGGAACATAAATTATACTTTTTACCTATAAATTACAACTGCAGAACACAATTTTCGTAAGGGTCTCTGATTTAATTTGAGTGCCAGAGAGTTAACAAACACAGTGTGTTGAAAAACGCTTAATATCTCACAGGCACTTAAACAGTTAAATAGATATGTGGTCGCTTACAACCAACACACTTTTTTTTTTTCTTTAGCAAACATTTTTTCTGTCCAGCCAGTGTCCCCCATCAACCCTGCTACATTTCCTAAGGAACACATTCTGTTTTAATATTTTAACCCTTTGAGTGCCAGAGGGGTAAGTAACGCATTGTTCAAAGGGTTAAATGACAGCTTCCAAGTCTATTATTATTTTCCATAAGTCTGCTGTGTAATCTTCTTAACTCACCCACACCTTTCAGGGTGAATATTTCTTTTTTTTCAGTTCGTGCAGGGTCCCCCTTCCTAATGTAAGGAAAAAACAAATGTACTCACATTTACAATGAAACATGATAGGTGGTAATTCCACACACACAGCCAGGGAGACCACAGGTGCTAATGGAATATATGGTCACAGGAGGTGTCAGTCTTAGATGTAAAAAAAGGGCTGGTTTGCGCCTCCTCCTTACAGACTGAAATAGATCACACAGGGCTGTCCACAGGTGTATGTTGCACACAGGCAACCTGCCTTCTCTACTCCCAAGAGAAGGGCAGAAACATTTACACATAATCATTAAGTCATCAACAGTGCAATCTCCCATGTTTTCTAGGCATCAAAATAACTATCAAATAATCATCTTTTCAAACAACGGTTACTGGGGGGGAAAAAACAGCCAACAAACAAAAAACAAATTAAAAAAACTTTTAATTTTGGCAAAATGTAAAAAACAAAGAGGCTGGAACTGCAACAGTTCTTCAGCAAACCAACAGCACCACAAAGACAAATGCAGTTTTTTTCCATTGATTTAAAGTAGGCTGACCAGATCTCACCTTTAACTGGAGACACATAGGAACTAGGCTATTTCAGTACTTCACCAAAATCAAAGCAGTCCTGCAGTATGCATTTTTCCTCTGCATCCCCGGTTAAAGGTGAGGTCTGGTAGCCTAATTTAAAGGTATAGTAATGTTTCAAAATAAAAGCAGCTCTGATTAATATTCATAGTACTTGGCCCACTGAGAGTGTTATTTCAGTACTGTCAGAGTTGTAGTTCAAGAGTAATTGAATGATAAAGTATCCCCCTCCTGCCTCTTTTACTGATGTAACACTGCTCACCTCAGATGTGGAATCTGGTCTCTTGACCGGACAGATCACAGCAAGAGACCATCTTCTTAATGGGAGAACAATGAAAACCCTCCCCCCTTGACAGTTTTTTCAGGTTTTTCTTTATCACTGAAGATTGTCCCTCTCTGCGATCCATCCGGACAGTCTTGCTGCTCTGAGGTGAGCAGTGTTACATCAGTAAAAGGGGTGGGAGAGGGATACTTTATCATTCAATTACTCTTGAACTACAACTCTGACAGTATTGAAATGATACTCTCCATGGCCCAAATACTGTGAAGATTAATTGGAGCTGCTTTTATTTTATAACATTACTATCCTTTTAAATGCGGCTTTTAACCAATTGAATGCCGGAGAGGATGCTAAGGCATCTCTCTCTAGCATTGAATGGTTTAAAAGCCCTGTTTCTATTGATAGGAATATATATATATGTGCACCTGTGTGTACGATGCCCACACTCGCTGATTCTATAGTAGTAGGCTGACCATACCTCACCTTTAAAAAGGGACACATAGGAAATAGGCATATTTCAGGAGTGCACCAAAATCAAAGCAACCCTGTAGTATGCATTTTACATGTGTGTCCCTTTTTAAAGGTGAGGTCTCGTCAGCCTATATAGTATCCAACTGGTTAAAAAGGCTCTCTGTAATATAACGAAAAAATTAACCTTTGCAAGCAAAATACCTCCACCTATTCACCATGGTACTCACAACAGACAAGACCACTTAAAGTTATAGTAATACTTTGTTTTATCTTTATTTTATTTTGTAGGCATTAAAAAAAATATGTACAAATACACACAAAAAAATTCCAAGCGCTTTTACACCAGATAAAAAAAAATATATATACGTATATATTTAAATTCAATCAAAATAAGAGAAAAATCTGTATATTTCTTATGAGTCCTTAAAGGGATAGTAAGTCTTATGTCTCAAACCTTTATGGTTTCAGAGATATTCACAAGCAAAGTTCCCCTCCTGCCCCTTTTACCTAGTGTAAGCCATCTCTTCTCAGATGTGGAATGCAGTTCATAGACCAGACAGATAACAGCAGGGGACAATCTTCTTCCTATGAGAACAATAAAAGTCCTGCCCCCCTTGACAAGTTTTTCAGGTTTTTCCCTTATCTTAATTAAAGACTGTACCTCTCTGCAGTCTACCTGGGCACCTCCCTTCTGCTCTGGCTGAACAGTGTTACATCAGTAAAAGGGGCGGGAGGGGGATACTTTGTCATTGAATTACTCTTGAACTACAACTCTGACAGTATTGAAATAACACTCTCCAAAGTCCAAATACTATGATGATTAACCCCTTAAGGACCACTGACGTGGCAGGACTGTCACGCTGGTCCAGCACTTAAGGACCAGTGACGGTCCTGGCACGTCACGTACTTTTACTCACCGCGCTCCTGTAGGAGCGCGGTGAGTAATCCCGGGCACTGAAGTTGATTGCTCCAAGACCGGAGCAATCTCTTCCAGTGCCCCGTTTGACGTGCCGCCCCACGTGATCAGTCATGTGGGACGGCACGTCAAAGTTTCCTATGTGGTCCTTAAGGGACGGCATGCCCCGGGACCGCTGGTCCTTAAGGGGTTAATTAGAGCTGCTTTTATTATGAAACATTACTATCCCTTTAAGAACTGTATTCAGTGCAAATAAAATAAGGAGTTCTGGAAGTGATGATATGGCCCCAACAGAGCCCTGATCTAACAACATTGAGTCTGTCTATGATTACATGAAGGGAGAGAAGCAACTGAGGTGCCTAAATCCACAGAAGGACTATGGTTGGTTCTCCAAGATGTTTGAAACAACCTACCTGACGAGTTCCTTAACAAACTGTGTGCAAGTGCACCTAGGAGAACTGATGTTGTTTTGAAGGCAGAGAGTGATCACACCAAATATTGATTTGATTTAGATTTTTTCCCCTGTTCACTCCCTGTTATTTTAATAAATGATAAAAAAAACTATTAACAGGTCTAACATTTGAAAGTATTCTTACTTTACACCATTTTTTCACACCTGCCTAAGACTTTTGCACAGTACTGTATGTATTTATGCATACAGAATATACACAGAAACCTTCATCAGGATTCAGCAACCTTCGTCAGGATTTTTTATATAAAAATATAAGTGACCCTGGTTTTCTGTCAGGGGGCGTGGCTGAAAAACTGCGTTGAATAAAAAATAATGTTAGCCACGGATTTAGGAGGAGGAAGGGGGCTTCAGCCAACCATTTATAAAACAAAAGGCCATACCTCAGACCAATTCAGTTGGGAAATCCACAGAGGCGAAGCAGGGGAGCAAGAGGGCCCCCATACTTCCATTCTATCTGGAGAACCTGGGTACGAATGGGGGATGATCATCTAGTACAATGTTTCTCAACTCCTGTCCTCAGGACCCACTAACAGGCCAGGATTTGATGATTTCCTTGTTAGAGCACAGGTGAGTTAATCAATGTGAATGAGCCTCCGATCACATGATTTCCTTGTTAGAGCGCAGGTGAGTTAATCAATGTGAATGAGCCTCTGATCACATGATTTCCTTGTTAGAACACAGGTGAGTTAATCAATGTGAATGAGCCTCTGATCACCACACCTGTGCTCTAGCAGAGAAATCCCTAAGTCCTGCCCTGTTAGTGGGTCCTGAGGGCAGGAGTTGAGAACCACTGATCTACTAAAACCTTATATGTATTTAAAAAAGACCTGGGAGTGCTGGAATTACATATATTGAAACACCGCTGACAGGTGTGTGCACTTGTTTATCCTGCATAAATCATTTTTATGAAGCAGGGAAATCAGGTTTGTGATTGCATTATAAAAACAGGTCTTACTTATACTTAAGTGGTTTAATGGGACATTAACACAAAAAAAAACTAACAAGGTTTATATTAAAATATAATGTACTCCTTGTCCTCTTTCAGTTAAGGTCGATAGAAGCTATATAGTTATCAGGGTTGTTAAAACAAATGATAAGTTACTTTTGTTCCCAGATATATTGGCGCAATATGTACTTGAAATGCAGGGTGTGAAGTGCTTCTTGTCGTGTGTGTTTGTTCAATAAGTGGTATCTCTAAGTTTCTTAATGTTAAGCCTTTAAGTGCCAGAGTGGTACGCAACATAATTCTTTGAGGACTGACAGGTGCATCTGTGGATTAGAGCTGAGGATTATATATATATATATAAATAGTTTATTAAGAAGAGACACATCCAGTATAAAATATATAGAATGTAACAAATGAACACTTAACAAGGTTTCAGATGACACAAATATGTAATGTGCACCAAATGTCTGCTATAAGGCGCTACAATACTTATATAAGATACAATGAAACAGTGTAGGCAAAAGGATACTGGGTATCACAGTACAGATTCAATGTATACCTAGTTCCTATATAAAAATGCAAAAAAATATAATGAAAAATAGGTAGCACGCTGATATCTGCGTTGCGCTCCACTCTGGCACTCAAAGGGTTAATGGTTCTTTGAGGACCAACAGCTGCATGTGTGGATTAGAGAAGACACGAACACATTGCTGAGAATATATACTGTCCCTTTAAGACTGTGGTCCAGATGGAACGCGGAGAGGGACAACCTTCAGTAAGCAAAAAGGAGAATCATGCCCTCCTTCGTGAAGGAGAGCAGGGTTTTCCTTATTCTTACTGACTGAAGATTGTCCCTCACTGCATCCGTCCGGTCCCACTACTGCATCACAGATTCAATGGGAGGCAGACAGAAGGGGTGGGGCGGGAATCCTTTCAACTTGAATATCTTTTGAACTACAGAACTGTAAGTCCTTAAACATAGTGCTACATGTTTTAATAAAACCTATAGAAGACTCAGAGGTGCATTTTAATATAGACATTACTATCATTTTAATTTTCTAGAGCCACAAAAGGGTTAAATTATATTAACTAGACTTCCTAACCCTTTTAACTGTAAGCTGCTGACAACAGGTCATAAGCTAACGGCACATTAGAACAGGCCCTAATATTCAATAAGAACTATACACCTACAACTGATAGCATACAAACATTAGCAATCACTTTCAAGAAATGTAAAACTACAGTGACCTTTGCGCATGCTTATTATAGTACATTCAGAAGTTATTGCTAATTATTATTATTATTATTAAGCTGGCACAAAAAGTTGATTACTGGTCGTAATGAATTGATACAGCAGTGATTATCGAATGTAATAAGCAGGTTCAAAAGAGGTGTTCATTAATTGCAATGACCTGCTACAGCAATAACTATTGAATGTACTCAGCTGACAGAGAAGTAATAATTGGTTGGGTCATACTGATGAAACAGAATCTAAGAACAGTATTGATCCAGTGATTTAGGACTGAACAGAGACAAATGCTAAGAATTAAGACTGATATGTATGTAATAAGGATCGATCCAGTGAGTTAGGACTGAACAGAGACAGATGCTAAGAATCAAGACTGATTTGTATGTAATAAGGATCGATCCAGTGACTTAGGACTGAACAGAGACAGATGCTAAGAATCAAGACTGATTTGTATGTAATAAGGATCGATCCAGTGACTTAGGACTGAACAGAGACAGATGCTAAGAATCAAGACTGATTTGTATGTAATAAGGATCGATCCAGTGACTTAGGACTGAACAGAGACAGATGCTAAGAATCAAGACTGATTTGTATGTAATAAGGATCGATCCAGTGACTTAGGACTGAACAGAGACAGATGCTAAGAATCAAGACTGATTTGTATGTAATAAGGATCGATCCAGTGACTTAGGACTGAACAGAGACAGATGCTAAGAATCAAGACTGATTTGTATGTAATAAGGATCGATCCAGTGACTTAGGACTGAACAGAGACAGATGCTAAGAATCAAGACTGATTTGTATGTAATAAGGATCGATCCAGTGACTTAGGACTGAACAGAGACAGATGCTAAGAATCAAGACTGATTTGTATGTAATAAGGATCGATCCAGTGACTTAGGATTGAACAGAGACAGATGCTAAGAATCAAGACTGATTTGTATGTAATCATTTTTTTTTGCACGCATTGATAAACCCCTTAACGACCAGTGAGGTTCCAGAACATGTCACATACTTTGTGCTTACATCTTTCCTGGGGTAATAACTGGAAATGTGCATCTCTTGTGGGAGAAGCCTTATTTTACGCAACAGGAAAAGCTCTACAGTCCGGATTTGGGCTTCCTTCAATTTGCCAACCTTGTTAGGAGTTCAGAGATCCTAACATTCAAACAGATTCAATTTCAAGCTGTTCTGCTCCCATTGGTCAGAGCCCACATCTATCACCAAAGAACTAATTCTGATTGGCTGGTCGTACAGCTCCCTTCAGTGGCCTTTTAACCCTTTGAATGCTAAGCACTACATTCTTAAATCAGGCCTATAGGGTATAAATTAAAGCGGGACTACCACCCCTTCTAAACTTGCCCCCAAATAATTACCCATTTGGCGACTAGCTGCTCAGTAGTACTAGTCACCAGAATTATTACCTGGTTAATGACAATTATACACTGCTTTCGGACTGACAGCCTGGAAACAGCACAGACATCTTTGCATAGTAGCGTCTGTGCACCTGCACTGTCAGTCCCAGTCTGCTCTAGGAGGCGTTGCTAGGAGCCGCACGGTACCGAAAGGGGCTGACAGCACAGGCGCGCAGACGTCACTATGGAAAGATGTCTGCTCTGTTTCCTGGCTGTCAGTCCCGGGAGCAGTAGGAATTCTCTATAACGAGGTAATAATTCTGGCGACTAGTACTACTGAGCAGCTAGTTGCAACATGGGTAATTATTTGGGGGCAAGTTTAGAAAGGTTGGTAGTTCCGCTTTAAGCTTTCCATTGCAAAAATTAAAAAGTTATAAACTACCACCAAAAATATGGTGTAATGCTGTGAGTTTAGCACAAATCATCGTGCCTCTGTTTAATTTTATCAGGACTAAAATATGGCAGCCCTGTGCACTCACTTACTGCCTTTACAGGGTTAAGGTAGGTGATGTATGATGGCTGGTGGTAAAAGTATAGAGATCTTTTCATCATAAAAGTTTATTGCAACAACAGTAGTTATTTTCTAGCTAGGAATGACTAACTGTACTTTTCCTAATTTGCCGTCTATGGAAATTTGGCTATTGTGTGTTTTTGCCTTTAATAGACAGAGCTTCCAGCATCCACAGCAAAGCTGTATTCTTCCATATGCCAATACAAATAGGCTATATCAATTTGTTCAACTTATCAGAAAAGTCAAAGGTATATATAACCTTGGACATTGTTGAAATAAAGTAGCAGTCTTGGCACAGTGTTGCCCGTGTGTTAACCCTTTCAGGTATATGCAACACATTGCTTTAGATGCACAGGTCACATTGAAAGTATGGTAGTGCCCTGTGAGGACGTCACATGACAGGAATGTATATTGATTGGAAGGGGTCCTGCAAGGGAGGCACAGCAGTGGAGGAAGCTGCTTCCAATTCAATCATGGCTGCCCCACCGCAGCTATCATGGCTTTGTAATGCATTGTGTAAAAGGGTAAAAATCAACAGGGATTTTCATTTGTTCCATATGGTGTAGTCTGTCAGCTCCAGAATAGCTCATTTTTCTTTGTTTACAAAGTTCTATGATGTAAACTATTTTATAGAAATTAGATATGTTGTTTCTTAGTTAGCAATTTTTTTTGGTGTTTTTAATCTAGGCTTTCCTCATTCCTCTCATAATCGATAGCTTCCAGCGGAATTTTGTTTCTTATAACCCACACACATGGCATCCGGGACTGAATGAAGATGTTATGTCTTCAACCAAGGAGCAAGGTGAAAATGGTATATTTTGTGACCATTGTAAGGTCAGTGGGGAGATTATAATTATTATTAGGTGTTAGTTGTCCTTTAACTTAGTCCAGTCCACCTTTTGCTGGAAGTTGATTGGTTCTGGCAGGCACTAAAAGAGGAGTGATGATGATTCCATTACACAGGCCGTGCCACACAGATCAGAGAGCTCAGCTCTGCTGAGGACAGAGATCCCATAACTACTAAACCAGCAAATTCTAAAAACATTATACTGGATGACAAAAAAAAAAGTGCAAGGTATAGGCAGTTTACATAGATACCATTAACCCAGTAGTTCCTAACATCACCAAGTTTCATGTGTCACATCATTCCATATGTTTCATGAAGTGTTTTTGTTTTCGATGTCCAAACATGTCGCAGATAAATGATGCATCATCAAAGAGTTAAAAAAGGTAGCCTTGGGACAAGAGAGGTTGCTCAACGCTCTATGAAGAGATGTGTTGCATACCCCTCTTGTCCTCAAGCAGTTAAAATCAGGTATGTCACAGATCACCTTTAAAGGGATAGTAATGTTTCATGATAAAAACAGCTCTAATTAATCATCATAGTATTTGGACTTTGGAGAGTGTTATTTCAATTCTGTCAGAGTTGTAGTACAAGAGTAATTCAATGACAAAGTATCCCCCTCCCGCCCCTTTTACTGATGTAACACTGCTCAGCCAGAGCAGAAGGGAGGTGCACAGGTAGACTGCAGAGAGGGACAATCTTCAATTAAGATAAGGGAAAATCCTGAAAAACTTGTCAAGGGGGACAGGGCTTTCATTGTTCTCATAGGAAGAAGATTGTCCCCTGCTGTTATCTGTCTGGTCTATGGACTGGATTCCACATCTGAGAAGAGATGACTTACACTAGGTAAAAGGGGCGGGAGGCGAAACTTTGCTTGTGAATATCTCTCAAACCATAAGACTATCTCTTTAGTGAAACAAATAATCATAGATTGTGACGGCAGAAAAGTACCACCTGGTCCGTTCAGTTTGCCAAGTTTCCTATCTTATAAAATAGTCTTGCGTAGTTCTCAGAATAAGTAGATAGTTATTGCGGTACCACTAGTATCAAAGGGTTAAAGTCATTCTGCCACTGATTTAAGGAATAATTTTATAGTAAACGGCAGCTAAGAGAGAGTGTCAAGTAATAAAGTGGAATGCTTATACTTTTTATCAGTACGCTATATACTGACTATAAATCAGTTCAGCCCTTGGTGTGTCTTGTATTTCCGGTAAAGAGTGTTTATGATCATGGTCATAGATAAAACTTAAAGGGATAGTATTATGATATTTTCGTAAAACTGAATATTGAAGCCATTAAAAAACTAAACTAAATAACCCAAGTCCTATCTCTTAAACCTTTATGGTTTGAGAGATAATCGCAGAGAAAGTTCCCCCTCCCTTCCCTTTCCCTGAGTCAGCTTCTAGCTGACAGCAGGGGAATCTGGTCCCAGGACCGGCACAGGTTCTTCAGCAGAGCCGAGATCAACAGACATAAAAACAGTTACTTCACTGGAACGGTCTACAAAGTGTGCTTGCAAACCAGACACACATTGTAGACCGTTCCAGTGAAGTAACTGTTTTAAATCTGTCGATCTCGGCTCTGCTGAAGAGCCTCCTCTTTTCCAAGGACTGGATTCCACTGCTGTCAGCTAGACGCTGACGTCAGGGAAAGTGGAGGGAGGGGGGAACTTTCTCTGCTATTATCTCTCAAACCATAAAGGTGTGCCTGGTTTGCAAGCACACTTTGTAGACCATTCCAATTAAGTATTTATTTGTAGATCGAGTGATTTCAGCTCTGCTGAAGAGCCGCCATCCGGTCAAATGACTGGCTTCTGGATCTGCCAGCTAGAGCGCTGACTTTGGGAAATGGCCAGAAAGCCTTAACTTTAGCTGGTTATATCTCTCAAACCATAAAGGTTTGAGAGATAAGACATATATCAATGGATTTATTTTTTTTAACACCTACAATATTAAATAATCTGAAAATAAAACCCCTCTGGCACTGAAAGGCTTAACTTAGTCCACCCTTTGATGGAAGCTGATTGGTCCCGGCAGCCACTAACGGAAAAAGTGAGGATGATTTCATTACACAGACCATGCCACACAAATCAGAGAGCTCAGTTCTGCTGAGGATAGACAGTCCATAACTACTACGCCAACATGAACGCTCTCAGTCAATGCCTATACAATGACCTGATCGCTCATTAGCACGAGAGAGAGGCAGCCTATACAGCCTATACAAAGCTGATTTCACTTTAAAAGCTAATATCTCTGAGAATTCAGATTAAGGCTACTTTATTATAGGTGAAAGATACCCTTTAATTAGCCATATGACGTCACTTCTATTTATAATGATAGGATGGGATGCTGGGAGGAGGAAAGAAAATTGAAGTTGTATAAACACAAAATTGATGTGCAATTCCATAAAACCAGTGTTGAGAAAATCACAGTGTGAGCTGAGTATTGGTTAACAAATATGTCTTTGAGACGTGCCAAAAATGTCACCTGAAACAAGACAAATGGATTGATATACTAACGCTCATAGTTTCACAAGCTCTCACGTCTCAGTCAATTATTTCAAACTGTATTCCAAACAGGCAATAAAAGTGGACATAATGAAGCGAACATAATCCTTAAAAACCGGTTCTCTGATAATAATATTATGTACAGTAATGGCAGACAGGGAGTTAGGTCTTACTGGCCTAGTAGATTACGTGTGCTAGTTCATTAGGTAAAAACATGTATATTCACAGTGTGTGGGTTCTGCCTAGATCCATTCATATCACAGCGTGTGGGGTCTACCTAGATTAATTCATAACACATTGTATGCTATGCTTTGGTACCTCATGGCACTCTTTGAATTCCATGAGGTACCAAAGCATAGCATACAATGTGTTATGAATTAATCTAGGTAGACCCCACACGCTGTGATATGAATGGATCTAGGCAGAACCCACACACTGTGATATGAATGAATATAGTAGAACCCACACACTGTGCTATGAGTGAATCTAGGTAGAACCCACACACTGTGCTATGAATGGATCTAGGCAGAGCCCACACACTGTGCTATGAATGAATCTAGTAGAACCCACACACTGTGCTATGAATGAATTTAGGTAGAACCCACACACTGTGCTATGAATTAATCTAGGCAGATCCCACACACTGTGCTATGAATTAATCTAGTAGAACCCACACACTGAGCTATGAATGAATCTAGGTAGAACCTACACATTGTGCTATGAATGGATATAGGAAGATCCCACACACTGTGCTATGAATGAATCTAGTAGAGCCCACACACTGTGATATGAATGGATCTAGGCAGAGCCCACACACTGTGATATGAATGAATCTAGTAGAACCCACACACTGTGATATGAATTAATCTAGGCAGAACCCACACACTGTGCTATGAATGAATCTAGGCAGAACCCACACACTGTGCTATGAATTAATCACAGCAGAACCCACACACTGTGCTACGATTGAATCTAGTAGAACCCACACACTGTACTATGAATGAATCTAGGCACAACCCACACACTGTGTTATGAATGAATCTAGTAGAACCCACACACTGTGATATGAATTAATTTAGTAGAACCCACACACTGTGATATGAATGAATCTAGTAGAACTCACACACTGTGCTATGAATGAATCTAGTAGAACCCACACACTATACTATGAATGAATCTAGGCACAACCCACACACTGTGCTATGAATGGATCTAGTAGAACCCACACACTGTGATATGAATGAATCTAGTAGAACCCACACACTGTACTATGAATTAATCTAGGCAGAACCCACACACTGTGCTATGAATGAATCTAGGCAGAACCCACATACTGTGATATGAATTAATCTAGTAGAACCCACACACTGTGCTATGAATGAATCTAGTAGAACCCACACACTGTGCTATGAATGAATCTAGGCAGGATCCACACACTGTACTATGAATGGATCTAGGCAGGACCCACACACTGTGATATTAATGAATCTAGGCAGGACCCACACACTGTGCTATGAATGAATCTATGCAGAACCCACACACTGTGCTATGAATGAATCTAGGTAGAACCCACACATTGTGTGTGATATGAATGAATCTAGGCAGAGTCCACACGCTGTGATATGAATGGATCTAGGATGAGTCCACACACTGTGATATGAATGGATCTAGGCAGAACCCACACACTGTGATATGAATGGATCTAGGCAGAACCCATACACTGTGATATGAATGGATCTAGGCAGAACCCATACACTGTGATATGAATGGATCTAGGCAGAACCCACACACTGTGATATGAATGAATCTAGGCAGAGGCCACACACTGTGATATGAATGAATATAGTAGAACCCACACACTGTGCTATGAGTGAATCTAGGTAGAACCCACACACTGTGCTATGAATGGATCTAGGCAGAGCCCACACACTGTGCTATGAATGAATCTAGTAGAACCCACACACTGTGCTATGAATGAATTTAGGTAGAACCCACACACTGTGCTATGAATTAATCTAGGCAGATCCCACACACTGTGCTATGAATTAATCTAGTAGAACCCACACACTGAGCTATGAATGAATCTAGGTAGAACCTACACATTGTGCTATGAATGGATATATAGGAAGATCCCACACACTGTGCTATGAATGAATCTAGTAGAGCCCACACACTGTGATATGAATGGATCTAGGCAGAGCCCACACACTGTGATATGAATGAATCTAGTAGAACCCACACACTGTGATATGAATTAATCTAGGCAGAACCCACACACTGTGCTATGAATGAATCTAGGCAGAACCCACACACTGTGCTATGAATTAATCACAGCAGAACCCACACACTGTGCTACGATTGAATCTAGTAGAACCCACACACTGTACTATGAATGAATCTAGGCACAACCCACACACTGTGTTATGAATGAATCTAGTAGAACCCACACACTGTGATATGAATTAATTTAGTAGAACCCACACACTGTGATATGAATGAATCTAGTAGAACTCACACACTGTGCTATGAATGAATCTAGTAGAACCCACACACTATACTATGAATGAATCTAGGCACAACCCACACACTGTGCTATGAATGGATCTAGTAGAACCCACACACTGTGATATGAATGAATCTAGTAGAACCCACACACTGTACTATGAATTAATCTAGGCAGAACCCACACACTGTGCTATGAATGAATCTAGGCAGAACCCACATACTGTGATATGAATTAATCTAGTAGAACCCACACACTGTGCTATGAATGAATCTAGTAGAACCCACACACTGTGCTATGAATGAATCTAGGCAGGATCCACACACTGTACTATGAATGGATCTAGGCAGGACCCACACACTGTGATATTAATGAATCTAGGCAGGACCCACACACTGTGCTATGAATGAATCTATGCAGAACCCACACACTGTGCTATGAATGAATCTAGGTAGAACCCACACATTGTGTGTGATATGAATGAATCTAGGCAGAGTCCACACGCTGTGATATGAATGGATCTAGGATGAGTCCACACACTGTGATATGAATGGATCTAGGCAGAACCCACACACTGTGATATGAATGGATCTAGGCAGAACCCATACACTGTGATATGAATGGATCTAGGCAGAACCCATACACTGTGATATGAATGGATCTAGGCAGAACCCACACACTGTGATATGAATGAATCTAGGCAGAGGCCACACACTGTGATATGAATTAATGTATGCAGATCCCACACAGTGGGGTATTTAAAAGCACAGCGAGAGGTACGTTTGGCTACAAACAGAAATAATCAGCATACTGTGTTGGAAATTAGTGTAAAGTGCCACAGTGTGCAGTCGTTTTTACATTGTATCCTTTCAACGTTGTATCAATATACATTCTTTCACAGTCCCTGACAGAATGCACTATGGATCCAGAGAACTCAATATCAGGGGCTTAAGTGTAAAAAAATGGTGAAGACAAAAAAAAATAGGCAATTTGACTTTATATATTATGCACCCACAAAGTTTGTAAAGTCAAAATAAAAGGTTACTATCCCTTTAATACTATAATATAAGTCTGAGTCTGGCTGTGATTTTACTGTATTGTTGCGTGTTGTTCTGTTATGTAGGGATCACTAAAGGAACCTTACTTGACAGAATAAGTAAAGGTACAAAAGTCCTTGTTAATGTGAAAATGACAGACATCAAAGCTGGGAAAAAAACAATAAAGCAGTTCAAGGTTAAAGGGATAGTAATACTTCGTTTTAACTATTTTATTTTGTAGGCATTAAAAAAACATGAAGAATGATGTAAGTCTTATCTCTGAAACCTTTATGGTTTATGAGATATTCACAAGCAAAGTTCCCCTCCCCGCCCCTTTTACCTACTGTAAACAATCTCTTCTCACATGTGGAATGCAGTCCATAGACCAGACAGATAACAGAAGGGGACACTCTTATTCCTTTGAAAACAATGAAAGCCCTGCCCCCCTTGACAAGTTTTTCAGGTTTTTCCCTTATCTTAATTGAAGATTGTCCCTCTCTGCAGTCTACCTGGGCACCTCCCTTCTGCCCTGGCTGAAAAGTGTTACATCAGTAAAAGGGGCAGGAGGGGGACACTTTGCTTGTGAATATCTCTTAAACCATAAAGGTTTGAGAGATAAGACTTATGTCATTCTTCATGTTTTTTTAATGCATACAAAATAAAATAAAGTTAAAACGAAGTATTACTATCCCTTTTTATCTTTATTTTATTTTGTAGGCATTAAAAAACATGAAGAACCATATAAGTCTTATCTCTGAAATCTTTATGGTTTGAGAGATATTCACAAGCAAAGTTTTGCCTCCCGCCCCTTTTACCTAGTGTAAGCCATCTCTTCTTAGATATGGAATGCAGTCCATAGACCAGACAGATAACAGCAGGGGACAATCTTCTTCCTATGAGAACAATGAAAGTCCTGCCCCCCTTGACAAGATTTTCAGGTTTTTCCCTTAATTGAAGATTGTCCCTCTCTGCAGTCTACCTGGGTACCTCCCTTCTGATCTGGCTGAGCAGTGTTACATCAGTAAAAGGGGCGGGAGGGGGATACTTTGTCATTCAATTACTCTTGAACTACAACGCTGACAGAATTGAAATAACACTCTCCATGGCCCAAATACTATGAAGATTAATTAGAGCTGCTTTTATTATGAAACATTACTATCCCTTTAAGTATCATGGTTTTGTAAGCCTGTTTCTAAGCACTGTGTAGCCCAACAGCTCTTATCAGCTGTTTGGGTGGGGGGAACAAAAACTGACCACCTTGACCTAAACGCAACCTGGAAGTTTTTAGTTCTCAACCACAAAATGCTGGGTTGCATATACAGTCTCCATAGACCTGTCTTTAGCATTTTCAAGACTAGATACACAGTGTCTATAGCAGTGATTTTGAGCTCCAGTCCTCGAGGCACACCAACAAGTCATGTTTTCAAGATATCCCTAATTAATCACAGGTGAATCAATCACAATGACTGAGCCACTAATTACTCACCTGTGATTAAGCAGGAACAACCTGAAAACCTGCACTGTTGGTGTGCCCCGAGGACCAGGGGCGGACTGACCATACTGGCATTCGGTCACGGACCGAGGGCCCATGACCAAAGGGGGCCCGCCGCCGCTTCCAGCACTGCTCAGCAACTCTCCAAAAATGGCCGCCGGTGCGCTGTTCTTGTAATACAGCGTGCTGGGAGATGACATCATCTCCCAGCCTCTGCATTACTAGAGGCGCGCAGGACTTCGCACAGCCACACCGCTAGACCACCAGGGACTGGAGATAGGGGCAATGTGGAGATGAAGGGGCGATGTGGAGATGGGGGCATTGTGGAGATGAAGGGGGCATTGTGGAAGGGGCATTGTGGAGATGAAGGGGGGCATTGTGGAAAGGGCATTGTGGAGATGAAGGGGGCATTGTGGAAGGGGCAATGTGGGGATGGGGGTATTGTGGAGATGAAGGGGCCATTGTGGAGATGAAGGGGGCATTGTGGAAGGGGCAATGTGGAGATGGGGGCATTGTGGAGATGAAGGGGGCAATGTGGAGATGGGGGCATTGTGGAGATGAAGGGGGTAATGTGGAGATGGGGGCATTGTGGAGATGAAGGGGGCAATGTGGAGATGAAGGGGGCATTGTGGAGATGAAGGGGCAATGTGGAGATTTCTGCAGGGTGCCCAGACCTCTTTTTGGACCAGGGGCCCTGGGTCCTGTCAGTCCGCCCCTGCCGAGGACTAACGTTGAGAAACACTGGTCTATAGGGATCTGTATTGCATAGAACAAGAACAGAACTCCTAGAAATCACATTTTCAGTCCAGTCTCTTCCAGTAGGACCAATGGGGTGGTCTGTCTCCAGACTCCTTGTGGGTTATACACTTAATGTTTGATAAAGAGATGACTTGTCCTGTGATAACACCTCCATTTCCTATGTTATTCTATGGAGCCTGTGCATTAACATCTCTCCCACTTGAGAAATCTTTGTACAAAGGCTCCATAGAATAATGTAGGAACTGGGGAAGTGATATCATCACTGCTTGATATCATCTCTGCTTTATCACATCTTCCCCCACATCTGCACAGACCCCACTGGTGGAAGGGCCACCCCCACAGTTAAACCTTTGAATGCCAGAGAGGTACGAAACACATTGCTTTACCATGCGTTGTGTACTTCTCTCGCTCTCAAAGGGTATAGAAGGAACTGTCCTTAAACACAGATTGGAACCCTTTGGATCTCCCTCTTCCTGATGATCTGGGGCCCACAATACAGTCCTCCCCAAATGTGTGCAAACTCAGCACTGTGTTAACATGGGTGTGACAACTCACTATTCTGTCAAGCTACTGCGGCTGTAAACACATATCAGTAGGAGGAAGTAACGTTCTATGAACTTGTTTTGTTGTAAGGTCAAAATAATGTGAAGCTGCTAAAACAGGGTTTCTCAGAGTTAATCCTAAGGACACGCAACATTGGAGATTTACAAGATATCCTTTTTTGTTAACAGGTTTATAATCAGTGGTTGTCATTGTGTTTTCCTGTGCCATCGGCTTGTGTGGTCCATTTGCTGGGAGGACCGGCAATTATTCCCCGCTGGCTGTCTCACCTGCTTTTGATATACACAGGACGGTGGGATTATTTGATGTTAAGTAAAATCTGACACTTACTTGGTTTGAGAACATTACTATATTCTTTGTGAAGCTCTCCTCCTGTGTGTGTGTATATTTTGGTTAGTTGTCCTTCAGCGCGTCCAGCGACTGAGCGGTTTACGGAGTGATCGAGAGCCCCTGCAAAGGCTATCTGTGTGGAGGCAGTGACAATATCCTCCATAGGCTAACACGCTACTTAAAGGGCTAGTAATACTTTGTTTTATCTTTATTGTATTTTGTAGGCATTAAAAAAACATGAAGAATGATATGTCTTATTTTTCAAACCTTTATGGTTTGAGAGATATTCACAAGCAAAGTTTCCCTTCCCGTCCCTTTTACCTAGTGTAAGCCATCTCTTCTCAGATGTGGAATCCAGTCCATAGACCAGACAGAAAACAGCAGGGGACAATCTTCTTCCTATGAGAACAATGAAAGCCCTTTTCCCCTTGACAAGTTTTTCAGGTTTTTCCCTAATCTTAATTGAAGATTGTCCCTCTCTGCAGTCTACCTGGGCACCTCCCTTCTGATCTGGCTGAGCAGTGTTACATCAGTAAAAGGGGCGGGAGGGGGATACTTTGTCATTGAATTACTCTTGAACTACAACTCTGACAGAACTGAAATAACACTCTCCAAAGTCCAAATACTATGATGATTAATTAGAGCTGCTTTTATTATGCAACATTACTATCCCTTTAACCCTTTGAGTGCCAGAGTGGTCCAGAATGCATTGCAAAGCAATGCATTCCGTACCACTCTGGCACTCAAGGGGTTAATAATCAAAAGTAGCATTTGGGAAATGTGATTTTTTTCCCTTTTTTTTGAGTTTTTCCATTCTATTTTGTGATATACTATGATGCTCTTCCCTTTTTGTTTTTTGGCTCATTGATATTTGGTTCCTTTTGTTTTGCTGCTTATAATGAGAGGCAGGAGCTAAATTTAATTAATTGAGATTAGTACTGTATACACTGCACTTCTATTCCGAAAGGTTCAGCACATTTACAGACCATGATGCACTATCACTTATGAGACACCTATCAAGATGGGAGTAAGGGAGCCTTTGGAAAGGCAGGAATGTCTGCTCCCACATAGCAATATGTAAGACTAAATTTCAGGTCTCAGAAAATAAATACAGAATATGATAAATGCAAGCATTGGATTACAGGCTTTTTAAATGTATATAAACCTACATTATTTATAGGAATTGGCGTTTGTTTAGAAATGCCATGAATGTAGTACCATAGAGGATAAATATACATAAGTAATCATTTTCGCTGTAGTGTATCATTGTTTAGTTCTGTGGGAGGAAGAGGAGTCATGCACCAATGAGAGAAGTCCAGCACAGCTCGTTTTTGACAACATAAACCTCAGACTGACAATGTAAACCATGTAAAAATGTGTTGGCAATACAGACTGATTTTATTATTTTATAAGTAAATATTATTTATTAAACTTGAATGCTTTTTCATTAATTCTGTGAACATACCTTGAATTAACTATTTCATTTCTTTGATTTTTTTCTATTTCAGTGAAGTGGGCTTCCCCTATGTACAACCTATAAAAATAGTCTGCGACTCAACTGAATTTGCAACAGGTCATCAAAACGCTGTGGTTCTTATGTATAATATACATTGGAGCAAGACAACTGTACTAGGGGGTAAATATAAATTCATAGTTGCATAGCAAATTTGGTTGAAAAAAGACAAGTCCATCAAATTCTACCTTCGCTGCAGAACACAGAGAAATGAGAATTATATAGCTTTCTTGCTGCCAAAAAAGTTAGTCTTTATCTCAAGTGTATCCATTGTATCTGCTATTACCACATTCTTTGGCAAGGAATTCCACAATTTAACAGACCTTCCTGGGGGGGGGGTGGACTTCCTCTGCTGTAGATGAAACCTCCTTTCCTCTAATCTCAAGGGGTGTTTCCTGGTTATTCCATCAGGCATTTAAATGAATAGCTCACCAGAAATATCCTTGTAGTCAGAGCAGGATTAACACTCCACAGGACCCTAGGAAAGGTACCAGTTTGGGGCCCCCCTCCACCAAGATAGTAGCCCCCCATACCATGAACTCTATTCACCCCTGCCGCACTTTACACAGGTAGGTAGGATTCCTAGGGTTTGGGTGGTTTTTGGGGTATGGGGTAGTAGGGGTTGTTTGAGGAGGATAGGTAGGGTTTGGGTTGGGTAGGGCTAGACTAGTGGATTGGGGCTAGGTGAGGTAGGGTTAGGATGGGGGTGGTTGGGATAGTTGGTGTGGGGTGGATTTATTGGTGGTGGAGTGAGGTTGGTGGGAGTAGGTTTTTGGGGTTGGAATCGTGGTTTTTGGTTCAAGTTTAGATGGGAAATAGGATGTAGGAGTGGTGGTGAGGGATGGGCTGAATACTGTGTGATTGGGGAGTAGTTAGTGCATTAGTAACAAGGAACTGTGTGAATTAGTTGCTATCTCTTATGTACGAGATAGTGTTAGTAATAGTAAAGTAGAGACATACCTGTTGCTGGAATTCACCAGGTTTTGGTGGTCCAGAAGAGGGTTTTCAGCCTGTTCGGAGCTTGTTTTGGCCCATCGCTATTCTTTCACGCTGCATCCACAGAGAAACTTACCTGTTATAGCAGTTTAAGTCCACAGGGTGGCAGCAGTGTAGAGGAAAAGGCATACAATGATAACATGGAAGCTGCTATTGCAGATTTCGGCCACAAGTTGGTGCCTAGAGACCATATAATAAAAATCTGCCTGTTTTTTTTGTGCTGTGAGCGGAGCTGTAACTGAGATGAGGTTTCCGGGCCCCCCTCATTTGGCCAGGCCCTAGGCAGGTGCCTCGTGCGCCTTGCCTGTGATCCGGCTCTGCTTTTATTGACCTCTCATATACTTGTACAATGTGATAAGATCATCTTTTCTCTAGAGTAAATAAACCAAGTTTATCTAGACGTTCCTCGTACGTCAAGCCTTCCATTCTCTTGATCCTTTTTCAGAACTGTTCACTAAAACTGCATTGCATATTCATATTCAATTTGAATAAAATAAGCATTTGATCCCCATGAAAGCTAGAAAGATTGCCAATACATTGCTTTGCAACGCGTTGGCAACTCTCTAGCATTCAAGGAGTCAACAGCCCCATTTAAATCTATGAGAAATGTGTGTTGTTTTATATATCCCTTGTAACGGACCAGAGGCCGTTACTAGGGGCTCTTTTAAGAGCCATGGAAAATACCCCAAAATTTAGGAATTCAGAGACTTGGCTGGCGTATGGAGGCCAGAATACAAGGGGACTGGCGCCTCTCTTTTCAAAAGTAGACTGGCTGCCGGGTCCTTGTGACATGTTCATGTGTTTTGTGCTTGGTTCAACTGTATGGGACGGGGGCGCTTCCCTGATTGGGTGCCTATCCTCTACATCAGTGGTTCTCAACTTCTGTCCTCAGGATCCACTAACAGACCAGGATTTGATGATTTCCTTGTTAGAGCACAGGTCAGTTAATCAATGTGAATGAGTCTCTGACCACCACACCTGTGCTCCAGCAGAGAAATCCCTAAGTCCTGGCCTGTTAGTGGTCCTGAGGACAGGAGTTGAGAACCACTGCTCTAAATACAGTTCAAGGGAATGTCGATGAGCAATACCGTGTTCAAACAGTAGGTGTCTCCCTGAGTAGAACATAGTGTTGAAGGTTTCAGTGCATTATGTTACTGGACAGGTAGGCACTCTTCCTATTGGTCGCTGCCGTTCCCTCTATTTGTCACTCCGCTTCCCATTGGTTGGAGCCAGAGTGGCATAATTGAGTTATACATCAGACCGGGTAATTCTATCCCCTGTGGAGAACAATGACACAGATCCTGATTGGTTGCTTGTCTCTTGTCGCTCCAATTCCTATTGGGTGATATTCGGAGCAGCAAGATTGAATTATGTAAAGTCCCCTCAGAGTACACTGTTCCCTTTTGTTCCTTTGTTTACACCAAACACTGTGCCCATTGTTGTATATGCATCTCCACCCTCAGCCCCCTTGCATACTTTGTGTACACTCCCATTATCAATTGTATTTGCACTATTGTTGTATTCTATATGGTTTCTGTAGAAGTTGTCCCTGTGTTTCCTAATAAAGTGCGTTAGTCATTTTGAACTAAGGAGGATCCTGTTGTCTTCTTTGCCGAGTGGTTTAAAGGGTCCCCTCCGACCCCCATTCAGGAGAGCTATGTTTCAGTGTCCAGATTCACCGGACCAGCTACCCCCTTTGTAGCCACTTCAAGGAAATAGGACCCCGCAACTACAGCCCAGGACCATCACCATACCTGGGAACTCTCTGGACTGGCCCCAGAGACTCTGGTTTTGACAGAGCTTTACCGGGTCTACGGGGCAGAGGCAGATTCCTCCGGATGTTGGGAGTTTCTATTGAAACTCTGCCCACCTCTGCTGTTTCTCCCGGTGTTCCTTCTTCCCCAGCCTTCTGTGTGACACCTTTAAGCCCTGACACCCCCGCCGCCCCCCCCCCCAACTCACATCAAGCCCCACCCCTTTTTAACAATTCACGTCATTATTGTCACCCCCTGCAGCACAAGATGACTCCCCTCCAGGCAGACCTCAATTGGAAGCTCCCAGGTATGACCATCAGGCACCTTAGGTTCACATTACATCCCCTACTGTGCAGTGAGCTTGATCTCATATTAGTCTATTTTGTGTTTATACACAAGGCTCTATTTCATCCTATATGCTGGAAAGCACTTGTTAAACAGAGAATAAAGAGGTGAGAAAGCACAGTTCTTATCCTTTGAAGATAAAATAGTCACAGACACTTTTTCTAGAACACAGATAGGGGGTGCACACATTACACCAAGCAAATGAAGATAAGTGAAATAGCTGAGTAACTTAGTATACATTATAAACTAAACCAGAATACACTTAAATTAATAAAAGTCAAAATACATTGCTTTAGAGGAATAAAAAAAAAATAATTTTAGGCTTTTTCCCCCAGTGCATTGGAGACCTCGCAATCATTTAATGTACTATAAAGTCCAATTTGGGGAATTTTTTTATCTCAAATTGACCACGGTACATTTGGTTTGATCCAGTATGACTGTTGCCCTCTTCATAAGATCCAAATGTAAAACTTTTTATTCATCTATTCAGTGATAAAGAAATATTGGTTATTTAGCAAAATTAAAAACATATGTAAAAGACAACCATGTAACAATGAATAAATCAATAAGGTGACTGGCATCCATTCAGGCGATAGATCTACACTCTTGATTGATTGAAGGAGGAGATTAGTAGGAATAAAATGCAGGATTAAGAAACGTGTGACCGTCTATTTGCCAACTCCTTTTTTCCATTGTCAAAATGTTTTTAACTTGCAACCTAGCAGAAATAGGTGGATATTGCATTGAGAAAACATTTATTTAGCACATGGAGTCAATTCTGCAACGTGTCACATTCGGGGTTTGTTTCACATGGGTATTTCTTGCCACGGTGTAGCAAGACTAATTTCAGTATGACTGATACCCATACTACAGATTTATGGCTGCATTATCACAGTTCTAGGAGACAACCACAGCACATTGCTTGTATGAAGTGTCAGATATGGGTTTCTTTATTTGGTGTTGCAACAATGTTCCCCACGTGAATGGAACTAAATAGAATTCAGTCCAATGTGTCCGCCGACACATGTAAATGCAATTGGATGGATTTTCTCACGACTCATTTACAAAAGAAAACTTGATCTGCGCTTTGATCTATGATGTGGGAAAATTAGTCACTGAGAATTGCTCGGTAATGACCAATCTATTGGGAATTGCCCAATTTATTAGCCAATAAATTCTGGCTGATGTATTGTAAGTTATACATCATTGGTCCTCAAGTTTGTGAATTCGCAGGAGATCTCGGAGCACTAACAACCAAAATCCTTTAACCGACTGAGTGCCTATCCCTCTGGCACTCAAAGGGTTAAAGGGACCGTAATGTGCCATAAAAAAAAAAATGTTTACAGGTTTGTAGAGATTTAAAAAATAAGCTAAATGCCAAACTCTCTCAAACTATGGTTTGAGAGATATCCTCCACTCTGCTCCTGAGATCAGCTGTAAAGCTGACAGGAGTTCTGTGTCGGCCGACACAAGGCGGCTCTTCAGCAGAGCCGTAATAGCGCAATTTAAAAAGAATTACTTCTTTGGAACGGTCTACAAAGTGCTTGGAAACCAGACACTTTGTAGACCATTCCAAAGTATTTTTTAAATCGTGCTATTGCGGCTCTGCTGAAGAGCCTCTTCTCTGTCCCCGGACTAGGAACTCCTGCTGTCAACTTACACCTGACGTCAGAAGAGGAGGGAGACGGGAACTTTAGCGGAGGATCTCTCAAACCATAGGATTTGTGGCATTTAGCTTTTTTTTAATCTCTACAAAACTAAATATTTATGGGACATTACTGTCCCTTTAAAGGGATGGTAATACTTAAAATGTAAAAAAAAAAAAATAAATAAATTATATATATATATATAGTAGGGTTTATCCCCCTGAGTAAAACAAGGGTACTCCCACTGATGAAAGGTGTTTCATTCAAAAGTTATTAATTTTCAAAGTTGAATTTTTTAGGTGCAATATCACAGTGTCCTGAAATTGTACAGTGGCGCTGTTGCTACACCATCCTATGGAGATTTATGGTCCCAGGACCAGAGCTGTCCATAGGATCGTGTAGCAACAGCGCCACTGTACAATTTCAGGCCACTGTGATATTGCACCTAAAAAATTCAACTTTGAAAATTAATAACTTTTGAATGAAACCTTCCAGCAGTGGGAGTACTTTTGTTTTACTCAGGGGGATAAACCCTGCAACATTTTTTTTTTTTTTACATTTTAAGTATTACTATCCCTTTAACCCAATAGTCCATTGCCATACGACCAGCTGCTGAGCACTACAATTCCCATCATTCCCCACCAGCCAAAGGCAGATTACTGAAAAATCTTCCCAAAATGCATTGGGTTAACCCTTCGAGTGCCACCGGGGTATCCAAAGTATTCAACGGGTTAAGAGGTTATTAATATAAAATGTATCGGAATGCTAATTTGTAATATGAGCACTAAGACTAATTTAGGCAGCCTTTACCATAATATTAAACATATCTTCTGGTAGTCAAAGAAGCACACATACCGAGGCAGATATGCCAAGAAATGGAGCAAACCAATCACACCCCTTGAATGCTAGAGAGCACACCAGCAATGCATTGGAGACCTTTGTAGCTTTCCATAGAACCATATGACTATTCCAAGATTGTTATTCTGTTCTGTGTGAAACAGTTGGAATTAATCTTTAATACCCCAATTTGTTCCATTGTCACTGACAACTGTTACACTTTATTTACTCTAGAGAAAAGAAGCCTAAGAGAAGATTTTGGTCCATATTTAAGTATATGCGAGGTCAATACAAGGATCTGTCCAGTGAATGTTTCATTCCAAGGACAGCCCGATTAACTATAGGCCACCCCTTCAGATTAAAGGTTTCAATTCAGAAGAGTGTTTTGTAGCCATTAAAGTGGAACTACCACCTATTTTAAACTTTATGGCAAATTATTACCCATCTGGCGACTAGCTGCTCAGTAGTGCTAGTCACCAGAATTACCTGGTTTATGAGAATGATACCCTGCTCCGGGGGTGACAGGCAGTAGAGAGCGCAGACATCTTTCCATACACTTCATGTATTTGAATGTGTATCATATCCCTTCTCTCCTCGGTTATACAGGTTTAGATCCTTTAGTCTATACTGATATTTATTTTCCTGTAAGCCAGTCACCATTTTAGTAGCCCTTATCTGAACTCTAAACTAGTCACCATTTTAGTAGATCTCTGAATTTTCTCTAGAGTATCTATATCCTTCTGCACTTTGCTGAATCCCTTCATGTATTTGAATGTGTCTATCATATCCCCTCTCTCTCTCCTCCAAGCTATACATGATCATATCCTTTAGTCTATCCTGATATTTCTTTTCCTGTAAACCAGTCACCATTTTAGTAGCTCTTCTCTGAATTCCCTCTAGAGTATCTGTATCCTTCTGGAGATGGGGTCCCAGTACTGTATGCAATAATTTAGAGCAGGGCTCAAAATTCAACCCTGGCGAGTAGAAATTCAGTCCTGGTTGGTATGGCTTGCAGTGGCGAGTAACTTTTCAGGTCTGGCTAGTAGCAAAGGACTTTGCATTTTAAGCCCTGCTCTAGAGTATCTATATCCTTCTGGAGATGGGGTCTCCAGTACTGTACACAATACTCTACAGTATCTATATCCTTCTGGAGATGGGGTCTCCTGTACTGTACACAATACTCTACAGTATCTATATCCTTCTGGAGATGGGGTCTCCTGTACTGTACACAATACTCGAGTATCTATATCTGGAGATGGGGCATCCACTACTGTACACAATACTCTAGGGGAGGTCTAACCAGGGATATGTAGAGTGTACAATTTATCCTCTTGAGTAAAACAAGGGTACTCCAACTGCTGAGAAGTGAAATTATTGTAGCTCAAACTTTTTTTTTATCAAAACAAGGGGACTTCCACTGCTGAAAGCTGTTTTATTCAAAAGTTATTACAACTCAAACTTGAAGTTTGTAGGTGCAGTATCAGTGGCCGGAAATTTTACAGCAGCGCTGTTGCTAAACCATTTTATGGGCAACTCTTCAATTGACCATAAACCTCCATAGGATGGTGTAGCAACAGCACCACTGTAGCATTTCAGGCCACTGAGATACTGCACCTAACTTTCAAATTTGAGCTGCAATAACTTTCGGAGAAAACACCTCAGCAGTGGGAGTAACCTTATTTTACGCCAGAGGATAAACCCTACAATATGTATTTTTTCATATTAAGTATTACTATCCCTTTGTTTTTATTCTGTTTTATAAGACAAATTATTCTGCTTTGTTAGATAAACAGAGAAAACTGTGGCTTAGAGTGGAACCACCATAGTTAAAGTCGCCCTGCAATAATTAGGCAGGTTGGTGACTAGCTTAATAACCGTTATATTACCTGACAGCCAGATAAGTGCAGTCAGCGTGCCTGCGCCGCAAGTCCCTTCCGGTGCCTTTTGGCACAGTGCAATGCTTCTGAAGGAAGCCTGGGACTGACAGCGCAGGCATGCAGACAAGATGTCTGCGCCAACACCTGGCTTCCAGTCGCGGAAGATTAAGGATTTCTTTAGAATGGCGTAGATCTGAGAGGTAATATAACTTAAGCTAGTCGCCACCTGCCTAATTATTGCAGGGTGACTTTACGTCTGGTGGTAGTTCTGCTTTAAATGGCAGGAGCTGTGGGGTTTTGTCTTCTGCCCTAACCAGCAGACAATTTAGTAAAACATCTGTTTTTACTTAGCTTGAAAAGACTATGAAAAATACATTTCAATAATTCACAGCTTTTTAATCGTGCTTTTTTTTATTAAAATTGAAGTCTTCAACATCGAAACCAGGATTGGGTAATTAACTTTCCAATTGTTTGACTACAAACTCGTATAATCCTCAGCAGGCTGTTGACCTGCTGAGGGTGATGGGAATTGTAGTACAATAGGAGTAAAGGGCTGCATATTTTACTCTGGTATTAAGCTCCTCTCCAAAGGCAAGGGTGATAAGCAGACTGCCAATGTGTTTTATTTTCAGACAATACAACAGTCTCACAATAAGCAGATCTATAGCAGGGCTGTCCAAGTTCAGTCCTCAGGTGCCATCAACAGACCAGGATGTAAGGATTTCCCTGATTACCCACAGGTGAGTCAGTCACAATGAATGATCCACTGATTATCTCACCTGTGTATAATCAGGGAAATCCTCACATCCTGGCCTGTTGGTGGTGCTTGAAGCTCCACCCATGGCCACACCCACACTCCTTACATGACCCCACCCTAAGTTCCAGGGCTGTCCTAGTTCAGTCCTAAAGGGCCACCAACAGGCCAGGATGTAAGGATTTCCCGGATTACACACAGCTGAGATACTCAGTGGATTATTCATTGTGACTGACTCACCTGTGTGTAATCAGGGAAATCCTTACATCCTGGCCTGTTGGTGGGGCTGGAGGACAACTTGGACAGCCCTGGAACTGGGGGAGGGGGGTCATATTAGGAGTGGGGGTGTGGCCATGGGTGGAGCTTCAGCCACCTAGACTGCCTTGACTATGGATGCCTGAAACAGGGCTGTCCAAGTTCAGTCCTTAGGGGCCACCAACAGGCCAGGATGTAAGGATTTCCCTGATTACACACAGGTGAGTCAGTCACAATGAATGATCCACTGATTATCTCACCTGTGTGTAATCCGGGAAATCCTTACATCCTGGCCTGTTGGTGGCCCTTTAGGACTGAACACTTGAGCCCTGATCTACTGCTTATGGAGTTCAATTGTATATGGAGCCTGGTGGGTTTGCCTCCCTTAAACAGTTCATTTGAGCTTCGCTTTAGCCAAGTCCTCTGGCAGGACACGCCCTTTCTTCCTTGCGCGATTCTTCTTTTTGTCCAGCTTGGCCATTTTCTTCTTCTGAATATTGCGATGTCTCTTGTCTTGCCTGTTTTGCATCCTTTCCGCTGTCTGCTCGGTGCGCTTTGCCCAGCGTTTCTTCCTTTGTTCCTTTTGTTTCTCTTTGCGTTTCAGAGCAGTTTTCAACATCCCCTCATCATCCTTTATTTTCACTCCTTCAGCCTTGTACAGCACATTGGTCCATTTCATCTTGGACTCAAACTCCTTGGCTTTCTCCGGATCATTGTCCTTTAACGCCTCCAGTTTGTTCTTCCGCAGTTCTAGGCGACTTAACAATTGTTTGTAATTCCTACCGGTCAGTGGAGTTAGGTTTCCTTTCACTCTCTCTTTTTTCTCCTTTTTTTGCATCACTTTGTTTAGTGGCTCATTGTGAACCTCCACCTTATTGAAGACTAATTGTGTCTGGTCCTTCTCTTTCTTTTCGCTATTGGTTTCAGTGTTCTGTTTAACTCCTGATGCTTCATTATCTTCTAGTATTTGTGACGCCTTCTTTATCTCCTTCCTTTTTCTCTTCTTCCTCTCTCGCTCCTGTTTCCTGCGTTGTCTTCTCTTCTCTGCCTCCTCTGGGGTAAGAGATTTGTTGGAAACCTTCATTCCAAAAAACCAAAATAAGTACAGATGAGAGAGGCATTAATCCTGTCAAAATGGAACAGATACAGACTTTGGCCCTGACTCCCCCCCTTGGCTATTGCCTGGGTACAGGTATAACAGCCTCCCAACAGAATCAAGAGGAAAGTCCTTTTTTATTTTATATTTATTTTTTGCGATTACTTTCCTCTTGATTCTGGTGGGGGTCGTTTTAACTAATTTCTTCGCAATGCATTTGGCTATCACTCTTCCATTCAAGGAGTTCGTTTTCCTTTTATTGTAATTAATACCACAAAATGTACAACATTAAAAAGAATCATGTGATTTCTATTATTGGAACAGGCGTAGTAAAAAGCCGTGGGGTTTCCCTGTGCACCCCCACAAAGGGAACCCATCAGCTGTGCAGGGATCCAAACACTAATCCCCTCATCTGGCAGTGAGCTAGAATGAATCCCAGGAATCTGACTCATCCATAAACTTAGTAGTGTGTTTCATGCACAGCATCTGTAGACTGTCAGGATTGGAAGCCCTTCACCCAGGTCTATGGATCCTTCATGTGCAACCAAAAGAGTGAAATGCTAGATTTCAGAGTCTCTCAGTTCAATCCAGCTGGACCATTCTGCACCCCCACAGGTTCACTAGAAGTCACAACACAGCCCCCATTTAATAGCTAGGTCTGCTCCAAGGGGAACAGATCTACCATTTGGGACCTGTCCACATGAGGACTGCCACATAAGAAATATAAGGACCATAGCCCTAGTAATGAAAAACAGATTTGCTCTTAGATGGGTCTGCGCCCTGTTCTTTTTTTGTTTCTATATGAAATAAAATCCCACCTGCTACTCTCACCGGAAGAGGAACACGATTAACATTTATGTGGAGTCTTTAGAACGCATTAATAAATTGCACAAGGAGTGCATCTGACCATTTACTCTACTCTCCCACTTGAAGAAATGTTCAATAATTAACATGGGGATGTCCTCACCTGTCCACGAGACTCCTGAATCTTCTCGTGCAGTCTCTTCTTCAGGATATCTACTGTGGAGAAGGTGCTCGAGGTTTCTTTATCTGGTAGAGAATCAAATAAAAGAAATGTAAAAAGGAGACGCTTGGTACATTTGCCTCATGTACAATTCTGAAACACCAAGTCAGTAGCTTTTTGCCTAAGATCAGAAAGACAAATGTTACACATTGAATCAAGTTCCAAGGAGAACTGGCAATTCGTGGACAAACTTAGGGCCATACACAAAGAAAATGACAAGTTATAATTCTCACTGCGAGGGGTTTAAAACCTCATTTAAATAATTGGCAATCTGGGGAATTTTTTATTTCTCCCCCTCATATGGTGCAGTTCGTCATGACTGTAAACAGTATGTAGTGGGCTTCCATAATCATGAACTCATCAACATGGCACATTTTGAACACTCATTGCTACAACATTGCTTCACAGTTCATTGGCACTAGCATTCCACAGGTTAAAAAGCTCCATTTAAATTAACAGGAATTTTCATTCCACCCCTATGGTGAAGCTGGTTTGCACCAGAATTGCACTTTTTTGTGACGACTACAATCAAGGATCACAAAGTGAAACGTGTAACAGATAACTGCACGGAAGCACATGAACCAATATCTTAATTTAAAACTCAAAGAGAAAAGTAGACATCACCATCTAGTGGGTAAACTAGGAATAGCATCTTATCTCATTTACAAAGTAGGCAAAAAAAGTTTGTATTTAAAGCAGATCATCAGCTTCAGTCTCATTACCCATTTAAACTGCCTGAACATTATGATTTTTAATTTTTCAGTAGGTGTATTGCAGGGGTGTCCAACCTTTTACCTTCAAAGACCAGACTGAAAATAATAATGTCCCTTACGAATATTACTGTGCAATTCTGGAGCAAACAAATTGCACAGTAGGGGAGAACCAACAAGTTTTAATAACCTCTCTTAACTTACTATGGCTGGAAAATCCTAATGACCACTATGAAACTTGCCCTTGCTTCTTGGTTCAAGAGAAAACATTTGTGGATGTAATGTCGACTGAGGAAGACATGCACTGCCATATTTCCCAATAAGCAGAATAGGCCAGCAGCCTAGAGCTCCAAATTTTGAGGGGTGGAGTCTCAGCTGTGTTGGCCACACCCACATTCTGAATTGTAGGTGTGGCCAAAGCAGTCTCTACAGAAGTTTATATATTCTGTTACAGGCTGTTATTTTCCCCTTGGACGCTAGAGAGATGTGGTTCACTTTTAAAATATCGCATTCAAATAGAGTGTGACCACGCGCCACATTAAACATGTCGCCTTGTTGAAAAGGGAGCCATGAGAATCTCACCCTGCATAACAGAGCAAGATTGTCATGTCTCCTTCTTAAACTGTGCTTCAACCGGCCTGCAGCATCCAATAGGTCAGAAGATGTTAAAGTCTGTCCAGATGAGAATACCCCACTGATGGTAGAGGCTAATCATCATTAGTGGCACTTACGTATCCAGTCTGTTTAGAGCAGTGGTTCTCAACTCCTGTCCTCAGGACCCACTAACAGGCCAGGACTTAGGGATTTCTCTGCTAGAGCACAGGTGTGGTGATCAGAGGCTCATTCATATTGATTAACTCACCTGTGCTCTAACAAGGAAATCATGTGATCAGAGGCTCATTCACATTGATTAACTCACCTGTGCTCTAGCAAGGAAATCAAATTCTGGCCTGTTAGTGGGTCCAGAGGACAGGAGTTGAGAAACACTGGTTTAGAGGACTGTATACAGAGTCTCATATTACCATGTATGTTGGGGTCCTTTTCATTCTAATTGAAATGTCAGTGGGGTACAACAGCTATTCCATTATAAGTCTGGCACTGGGGTACACTGCTCGGAGCTTTACTTTTCCTTAAATTGAATGCTGTCTGCCAGTTGAAATGCCGTTTAAAAGGATAGTAATACTTAAATGTTACTATCCAGCATCTTGTAGCCCTTAAAAAACCAAAGTGACACCAGCGGCATTTCTCAAACCTTTATGGTTTGAGGTATCCGCTTTCAAAGTTCCCCCTCCCCTGACATCAGTGTTCTAGCTGACAGCAGGGGAATCCGGTCCCAGGACAGGCGGAGGCTCTTCAGCAGAACTGAGATTAGTTATGGAAAATGAATCTTTCACTGGAACTGTGTTCTACCTATGCTTTGTTTGCAAGCACACGTAGAAGGCTGTTTCAGTGAAGGCTTTCTTAAAAAATGCGATCTCTGCTCTGCTGAAGAGCCTCCGCTTGTTCAGGGACCGGATTCCCCTGCAGTCAGCTAGAATGCTGACGTCAGGGGAGAGGGAACATTGAAAGCGGATATCTCAAAACAAAGGTTTGAGAGATGCCGCTGGGGGTCATTTAATTTTAAGGGCTACAAGATGCTGGATAGTAAAATTTAATTACTATCCCTTTAAGTAGGCAACATGTTGCCCTTTTCAACACTTCGATATGTTGAATGCGTGTGGCCACAAGCTATTTCAAATGTAATATTTTAAAAGGCTACAGAGATACCTGCAGTGCGTTGGACATCGCCAGCTACCAAGGATTTAGAACTTTTTTGCATATGCCAATGGCACTCAAACGGTTAAATCCCCATTGTATATCAACTGGAATCCGGAGCATTTTTTTAACTAACCTACAACAGAAGAGGTAGGCACCTTGCAGCCTTACATTTGATTCTTGACTACAATTCTTCAGCTGACTATGGAAACTGTCAATGAAAAACAGCTACGGGGCAGCCCATGGCTGTATTCCATGTTGTACACCAGGCAGCCCGCCTACTCTCTCACCTGTACTCTGTGCTTGTGCCACGCTCCCTGGTAATCTCTGATTGGAATTCTGTGTTCCCCTCTCCTGATTTGCCTTTCCCCTTCTGGGCTTCTTTTTCTTCTTCTTTGGCTGGACACGCTCTTCTGAGACGTCTCTACTAGTAAAGACTGCAGAATGAAAGACAGTAGATATTTCATTGTATTTACAAAGCATGTGTTTTAAGGAAACTAACAAATACAATTCGATATTAACCCACCAAGTGCCAGAATGATGTGCATCATACTGTGAAGCAATATTGCTCCAGCTTTCAAGGGGTTAAAACCCCAATTTAAGTCTCAAGATTTGTTGATCGTGTGAATAAAGTGATTTTTTTTATACAGTGTCAGTACTTCTGCGCAAGAGGTGCTCAGTTTTTAGCCAAAATGTTAAGCAATAGAGTGATCACTTGATTCACACTACCAACAAGTCCTAAGACTGCCTGTCTTCATGCTTAAGAGAAAGCGCGCACGCAAGAGAACAGAGAACGCGCGCTTCTGTCTTTATGTGAGGATTACGGTGAATACCATAACTTTTAGCGTGTATATTTTTTTTATAATTAATTTGACGCAAAATGTTGGGACACCTTTCTAGCATTCAAGGTTAACCCTTTATGTGCCATTGGGGTGTGCAACACATGGCATTCAAAGGGTTACAGACCCTATTTCAATCAGTGAACGTTTTCATCTCACTTATGTTGCAGTTGTTTTGCCGTACAATCATTCCAGTTTACCTTTATACAGGAGACCCGCTTTATAAAGGGAAAGGAGAGTCATTAGTTTACCTTTATACAGGAGACGTGCTTTATAAAGGGAAAGGAGAGTCATTAGTTTACCTTTATACAGGAGACCCGCTTTATAAAGGGAAAGGAGAGTCATTAGTTTACCTTTATACAGGAGACGTGCTTTATAAAGGGAAAGGAGAGTCATTAGTTTACCTTTATACAGGAGACCCACTTTATAAAGGGAAAGGAGAGTCATTAGTTTACCTTTATACAGGAGACCCACTTTATAAAGGGAAAGGAGAGTCATTAGTTTACCTTTATACAGGAGACCCGCTTTATAAAGGGAAAGGAGAGTCATTAGTTTACCTTTATACAGAAGACCCACTTTATAAGGGGAAAGGAGAGTCATTAGTTTACCTTTATACAGGAGACCCACTTTACAAAGTTAAAGGAGAGTCATTAGTTTACCTTTATACAGGAGATGTGCTTTATAAAGGGAAAGGAGAGTCATTAGTTTACCTTTATACAGAAGACCCACTTTATAAAGTTAAGAGTCATTTTGTGACAGATCAACTGCACTATAGGGGACAAATAAAAAGCCCTTAAATTCACACTGATTAAATTCGGCTTTTACCCCACTGGGTTATTATTTCACAAGGTATTAAAGTCTAGTAGGGAGGGAGAGCAACTTTAGAAGCGTTCATCTCTCAAACCATAAAGGTTTGAGAGATGACACTGGGGGCAAAACGTTTCCTTTTACAAGGGCTTTAATATAGGGATTTGTAATACTGAAGTATTACTATCCCTTTAAAGAGGATTTTTCCCCCCAAGATAGTGGCATTAACCCTGTGTATAGAATACCATATAGGAGATGTTTGTTCAATATGAAAGGAAGCATGAACGCGCTCCCAGGGAGAGCTGGGAGGGAGGTGGGAGGAGAATTTGAGGACGTGGGACATCCAGCTGAGCCTCAGAATGCGGAAGTGCATCCTCACAGTGACGTTTACATTTTAATATCTAATAAGGTGTGTAGTTTATATAAAAAAAAAAAAATGACAATCTATAACCCATTTTAGTAGAGGAATGAAACAAGATAGTGTCTTGGAGGTGAAAGTTCCCCTTTAACCCTATAGCGACAAATGACTTACCAGATACGTCCCGTAAAAAGTGTCCCTTAGTGACAGAGGATGTACTTGGTAAGTCACGGAAGTCCGGATCTCCGTGCGGCTGCACGCCGTTCGGAGACTCCGGAATCAGTTAAAAAAAAGTTCCACTGGCCTTAAGGTGACAGTCGCTGTCAATAAGGGGTTAATCAGATCTGGTCATACCTATACAGAAGCCTAGCTCTCACCTTTTTTCCTTTTCTGAGGGTCACGGTCCTGCTGTGCGCATACCTTCTTGCCTAAGCTTTGCAGGTAAGAATCTTTACTTAATAATGAAGCCATTATTCATCTGGGGACAGAAAATACTAATTTACTCTTCTGTAAACATGCTTTTCTAAACAAAATAATGATTAGTCCAAGTTCAAATGGCAGACATAAGTATTCTACACTGAACTCTTAGGTATTACACAAATGTAGGCAGTCTGATTCTTGATATATCAGATATTACTAATGGTTTGACATTAGAGGCTCTATATTCTAGGAAGTAGTTCTTAAAGCTATAGTAATGCTTAACATTCAATAGATTTAGTTCTGTAGATACTTAAAAAAATGAATTGCACAGTTTCTGATCTCCCAAACCTTTATGGTTTGGGAGATATCAGTCTGCAAGGTTCCCCCTTCCCTCCCCTTGTGCTGACATCAGCTTTCAAAGTCACAGAGATCGCAGTCCATAGACCGTCCTGCGGCTCTTCAGCAGAGCCGTGATCGCAGTAGTTACAAAGAAATACTTCATTTGAACAGTCTACGTGTGCTTGCAAACCAGGCACACATTGTAGACCATTCAAATGAAGTATTTCTTTGTAAGTACCGCAATCACGGCTCTGCTGAAGAGCCGCAGGACGGTCTATGGATTGTGATCTCCATCTAACTTTGAAAGCTGACGTCAGCACAAGGGAAGGGGGAACTTTGCAGACTAATATCTCCCAAACCATAAAGGTTTGGGAGATCAGAAACAGCGCAATTAATTTTTTTTAAGTATCTACAGAACTAAATCTATTGAATATTAAGTATTCCTGTCACTTTAAATGGTTAGTAATGTTTCACAATAAAAGCAGCTCCAATTAATCTTCATTGTATTTGGGCCATGGAGAGTGTTATTCCAATACTGTCAGAGTTGTAGTACAAGAGTAATTGAATGATAAAGTATCCTCCTCCTGCCCCTTTTACTGATATAACACTGCTCACCTCAGAGCAGCAAGACTGTCCGGATAGATCACCAAGAGGGACAATCTTCAGTAAGCATATGTTAAAACCTGGAAAATCTGTCAAGGGGTATAAGACTTTCGACTGCATTCAAATGTTCTGCTTAACACCTTTATTCAAAAATGGAATGCAGAACACTGGGAAACCTTAGTCTCATGCATTTCGCGAAACGCGTGAGACTAAGATTCCCCGGTGTTCCATTTTTGAATAAAGGTGTTTATACAAACATTTGAGTGCAGTGGAAATCTTATATGTCCAAGTTATGGATGTGACGGCTCATCTATGCATTCTGCACAGTTTTATCATTTATTATTGGTTAGTGAAAGAAGTTTCATTGTATCCCAGTTTGGTGCTGCTTATTACAAACTATTAAACCTGTCAAGTGGGGGCAGGGTTTTCCTTATGTTCAGACTAAAGAATGTCCCTTGCTGTGAGCTGTCCGGTCAATACACCAGATTCCACATCTGAGGGGAGGTGTCTTACACTAGGTAAAAGGGGTGGGAGGGGATACTTTATCATTCAATTACTCTTGTACAACAACTCTGATGGTATTGAAATAACACTCTCCATGGCCCAAATACTATGAAGATTAATTGGAGCTGCTCTTTTCATGAAATACTATCCCTTTAAACACAAGTACTTTCCTAGGTAGTTAACCGTTTGAGTGCCAGAGGGGTATGGAATGCATTGCTTTGCAATGCATACTGTACCCCTCTAGCACTCAAAGGGTTAAAACAGGTGGTGGGTAGTTGTCTAATATCAGACTACACCTTTAAACAACTTTTTACAAACTACAAATCTAAATTTATAAAGGAAGCAAACCAGAAGTGTTTTGACTGGTACTTGTCAATGATCACATCAAACAGTAGAGCATAGCTATGCAATATAAATTACCCTAACAGACAGGGCTGTAGGCACAGAAATCTCAACCAACCCCCTCCACTGGCAGGAGTGGTCTGTGCCTTCTGCTGCACAGTCCTGTAGCTGCTGTTGCTCCCGTACAGTCTTTTTAGGAATGCAGAGCACTGGGAGATGTCGTCTCCCAAATCTCTACATTACTAAAGAGCCAACGAGGGAGCAACAGCAGCTACAGGTCTGTGCTGAAGAAGGCACAGACCTCACCATGCGGCCGGTTACTGTTGCCACTGCGCACAGAGCTGTGAATGAAAATATTAAAAATGGATTCCAATGACAGGCGCCCCTCTGTGGGGAGCGCCTGTAGGCAGATGCCTACTCTGCCTTATGGCAAATCCGGCCCTGAACACAGACAGAGGTACACAATTGTTGGATATCCTTCTGTATGAGACTCCATTTTCAACCAACTAGAGGGCCAATTATTGACTATTCCTGATCTAAGATGTCTTGTGGTGCTGCTTGGTCCAATCACAGACAGACCCAACAGATGGTTTTAAAGAAATATATAAAAGACTTAGTTACTATCCCACTAACGCTTGGTGTAATGTTTTGGATACCCATCTGGAACTTAAGTTAATTGCGGTTATCGCCTGTTATGTCTAACCCACTGACAGCAGGAAGCATGACCTCTGGCATTCATAGGGTTAATACCAATAGTTAATCCAAAAACCCCACTTGTTTTTGTTGCCAAAAAGAGCTTACATCAATTTGTAGTGCAATGAGTTGCAGACCAACACCAGTGAAATGGTTAAGATAGTGGTCTTAAGGACCGGAGTTGAGAACCAGTAACAGGCCAGGACTTAGGGATTTCTCTGCTAGAGCACAGGTGTGGTGATCAGAGGCTCACATTGATTAACTCACCTGTGTTCTAACAAGGAAATCATGTGATCAGAGGCTCATTCACATTGATTAACTCACATGCTCTAACAAGGAAATCATGTGATCAGAGCCTCATTCACATTGATTAACTCACCTGTGCTCTAACAAGGAAATCATCAAATCCTGGCCTGTTAGTGGGTCCAGATGACAGGAGTTGAGAACCACTGGGTTAAGAAGGACTGAGCATCATTGTGCTCACAGCTGTTGAACTTCAGTTCCCATCATTGGTCAAATGAGGCTATTGGGATCTGCAGTATAACAGTAGCTGGGGTGCAGCAATCTGTTGCGTACCCCTCTGGCACTAAAAGGGGTTAATATAAGGTCTGATTATTGTGCTGTCACAGGTGTTGAACTACAGCTCCCAGCATCCTCAGCCAGCCATTGTTTAAATGAGGCTAGCGAGATCTGCAGTATAACAGTAGCCGGGGTGCAACATGTTATTCAGACTTTAACCTTTTGAGTGTCAAAGGGGTATGCAAATCAGTGTTGCACACCCCTCTGGCACTCAAAGGGTTAAGAATGCCGTTTCCATACAGTTCCTCTCTAATTTAAGACAGTCCGTAGTCGAGCCAACAAAAAGAAAGCAATCAGATCTGGTAACTCTCCCATACATACAATGCACAGAATGTATTGCTGGAATCAGTCCTTCCTCCAGCACATCAGAAAAACACATGGAAACCGCAGGCTACAGCAATAGAGTCCCGATCACTTCCTATCTCCAGCAGCCAGCATGTCAGTGCTGGAGGAGAACATCCACTATCGATTACCAAGGTCTGCAAGCAAAAACAAACTCTATGATGAGGCTACACGCAGGGAGTGATGGGAAGGTGGAGGACTCTGGAATGGATATATGAAATAAATGGATCTTGTTACCCTGCAATTAAAGCGCAAATTAACTTAATTTTTTTCACTTTATACGATCTGCAATTGCTTCACCTATAAAGTCATTCTACCTATACTTTTTTTAGGTTCATCTTTAACCTGTTTTTTACAAACTGATTTTCCTGGGGTTTTTTGTGTGTCTAAGTTCTCACTTCCATTAATCCCAAATGTCCCTTTTTAGGACACAAATCCCCCTGTCCCTCTTTCCTGCCCTAATGTCCCTCTTTAGGAGATCAGACTGTGTGGTGTGTATAGAAGTGTATCACCCTGGTGTCCCTGTGTTTAGGAGATCAGACTGTGTGGTGTGTATAGAAGTGTATCACCCTGGTGTCCCTGTGTTTAGGAGATCAGACTGTGGTGTGTATAGAAGTGTATCACCCTGGTGTCCGTGTTTAGGAGATCAGACCGTGTGGTGTGTATATAAGTGTATCACCCTGGTGTCCCTGTGTTCAGGAGATCAGACTGTGTGGTGTGTATAGAAGTGTATCACCCTGGTGTCCCTGTGTTTAGGAGATCAGATTGTTTGGTGTGTATATAAGTGTATCACCCTGGTGTCCCTGTGTTTAGGAGATCAGACTGTGGTGTGTATAGAAGTGTATCACCCTGGTGTCCCTGTGTTCAGGAGATCAGACTGTGTGGTGTGTATAGAAGTGTATCACCCTGGTGTCCCTGTGTTTAGGAGATCAGACTGTGTGGTGTGTATAGAAGTGTATCACCCTGGTGTCCCTGTGTTTAGGAGATCAGACTGTGTGGTGTGTATAGAAGTGTATCACCCTGGTGTCCCTGTGTTTAGGAGATCAGACTGTGGTGTGTATAGAAGTGTATCACCCTGGTGTCCCTGTGTTCAGGAGATCAGACTGTGTGGTGTGTATAGAAGTGTATCACCCTGGTGTCCCTGTGTTTAGGAGATCAGACTGTGTGGTGTGTATAGAAGTGTATCACCCTGGTGTCCCTGTGTTTAGAAGATCAGACTGTGTGGTGTGTATAGAAGTGTATCACCCTGGTGTCCCTGTGTTTAGGAAATCAGACTGTTGTGTATATAAGTGTATCACATTGCTCCACAGAAATAAAACTCATATTAATGTTTATTTAAACTTAGAGGTGTGTTTATACATTAATCTGTGTAAATACAATACTTTGGTCTTGTTCAGTATTATTTCAGCTACACAAGAGGAGTCAATAGGTCATGAAGTAATGTAAAAATTCTCAGTAATGCCCCCACCACCACCTAAAACAAGTGTCCCTCTTTGGACATTTGAAATGTTGGGAGTTATGCTTTCCCTACAGATTGTGCCCGTCCCCATTCTCCACCTCCTCCCCCTGACTACAGATAATAAAGTTTATCACTAGCCCATACCTCTCAACATTTCAGATGGCCAAAGAGGGGCACTTGTTTTAGGTACTGTTGGGGGGCAATACTGGTGGACAGGGTATTACCAAGACTTTTTAGGTTAATTCAGGACTTATTGACACCTGTGTGTAAAGTGGATAAAAGATTTAGAACAAGACTAAGTTACTTACACAGACCAGTTTATAAACACAGATAGTGAAGTTTAAACAAACGTTAATATGAGTTTATTGCTGTGGAGCAACTTCTATACACACCCCAGTCTGATCTAAGGACATCAGGGTGAGAAAGAGGGAATTGGGTCTCAAAGAGGGACACTTGGGTGGTATGAGCTTAAACTATTTTTTACAACTCCGTAAAGGATTTCTATTTTGTGTTTCTTGATTGCATACCTCCCATTTGTTCCTCTTTATAAGAGACAGTCCCCTTTTTGAGACCCAAATCCCTGTTTCCCACCATAATGTCCATCTGTTTAGGAGACCACTGTGTGGTATGGGCATAAGTATCACATTGCTCCACAGCAATAAAACTCACATTAAAGGGGATCTGTCACCTAATCTCCTAAAGAGGGACACTTGGGAGGTATGTATACACCTAATATCTCCTAAAGAGGGACACTTGGGAGGTATATACCCCTAATATCTCCTAAAGAGGGACACTTAGGAGGTATGTATACCCCTAATATCTCCTAAAGAGGGACACTTGGGAGGTATATACCCCTAATATCTCCTAAAGAGGGACACTTGGGAGGTATATACCCCTAATATCTCCTAAAGAAATACTTGGGAGGTACGGACCCCAGTATCTCATCTCCTAAAGGACACTTGGGAGGTAAGGAGCCCTAATATCTCCTAAAAAAATACTTGGATGGTATGGACCTCATATCTCTTAAAAAGGGACATTTGGGAGGTACAGACCCCTTATCTCCTAAAAAGGGACATTTGGGAGGTACAGACCCCTTATCTCCTAAAAAGGGACATTTGGGAGGTACAGACCCCTTATCTCCTAAAAAGGGACATTTGGGAGGTATGGGACCCTAATATCTCCTAAAGAGGGACACTTGGGAGGTACAGACTCCTAATATTTCCTAAAAGAGGGACCCTTGAGATATTACCCCTAATTTCTCCTAAAGACAAACTTGGGAGGTACATACCCTTAAATATCTCCTAAAGAGGGACACTTGGGAGGTACAGACTCCTAATATTTCCTAAAGAGGGACCCTTAAGATATTACCCCTAATTTCTCCTAAAGACAGAAACATGGGAGGTACATACCCTTAAATATCTCCTAAAGAGGAACACTTGATACAGAGTCCTAATATCTCCTAATGTTACAGTACCTTATAGCACCAATGCTCCAGCATCATTTCCACAAACAGTTGGACACATCAATGCTAGACACATCATCTACATGCAAAAGGGCTCAATGTGTTGCCGGCCTCTGTTTTATGTGTTTGAGGCCTATAGGCGCCTCCTACCTACTTCCTCCCACTGAGCTGCTCCTCCTACCAACTTCCTGAGGAGGGGTTTAAAAGGCAGACTGTGCAATGACTTAGTTGGTCTTGTGGTGTTGTTTTGAGTGGTTTATTTAATATGTATGTTGGTGCAGGCTGAGTCTGTTACAGCTGAGTAGTATATTTCTCACTCTCTCCTGAGACCTTGTCTTGGACAGTGTGGTGTATCAGTGGGAAGTAGGGTTGCCACCCAGCCGGTAAAAAATTGGCTCCTGTCCAATGATAAGTCTATGGAGGGAATGCCATGGCCGGTATTTTTTGTAGAAAAGGTGGCAACCCTAGTGGGAAGATGCTATGTCTGGTGCAGTGCTTACCTCTTTGATCACTCTCTGTGTTATTTGCATTGCAGTTTATATATTTCTAATAAAGGTTATCTTAACTATACTGTCTGATTCCTTGTCTTGCTTGCCAATTATAACACCTAAAAAGGGACACTTGAGAGGTATGGACCCCTAATATCTCCTAAAGAGGGACATTTGGGAGGTATGGACCCTAATATCTCCTAAAGGTGGACACTTGGGAGGTATGGAGCCCTAATATCTCCTAAAGAGGGGCACTTGGGAGGTACAGACCCCCTAATATCTCCTAAAGATGGGCACTTGGGAAGTATGGACCCTTAATATCTCCTACAGAGGGACACTTGGGAGGTTGTGTCTTGTTTGTTATACCCCTGACACAATATCCACCTCAGAAGAGGTAGTGCTTTTACCTGCCATCTTAGTCTCTTTCTCTCTCTATATATATATATATATATATATATATATATATATATTTTATATATATTTATATAGATAGCTATAGATATAAATACATACATACACTACCATTCAAAAGTTTGGGGTCACTTAAAAATGTCCTTGTTTTTGAAAGAAAAGCAAATCTTGTCCATTAAAATTACATAAAATTAATCAGAAATACAGTGTAGACATGACTATTGTAGCTGGAAATGGTTGATTTGTAATGGAATATCTACATTTGCTGCAAGTGGAGGATTCTTTGATGAAAGCAAAGTTTGAAGGTCACAATTATTACTAAAATTGACATTATTTATAACCTTGTCAACGTGTTGACTGTATTTCCTATTCATTTAGCAACTTATTTAAGATACATATATATATATATATATATATATATATACATACACTAGTATGAAAGCCCGTATACACGGGCTAAAGTGCACCCAGCTGCCCCGGAGCCGGGAGCAGAGACAGGACGCGAGCCTTCTGGAGCGGGGCAACGCATTCGGCGAGTCTCTACTGCGCATGATTGCAGTCATGCGCAGTAGAGACTCGCCGAACGTGCTGATCCTTAGCGGGGAGCTCCAGATGGCTCACAGCGAAGCTCCCTGTGTGCGAAACCACACATGCACAGTACAGACTCTCTACTGTGTATGTACGGTTACGGCTCACAGTGAGCGACGCATTCTACCACTTTATGTAATAAGGATACATCCTTAGTGATACGAAACGAGTTGGATAGTACAGGTTTGAGTCATGACACCTCCATTTTTATACCGGTTGTACCTCCACATGAGCAAAGCTGATTTTGTCTTCAAGATCAAATCTCATGGATTGTAAGAGAAGAACGGGAGACCGTTGATATTAACATTGGCCCCCTCCAGGCTGTAAATATTCTATTTGGAATACGTGTGGGACACTGTATCCTAGCAGGACAAAGGGCTGAAAGACAAACAAGAACATTGGCAATCTCTCTCTCTGCCCGTATGTTATTTGGAAGTGGACCCGGGAGATTGAGAGGTCAGTTATACAAGGCATCTTACTGACGTTCAGGACGGGAGGTAGTGTATCACCTGCCTGCTATTACGGCCTATGTTGCCTGGGTCACTATATCCTGCATTTTTATATAGAGCTGGGAGAGGAGAGAGCCCGCAGCTACGTGAGCCAGTGTACTACAGAGCCATTGTATCTATAAAGTTACATTATTCAGTCTGCTACATAGTGATTTCAGCCTGATTACTATCTGGATGTTGTTTGCTCCAATCACAGAGGTATCAGCTATATCTGTTACAGTGTCGTGGTGGAGGATTTCAATTTTTGAGTGCTCTCTTTTTATATACATTTTTATTATTTTTTTAGAGGTGGACTCATTATAGTTGATTTTGAACCATACACATTATATTCCCACATTTTTTATTGCTTGCATTTAGCATATATTGATATCCTCGTCTTAATATAAATTTCAATAAATGTCTTTGTATCTTTTCAGACTCCACTAGCGCTCTCCTTGTATTGTTTAGTCCAGTGACGCGCTAGGAGCATCTCTGCTGTTTTTGCCTATAGGACCAGTGATGGTCCTGGCACGTCACATATTTTTTACCAACAGCGCTCCTGCGTGATCAGTCACATGGGCCGGCACTTCAAACTTCGCTATCTGGTACTTAAAGGGGACCATTGGTCCTTAAGGGGTTAAAGACCCATGACAGTCCTGGCACATCATGGAATTCAGGGGTCCCCGCATGACTGCATGTCGCTTGGGGATCCCTGAATCTGTTGCACAAATAATAATAATAAAAAGTCCATGGTCCTTAAGGGGTTAATCACAACACACACACGCGCGCACACACACACACACACGCGCGCACACACACACACATATGTGTGTGCTCATATAGATCGACAGATCGATAGATAGATATGAGATAGATAGATAGATATGAGATAGATAGATAGATAGATAGATATGAGATAGATAGATAGATAGATAGATAGAATCTATCTATCTGATACATAGATAAATAGATAGATAGATATATAGATAGATAAATAGACAGATAGATAGATATGAGATAGACAGATAAATAGATATATAGATAGATAGATATGAGATAGATAGATATATAGATAGATAAATAGATATATAGATAGATAGATAAATAGATAGATAGATATGGGATAGATAGATAGATAGATAGATATGAGATACATAGATAAATAGATAGATATATATATAGACAGATAAATAGATAGATAAATAGATAGATAGGAGATACATAGATAAATAGATAGATATATAGACAGATAAATAGATAGATAGAGTCATTGGTCAGGGACATAATGAAGTGCACATATTAAACAAAACCTGCAGCTATTCTTATGTCTAATGATCCAAATCACAAAAATAAACATATTGTGCAAATATACATAGGAAAAAAGGTCACTATGAGCGCTAGAAATGCAAAAAAAAATAAGAAATACATTTATTTCAGTCTAGTATTTACAAAAAAATGTCATCATGACAAAAACAGTTATTATGCCTCTGAGTGTGTTGGATACTTCTCTGGCACTCCATGGGTTAATTTCTAATTGCTCTTGTTCTAAATACAAATAAAAAAAAAGATAAAAAAACAAACTATTGTGGGTAATCTACTCTGAGAAATAGCCATAATACATCCATAACTATAATACTGTAATGGAGATTCTGATGGAATACTGTAATGAAAGGGGAGTAACTACAGGGGGCGCAGTAGGTTCAGTCGTGACAAGTCCCAGCATTCAAGGAGGCCTCAGGGTCCAATAAGGCCTAACTATGCTTCTGTGAATATATTTGAGATAGGGGCCCTAAAAAATTTCTTCATCGGATCCCTACAATGAAAATGTACACCATTGGTTATGGGATGTTTTATATAAAGAAAAAAATATTTTGGCAACCCGTGGCTCTCCTACAGACAGATTACAACTCCCTTGATCATGATAAGATTTGTAGCTGGACAGCCACGGTTTGCTCCACCCTCTGTTCTGGACCAATCCATTTTTAGACTTTACACCAGTGCAAAATGATGGGGAGGGCCCTCTGAGTATATTTCTTATTCACTCTGGTGGTCCATGGGGTTAAAGTGTTAGTAATGTCTGAAAAAAACTTTTTTGCATTTAGAAGAGCTTAAAAAGCTGATCTAAATGCAAAAAACGTATCTCTCAAACCACTATGGTTTAAGAGATACGGGCGTTTAAAGTTTGATTTCTCCTACTGACAGCTGTAAAGCTGTCAGCAGGAGATCCGTGTCGGTCGACACGCTGGCGCTTGAGAAGTGCCGGGATCTCGTTACTTACACGGAATCCCTTCATTGGAATGGTCTAAAAGGTGTGATCAATGATCAGATCAGAAATGAGGTGCCCAGGTAGACTGCAGAGAGGGACAATCTTCAATTAAGATAAGGGAAAAACCTGAAAAACTTGTCAAGGGGGGCAGGGCTTTCATTGTTCTCATAGGAAGAAGATTGTCCGCTGCTGTTATCTGTCTGGTCTATGAACTACATTCCACATCTGAGAAGAGATGGCTTACACTAGGTAAGCCTACACTAGGTAAGAATATCTCTTAAACCATAAAGGTTTGAGAGATAAGACTATTTAAGATAAGGGAAAAACTTGTCAAGGGGGCAGGGCTTTCATTGTTCTCATAGAAAGAAGATTGTCCCCTTCTGTTATCTGTCTGATCTATGGCCTGGATTCCACATCTGAGAAGAGATGGCTTACACTAGGTAAAAGGGGCGGGAGGGGAAACGTTGCTTGTGAATATCTCTCAAACCATAAAGGTTTGAGAGATAAGACTTATATCGTTCTTCATGTTTTTTGTAATGCCTACAAAATAAAATAAAGATAAAACGAAGTATTACAATCCGTTTAAGTTCAAAATGTTGCATCTGGTAGGTACAGTCCTCAGGTGTGTTCTGTCATGGCTGCTCCATGGCCATTCAGATGAGGGGGTGTGTGTATCTGGTTCGTGGTGGTGCTTGCTTCTGTAATCATGGGGACCAGTGGCACAGAGAGGTCCTCGGGCGACGACGCTGTGCTGTCTTTGTTCCAATAAGCTTCACACAGCGGGAGATCGTTTGGGTCACAAACACTGTAGCTTGCCCCAACCAACACAAAGTGCAACAGGTAAAGCAGACAGGGTATCCAGGCCAGCGTAAGTATGAAAGAAGAAGGGAAAGAGGGTGAAAAAAAGCAAGACAGAAGCAAAGCATTAAGAAAATGGCAGCGGAAACGGATTCTTTCAGCACTAGAGAGTTTCAGAGCAAAATGAACAGAAAATATCAATCAACATTGTAAAAAGGGGATATTTTAGCAATACCGGGATATTTGCATTAAGTAAAAACATCTAGTGTTTCCTGTAACAAGACAAAAGCACAAAATGAAAGTCCTTATCTGCAAATAACGTTCAATCCGTTTTTTTTTTTTCTTTTTTTCTTTCTAAATGCTGTATTGACGGAGATATAGGCTTTGTAGTCTAACAGCTTGACCAGTGGCGTAACTATAGGGGTCGCACCCGTGACCAGGCCCATCACTCCAGGGGCCCGGCCGCCCCCTGCGTCTCCTCCACCTAGTGTCCACAATCTCCCTCCGGCACTCTAGTAATGCAGATCACATCATCTCCTAGCGCTCTGCATTACTGAAGAGGACCACGCGGAAGCTTAACAAGTCTCTCCTGCCACTCCAGGGAGGTAGGAGATGGGCTCTTTGTGGAGAATGGGGGGGCATTGTGGAGGGGGCCAATGTGGTCGGGGGGGCCCATGGCACTTCTTGCACCAGGGCCCGGAGGCTTCTAGTTACGACCCTGAGCGTGATGACAGTTCAGGGCTGCACTACAGCTCTCTACCACAGCCTGTTAATCTTCGCCTCTTCCCCTCCCCAGTTGTTCCTAGTTGCCACCTCCTCCTTTGCTGGAGGAATCCAGTATGTGAGCTGGAGCGCTCTGATTGGTAAGAGAACACACAGGTCACATTCAAGATTCAGCCGGGGAGGAGAAGAGGCGAAGATTGTCAGGCTGTGGTACAGAGCGGTACCGCAGCCTGAACTGACATCACGCCATGGGTATTACCGCAGCCTGAACTGACATCACGCCATGGGTTATCGGAACGGGGAGTGGGGGGCACTTGCCTCCATAGAAATATAAGGGCTGGGTGGGTTGGCCTGGGGGATCACATTATGGATTTGCTCCCCCCGGAAATATTTCTGCAGATGCCCCTGCATCAAGCGATTAGATTATAAAGCCTATATCTACGTCAATAAAGTTTAAAAAAAACTGATTGAGCATTAATTGCCATGCAAGATTCACATAAGAAGGACTTTACTGGAGGAGAGAGTTTCCCTTTAACCCCTGGAATGCTAGAGAGTTGTTGATTGGATTGCTTTGCCCTACATTGCAGACCTCATTAGCATTTCCAAAGGATCTAATGTACATCTGTCAAAATGCAACACATTCACCCCCCAGCTGACAATGAAATGATTAACCCTTTGAGTGCCAGAGGGGTATGCAGTGAACCCCTCTGGCACTCAAAGGGATGTAAAAAAATTAAATAATTATCCATCACTAACTTAATCCAATGACAATATTTTCCCTTTTTTCGCCTCATATATATATATATATATATATATATATATATATATATATATATATATATATATATATACACATACACACACACACATACACAAGTAATGCTCATTAGTTAGAACATTTAGCGAAAACGTTTAAAATGTTATTCATTTTAAAAAAAAAAGTTATCTGAGCAAAAATTAATGTTTAAAAAGTGCCCAGCATCCTACGTCCGGCTTGCTGCACTGCCTTTGCTCCCGTCCCATTACCCAGTATCCTCCAATGACGGAGGCTTTCTGTCTCTAAGATGGAGTGGTCTCATTGGCTAGATATCGATCTCTGCCAATGAGATCGCTCCAGCTTAGAGAAAGAAATGCTGGGTAGTGGGACGGGAGCAGAAGCAGCGTGGAAAGCCAGACGTAGGCTGCTGGGCACTTCTTAAACATTAATTTTTGCCCAGATAATGTTTTTTTTTTTAAAAATGAATAACATTTTAAACATTTTAGTTAAATGCTCTAAAATAATGAGCATTACTTGTATATATGTGAGAGATCCCCTTTAACTGCGGTAAACTGAGTATTATATACTCTACTATGATTTATACACAAGATTTAAGCAGCAGTCAAAATGAAAAATGCATGCGTTTCAAGAAGAAAAGGAAAAGTAGGAGCGAGCTACTGTCACGCAGAATCTCAACAAAACCAACTGAAATTTTAAAAGCAACATTGCAATAATAAAATGTTTATTAAAAATGTAAATTTCAACTGCAGTGCTAAGAAACTGGATGTGTTTATGTACACAGACACCTTCATTAGCTGGTACAGTGTGTACAATTACGCTACAAGGTTTTATACAAAACTATAATACAGAACAAGATTATATATTATTTATATATTTGATTTTTCAAAGTGCCAATTCCCTACAGAAAACATTGTCTTAACCCTTTGAGTGTCAGTCTCTCTCTCTCTCGGTGCAGGTTCATATGCTAAATAAAGGAGGAAATAATTCCTCCTACTATTAGCCTTCACTTACTGTACTACAGCCAGTAGATCCTAATAGCCCCCTATGAATTTTGCAAAGCAATATGCTGCAAACTCCTCTGGCACTTAAAGGGTTAAAGGGGGTTGTAAAATATTAGGTGTAACCAGGTCAAGAAAGTGCTACAATATTTTCTTAAAAAAAATAAAATAAACAACTAAAAAATATTTTAAAAACTAATGACAGAAAATGGTTCTAGCCACTGACTAAGTCAGGGGAGGTAACTTTTGACACTTCAGCATTTGAAGACTATAACACCCATCATCTCCCAACCTGCTAGCTGGGGTTGATAGGAGATGTAGTTTTAGTTCATGGGTTCGCTGTTCTTTTAAAGGGATAGTAATACTTTGTTCTATCTTTATTTTATTTTGTAGACATAAAAAAAACATGAAGAACGATATAAGTCTTATCTCTCAAACCTTTATGGTTTGAGAGATATTCACAAGCAAAGTTTCCCATCACTGACCAAAACGGTCAAGCCTGCCATCTAGCTGTCAGATTTGGAATCCAGTCCGCAGACCGGCCATGGCTCTACAGCAGAGCCGAAATCGCGAGATATAAGAAGAATTACTTCATTCGAATAATCTACAAAGTGTGCCTGGTTTGCAAGCACACTTTTTAGACCCTTCCAATTAAATCGTTATTTTTATATCTTGTGATCTCGGCTCCGCTGAAGAGCCATCGGTTGATCTGCGGGCCAGATTCCAAATCTGACAGCTAGATGGCAGACTTCACCGTTTTGGTCAGTGAGGGGAAATTTTGCTTGTGGATATCTCTCAAACCATAAAGGTTTGAGAGATAAGACTTATATCGTTCTTCATATTTTTTTAATCTCTACAAAATAAAATAAAGATAAAACAAAGTATTACTATCCCTTTAAACAGACCAGATGAATGGATCCCCCAGTATAGCAAAACAGTCCAATACAAATCAGTTTATACCCAAAGAAATGAACATCGGCAGGTGACGTCCCCCAATTCCTGTACAAAGCCCAGGTCCTAGTTAAGGCAGTCTTGTCAGGATTCACTAAGGACAGTCACACAGACTAGATCAGAGGACGTATACACAAAGACAGACAGGAAAGTTCTGGATCAACAACGCATTAAAGCGGAACTTTCATCCGATATAAAGTTGCCCTGCAATAATTAAGCAGTTGGCGACTAGATTTATAATATATTTATTACCTCTCAAAATTAACTGAGTGTAAAGAAATACTTTATCTTTGGAGATTGACGGCCAGGACAGCGCAGTCTGCACGCCTGTGCCGTCAGTCCCTTCCGGTTACCTTGTGGCACACTGCAGTGCTTCTCAATGGAGACTGGGACTGACAGCGCAGGCACTCAGACAAGATGTCTGCACTGATGCCTGGCTTCCGGTCTACAATAAAGGATTTCTTTATACTTGGATACATTTGAGGGGTAATCTATATATTATAAATATAGTCGCTACCTGCTTAATTATTGCAGGGCGACTTTATATCGGATGAAAGTTCCGCTTTAAAATTTCCACTGATATAAATGGAGCTTTTAACCCCTTGAATGACAGCGAGGTCTCCAAAGCATTTAAATCATTGGGAATTTTCATTTGTCTCTATGGTGGAGTTGGGTTATTCCAGAATTGCTCCTTTTCCTTGTTTATATTGCCATACGTGGTATATGCCAGATGGAGTTGCAATACCATATACCATGGTGATCCCCCTCCTTGGGCAGATGTGGACCACCTGCAGGGCTCCAGCTGTACTACAACTCCCATCATCCTCTGCCGGTAGTTAGACAGTTAAGGTTGATGTGATGTAACAACAGTTTGAGAGCAGCAGGTTGCCCAGCCCTGTCGTGACCCTTTGAATGCCAGAGGGGTACACAATGCAGTACAATGCGTTGTGTACCCTTCTGGCACTCAAAGGGTTAAAGGCTTGTTCTACAATAAGAAATGGATACGTTCTCAGACAAACCAATGGCACCACAGGGGACAAATGAAAATTCCCATTGATTTACATGGGGCCTTTAACCCCTTGAATGCCAGATTGGTCTCAGACATGCGAAGCGATGCATTGGACACATTTTTAGTATTTGAAGGTGTTAAAATCCCCAAAATTCGATGGGGATTTTGGGAATCTGTATTCGTTCCCCATTGTGCCGATGGTTTACTCCAAAATGGCGCCACTTTTCTGTAGTAAACGGGTAGGCAACCTTTGGCTCTCCAGCTGTTAAATACAAATGGATTTAAAAAGGGTATTTTAGCCCCTACAATGCTAGACAGGTCTCCCACACATTGCAATGCACTGGAGACCTTGCTAGTATTCAAGGGGTTAAAAGCACCTTTTAAATCATTGGGAATTTAGGGAATTTTCATTTATCCAATAAGATGCAATTGATTTTCCCCAGAATTGCTCCATTTTGTCTCACTAAATTAGCCTTTTAGGGCAGCCATGAGTAACGTGAGATCTACCAGCTACTGAAGACTACAAATCCCATCATCCCCTCCAACTGCTAGAGGGCCTCGGTTTGCCCAGTCTCAGAGTTAATGGCACCAGCCGTTCCTTGGTGTGTGTGTGCCTCTGTCCTGAGCCCCTATTTATACCTGGAGGAGTAATATTCCTCTTCAAGCTCATAAAGGTCTATAGCGATCTCATCCCGCAAGGCTATCAGCTTCTTGTCGCATTCATCCTGGAGGGTGCGCAGCTGTTGGTTGCGCTGGTTGATCGCCTCGTTCACTGAGGGAAAGTCGTTCAGAATTAGGAACTGCTTCAGGTCAGACACCAGCTTCATAAGGGACTCGCCTGCTCTGACCTGTACAATACAAGGAGAAGCTGGTAGATAGGAACAGAATAGACAACCTTCTTCATGATGGGAATCCAAAGCGCATCTGCCTAAAATCAGTCACTGGCTCCAGGACACTCACAAGTTGACTGGAAGCTACACACACACACACACACACACACACACACACATCACAATCATCTCATTGTAATGGACCTTGCAGGAGGAAAAACCTAATAATGACCCTCATTTGCCTTACTATGGCCAAAAATTTCCAATTGATACAAAGATCTGCAACAGATTAGGCATTCCTGGAGGAATAAGCCAAATAGCTAACAACTAGGGTAAATTAGAGGAATGGACGAGTGTGGCAATTGAAGTTTAATGTTGATAATTGTAAAATAATGCACTTGGGACCTAGAAATCCTTAGTCAGAATATAGTATTAAGGGTATTGTGCTGTAGGTGACAAAAGAGGAAAGGGACTTTGAAGTAATTATTTCTAGTGAATTAAAGGTAGGCAGGCAGGTAGGCGGTGGGGAATGCAAGCAGGGTACTGGGTTGTATAGCTAGGGACATTAGTAGCAGAAAAAGGGAAGTGGTCATGTCACTCTACAGATCTCTAGTTAGACCTCACCTAGAGTATTGTGTACAGTACTGGAGACAGGGCCGGATTTACATCTCAGGAGCCTGTAGGCACAGAAAGCTGAAGCGCCCCCCCCCCCCCCCGCCAAAAAAAAAAAAAAAAAGTTCAAAAAGTTTTGACTGAAATATTTTTCGATTAATCGATTAATCGGATAAAAAAAATGCTAATTTTTCATTATTTAAACTGATTTAATGAACAATGTTAAAAACAAACAGCAGAATAAAAAACTTAACACATTAACATGTGTCATTGTTATTATTTTACTATGGGGTCTATGCACCTCTTTCTCCCCCCTTGTACTTCTCTCTCTCCCCCTTGTGCCTCTACTTCTCCCCCCTTGTACTTCTCTCCCCCCCTTGTGCCTCTATTTCTCCCCCCTTGTACTTCTCTACCCCCCTTGTGCCTCTCTCCCCCATGTACCTCTTTCTCCCCCTTGTGCCTCTTTCACCCCATGTACTTCTCTCTCCCCCTTGTGCCTCTTTCACCCCATGTACTTCTCTCTCCCCCTTGTGCCTCTTTCACCCCATGAACCTCTTTCTCCCCCATGTACTTCTCTCTCCCCCTTGTGCCTCTTTCACCCCATGTACTTCTCTCTCCCCCTTGTGCCTCTTTCACCCCATGTACTTCTCTCTCCCCCTTGTGCCTCTTTCACCCCATGTACTTCTCTCTCCCCCTTGTGCCTCTTTCACCCCCATGTACTTCTCTCTCTCCCCCTTGTGCCTCTTTCACTCCCATATACTTCTCTCTCTCCCCCTTGTGCCTCTTTCACTCCCATATACTTCTCTCTCTCCCCCTTGTGCCTCTTTCACCCCATATACTTCTCTCTCTCCCCCTTGTGCCTCTTTCACCCCCATATACTTCTCTCTTTCTCTCCCCCTTGTGCCTCTCTCCCCCCCATATACTTCTCTCTTTCGCTCCCCCTTGTGCCTCTCTCCCCCATGTACTTCTCTCTTTCGCTCCCCCTTGTGCCTCTCTCCCCCATGTACTTCTCTTTCGCTCCCCCTTGTGCCTCTCTCCCCCATGTACTTCTCTCTTTCGCTCCCCCTTGTGCCTCTCTCCCCCATGTACTTCTCTCTTTCGCTCCCCCTTGTGCCTCTCTCCCCCATGTACTTCTCTTTCTCTCCCCCTTGTGCCTCTATCTCTCCCCCGTACCTCTTTTTCACTTTCCTGCACTGATGACAGCCGGAGCGCAACCACTCCAAACGCGGAGACGCCGCATGGAGCGTGAAGGGGTTTTCTTCCTCTGTCTGGGCGCCAGTTTTAAACTGGCCTCAGAACAGAGGAAGAAAATACCTGCACGCTCCACGCGGCGTCTCCGCGTTTGGAGTGGTTGCGCTCCGGCTGTCATCAGTGCAGGAAGACAGCAGTATCCGGCGGCTGTGGGGCTGCTGGGCGGCACAAAAAAAAAAAAGTGTAAAAAAACCAAAACGATCCCAATGACAGGCGCCCCTCTGTGGGGTGCGCCTGTAGGCAGATGCCTACTCTGCCTTATTATAAATCCGGCCCTGACTGGAGACCCCATCTCCAGAAGGATAGAGATACTCTAGAGTATTGTGTACAGTACTGGAGACCCCATCTCCAGAAGGATAGAGATACTCTAGAGTATTGTGTACAGTACTGGAGACCCCATCTCCAGAAGGATAGAGATACTCTAGAGTATTGTGTACAGTACAGGAGACCCCATCTCCAGAAGGATAGAGATACTCTAGAGTATTGTGTACAGTACTGGAGACCCCATCTCCAGAAGGATAGAGATACTCTAGAGCAGGGCTTAAAATATGAAGTCCTTTGCTATTAGCCAGACCTGAAAAGTTACTCGCCACTGCAAGCCATAACATACCAACCAGGGCTGAATTTCTACTCGCCAGGGCTGAATTTCTTCTCGCCATTTTGAGCCCTGCTCTAGAGTATTGTGTACAGTACTGGGACCCCATCTCCAGAAGGATATAGACACTATTAAGAGAATTCATAGAAGGACTACTAAAATGGCGACTGGTTTACAGGATAAGAAATATCAGGATAGACTAAAGGATCTAAAAATGTATACTGAAAAATCTCGGGTATAATATGCACAATTTTGCCCCTCTTCACCTTATGTGAAGTGGAGGGGTATGTATTATATACAAGAATATTTTTTATATATTATATATATATATATATATATATATATATATATATATATATAACAACATTTTTTTACTATCCCACCACAATACTCTCTCAAAAAAAAAAAAAAAAAAAAAAAATAATGAGGGCTGCCAGATTCCCTCTCTCCCCCAGCACAATCCGCTCTCAGCAGATTCCCTTACTTGCACTGAAGTCTCAACCACATTAGATACCTCCGTGACATCATCACCGAGGGCAGCATGCTAGCAATTCCTGCACGCTCCCATCAATGCCCTGTCAGGACCTTTCAATGTAAGACAATGGTAATGCCCTGCGAGGACCTTAGTAAATATTTTGTCTTGCATTCAGCCTTCTTTGGTTTGAAAAAAACTACCAGAGCTGCTATGTCCACCTCTATAGACGTGACATCCACAGTTGACAGAAGGTAGTTTGTTGTGCAAAGGCAAAAAGAGAAAATTCATAGGGAACATTAGGATTTCCTGGTCATAGTAAGATTCTTAGGAGGTGGGCCTGGGAGGAGATGATGAGTGTAATTTACATTTATGTGCATACAATTGCAATCAGCTTGCCTACTTTAACATATATTAGACAAAACATAGCATGGCCCACACACTGCAAACAATGACCATCAACCCAATACAACAGATGGTGGCGCCATGTCACAGATGGATCACCACTTTCTGCTGGGCATGAGAGAAAGGGTGTCTAAACAGGGGCATTTGTCACAATTATCATTCTGCATGGAGGGCATGGCCATCAAGGCTGAGGTGCCCCTCCGATTTAGGTGCCATAGTGAGTTTTGTACTCTGCCTAATGGAAAATCTATTCTTGGTTTTGTAACTCCTAACACTGTCCTTATGCTTCTGGCATAGTGCTACTGACTCGCTCACATCAGTAAAAGGCAATTGCTCTACACACACATCCTATATAATTATTCGCTAATGTATGTTTGTCAGAAGCTGTCAGGCTCTCAGTACAGACTGCCCGCGCAGTGGCTGATAACAGAGTGGGGTGCTCCGAATTCAGACCATAGTTGGTGCGCAGAGAGCAGTACGGTCTGAATTCGGACCTGTACTGTGCATGACTGCACCGCGGCCGTTGCTGCCTGGCAGTGTGGCCCGTGTACACAGGATGTTCAACTAGTCAGAATATAAAGGGACAACTCTGAAAGAAGAGGACGTTTGGAGAGTTCACTCTATAAAGACATCTGGTAGTTTCAACACTTACTATATTTGCCGACCTGACATGCATCTCATAGTTATCTTGCTCCCCTTGGGTTGAGCGGGTAACCTGATGTTCTTCTTCAATCTGCCAAAAACACAAACAATAATCTACATAAAATAAAAGGAAAATAAATGATGACAAGGTGAAAAAAAAAGATTTAACCCCTTAGCGACCCTTGACGGTCATAGCACGTCATGGGTTGTTATACCCTTAACGACCCATGACGTACTATGACCAGGCTCCCCCCCGCGGCTGCACGGCATTCAGGGAGTCTGGAATACGAATTGCAAAAAAAAAAAAAAAAAAAATGCTCCGTGGACCTTTAGTGACAGCAACGCGCCTGATATTTAAGAGGTTAAGAAATACATTATTTTAAAGCACACCTGTCACCTTAAGATATGTTCTATTGATTTCAAAGGGAATTAAAAAGAGTATGTTTTTACCATTTACCATTTGGTTGTAATATAAATAGTGTGTCTGAACCTTCAGTAGTCAGTGACACAGTCAGGCACTTTATGCTAATAAGTTTGTGTGCTGGGCCAACATTACAGAACGCTGACCCATATTTATACATACTGTTGATATTCTGGAGTAAACCAACTGCACCATGGGGACAAATAAAAATTATTTAATTCCCTTGCATGTTAACAGACTTTTTATAACCCCTTGAATGCTGCAGAGGTCTCCAATGCATTGCTTCGCAAAGCATTGGAGACCTCTCTAGCATTTAAGGGATTAAAAGCCCATTTTAATTCAACAGGTATTTTTATTTGTCCCCGATGGTGCAGTTGGTTTACTCCAGAATAACTCCAGGTTGCTGATATAAACATGGGCCACTGGTCTGTGAATGAGTATAGGCAGAGCCCACACACAGGGGGCGTATCTAACAGCACAGCAACCAGTAAGTCTGGAGTACAATTTAACTCGTTACCATACAGTGCAAGGAATTAGCATATGGTGCCGCACTGTACCAGCAAAAGCATAAAATGGCTAGGTTCTGAAAAATCTACTTATTTTACAGAAAAATGGTTGATACAATATAAAGACAGATTTGAATTCTCTGGGGGAAAAATACATTTGTTTAAGGTTGACAGGTCTGCTTCAAGTGTGTCTGTCTCACAAAATAAATAAAACCCAAAGGATTGATATGTTAAATATTTAAAACAAGGGTCTTCCCACTGCTGAGCGGTGTTTTAGTCAAAAGTTATTTCAACTAAAGTTTGCATTTTTTATTTTAGTAGGTGCAGTATCTCAATGGCCTGAAGTTGTACAGTGGCACTGTTGCTACATCAGCCTACGGGCAGCTCTGGTCAGTTAAATAAATCTTCACAGAATGGTGTAGCAACAGCGCCACTGTAACATTTCAGGTTATTGAGATATTGCAACTTAAAACAACAACTCATGTCTGAGCTGTAATAATTTTGATTAAAACACCTCTCAACAGTGGAAGTATCCTTGTTTTACTCAGAAGGAGAACCTATATATATATATATATATATATATATATATATATATATATATATATACACATACACTTTGAGTGTAAGAGGAGTTCCATACCCCTGTGGCACTCAAAGGGTTAAATGCTACTATAACTAAGTTATCAACCTTAATGGAATACAGTGTTAAATCCTCCTCTTGGAACACTAACCCTAGCTGTTTTGATGATCTCCGTGAAGTTGTCCATAATGGATTTTATATCATCCTTTAACCTCTTGTTGTAGGACTGCAGCAGAGTCTCCTTGCTCTGTGGCAGCGCCCTCTGCTGGGACATATTTCCAGTTCAGTGACAAATACCTTGAAATAGAAGGAACAGTGAGAATGAATAGCAGAAAGGGCAAAATGTACCACATTAACCCTTTCAGTTAAAGAGAAGGGGTATCATGTAGTAAGAAGCAATCCACTGAGCACCATGCTGGCATTCACAGGCTTAACAATAGTTTTTACAAAAAACTAAAAATATTTTATTTTCCTATTCTATCATCCACAGTAATTACCTGTATCTTTATACTCCAAATTGGGGCCATTTCTACCAGATAGTCAGAGGAAGACGTCCTGCTTGCACGTAGCTGGGAACTCTGGATTTCCCCCTGGAGATTCCTATTTTGACTCTGTATTACGTTTCTTAAGCTCCGCCCACACTTGTTATTAACCCTGCCCCTTTTTGACACGACTCGTGTAATGTCTATCCCCCCAACGGCCCCACAGGACCCCCATCCGGGAAGTCAACAAGTAAAAGTTCCCATGTATGATAATGTGTGTTCATGCAGTGATATGTCTAAGCTACAGCATGTTATGGGTTCACTGATAACGGATTAGTGCTCATTTGTATTACAACAAGAGGAAAAATACCCCTATATCGACATTGTGGGAAGGATTAAGGGTTACTGTTTCAAAAATCTCATCTCCTTTTGAAGGTTCCCAGGTATATAGATGGGCATATTCTGAAAAAAATGAGGAACAATTGTGAAACTAACCAATTGCACCTAAAGGGAATGCATAACTCCCCCAATTTCATTTTTTAAATGGGCTTTCTAACCCCTTGAATGTTCCGCAATGCATTGGAGACCTCTCTAGCACTCAAGGGGTTAAAATCCCCATTTAAACCAATGGGAATTATTGTCCATTACCATACAGTTGGTTTGTCCCGAATATTTTGTTTTCTCAATAAGGCCCTTTGTTAACTCTTTTTAAGGAGCTACAGAAAATGTAGGCAGGTTGCAAATTAAAATGAAGAGTAATATTAAATCTTTAACCCTTTGGGTGCCAAAGGGGTGTGCTACCACTCTAGTCTTTAACCCTTTGAGTGTCAGAGGGGCACGCAACGCATTGCAAAGCAATGCGTTGCGTACTCCTCTGGCACTCAAAGGTTTAACCTGACACTCAAAGGGTTAAAGAGGACCCTAAGAAAAGTAAAGTATGTTTTACTAGCCTTTTTTTTTTGGTAAAACAAAGAGTATTTTGAGAAAGTAACCTTTATGTGTTAGTGACACAGTCTGGTACTCTACGTTAATTAGTTGTTACAGTATGCTAATAAATACGGTCATAGCCCAAATGTACCCCTCCCTTTGCTATTACAAATGTCCACAATGTATGGGCTCTTCCTTGATTAATTCAAGGCATGGTGTGTGGCAGTACTAGCTCAGCATGTAAACGAATTTGCATAAAATGCCAGGTTGTGCCATAAACAGATAAAAGGTTAATTTCTCAAAAACGTTATATTACAAATGGCTACCAAAACATAGAGGAGGTCTCAGCTTCTCTACCAAACTAATCTTAAGGTGATAGGTCCACTTTAAAGGGCTAACTAAAAGATCACGTCCACCATTAAAACAAGAAAGGAAAAATTACATTATTGATTTTTTTTTTTTTTAACCTTTGTGTAACAAGCTCATATTCGGGGGAGCATGTTTTAAGAGGTTTAACTCTTTGAGTGCCAGTGATGTATCCAAAATGTGTTGATACCTTTCTTGAACTAAAAGGGTTAACACGTTTGAATTCATACTGCACTGAAAGTAATCTACTTAATTTAGCAAAATGACAAGTTTGCACTGTATTTAAATACAAGAAATGCACTTTTTTTTAACCAAATGTACTAGACACGCCTCTGGCACGCAAATGGTTAAACTACTGTATTATATATTTCATTATCCCTTTAAGGATCAGAGTGATGTGTAGTTGATTACTCTTCCCTTTGGCAGGTAGATCACAGATCCCATACCGTGCTATTCTAAAATCTTACTATACAGACCTGCTCTTTAAACCTGAAGCTATCTAGCTGTTGTTGGACTGCTATACCTGGCTGAGCATGATGGAAGCTGCAGTACAACAACAGCTGGAGGGCCACATATACCCTCAACCCTGGTTTAATCAACTACACAAACTGAACTCAAAGTACCTGAAAGGCTCTCTGCAACCATCAATGGGTTTCCCACCAGTGCAACTTAACACAAAGCCATTAAGACCCTCCCACATCTATGTGGATAGGGTGAAACTTTCCTTTCAGGTACTGGATTGGCTCATTGCATACATCAGTCATTTCAAGCTGAGATGACATAACAGAGATTGTTAAAGTGACAGTGTTTCTTATTGATGTGATAGAGCTTCAACGTAGTGCTTGGGCTGTACAGGAGGGAAACTGAATATCAATCTACAAGTGAATCTATACAACAGACCATCACAGAATCTGAATTACTAAGAAGAACTGGTGCAATTCTAGAGTAAACCAACTGCACCATAGATGACAAAAAAATCATCCCCTTGATCTAAAAGGGGGGTTTTAACCCCTTGAATTTTACAGAAGTCTTCAATGCCTTGCAATGGATTGGTGATATCCATAGCATTCAGGGGTTAACCTCCCCCCATTAAATTAATTGTGAATTTGGGGGAATTAATTTGTCTTCTATAGTCTAGTTAGTTTTCTCCGGTACTTCTTAGTACATCAGCCTCTGAGTGTGCAATGTAGATACAGACAGACTCACCTTCTATAGAGGAACTGAATCCTCAGACCTTGCAATCTACTGGCCAGCAGAGGGCACCTTATTTAGATGCAGACTAAATCACAGAGCTGGCAATCAACAATTTAACTGGATCCTCACAGTTTACACAATAGGCCAGCAGTGTACAATATAGGAACAGACTGTACTTCCAGTCATGTCATTTATCAGACCGATCACCCCAGTCTAGGCTGACCAGATCTCACCTTTAACCAGAGACACATAGGAAATGTGGGGGCTTTTGGGTGGTTAGTGATGTTTTCAGGATTGTGGGGTAACATATGACTTGGAGGCTGTTGGGCGATCAGCGATATAGCAATGATTGTTGGATGCAAATCTATAGTTTAGGGGCTTTTGGGTAGGCTGACCAGATCTCACCTTTAACCAGGGACACATAGGAGAAATGCATACAACAGGACTGCATTAATTTCAGTGAAGTACTGCAAAATGGCTATTATGTCCCTGTCCCACAATCATCCATACATCACTAATCACCAATTGATCAACACCCCACATATGATATCATGTCATTACCCACAATTTCCAGTACAACAGCCACATAATCATAAATGATTACCACAGAATCATCAGTTCACCACTGCTCACCCTTTTTTCATAATGTATTACCCCTGGATTATTAAATACATCACTGATCACCCAACAAGCTACTCAGAACCTTGCTGTATGTGTTTTTTCATAAGTGAACTGTATTAAAGGGAATCTGATCATAATTATGATATTGATACTACTATTACTACTATTACTACTACTACTACTACTACTACTACTAAATAATAATAATATTATTATTATTATTATTATTATTAATAATAATAATAATAATATAATTAATAATAATAATAATAGCTGGAATTACACATATTGTGGGTCCCGTCCCTTTAAATCTCTCTCTGTAAAATCCCGTTTCGCCTCTCGCGAGATTTGGAAGAAGTTACAAATATTTCCCACAATGCCTCCTTCTTCCTTTCTCTGTCCCTGCCCATCATGGTGAGTGTGCTATGGCGCTATCCGCAATGGGGAGGACGTTTTGTATCCGCTGTCATCCGGCACCCACAGGGATTGCTGTCTCCCGCGCCCTGCTACTAGCGCCCGCCGTGCCTTCACCTTTAGGTGCCCGGGGGTATTTCGTGGCCTGGTAGGGGATTCGCACTTTAAATTGTCCAAGTGATTTCCAGGCAGCCATAGGCCGGAGCTAGTTGCCGGTAGTGTAAGGCGTATAAGTGGATCGTGACCCCCTGCCTTTCCTTACCTAACACCCAGCCTGTCCTAATCTCACAGCCCGGTATAGATCCCTCTGAGCCGGGGCCTGTTATACGTTCCTTCCCCCTGAATTGGGTGATGTAACTCTTTGAGTGCCAGGGAGGTATCCCTATCTGACTCTTGTTTTCTTATACTTTTGGATGCCTATCTGTTCCTCAAAAAGTTAATAACTGATTTTGATTATCTTTTTTTCTTCTCTAAGGAAAAAGTCCAGTTGAAGGTAATGGAAGTCTTTCTGATAAACAAAGCTTGGTGGTTGTGTTCCAGTTTGATCTTGATAGATATCCCCATAGCTCTATAACAGTGTGGACATTTTGTAGTCCAACATCTGCTACATGCATGGTGTGCCAGATGCTATAGATTTAGATGGAGGCTTCACCCTTCCAGGGATAGTGGATTTAGGGATTGGATTTCAATCTCTTTTGACCCTTGAGTGGCAGAGGGCTATGCAATGTGTTGTGTAAACCTCTGGCACTCAAAGGGTTAGAGTTCATCAGAATTGATAATTCTGGGACAAATGGCATTACAGGGTATTGTTTCCCTTTAACACTGATTGCTAGGAAGGTGTCCAGTGCATTGTGCTGCAATGCATTATACTGCTGGCACTTCAAAGGGTTATTTAGATTGGCTTGAATGCATAGCAATTTGACGGTGACCTCTTGTATTAAACCAATGGAGATCTGTAATTGCTGTTCATATTAATGCTTTGAGTGATGGGTGTGCAGCGCAATGTGGCTAAACTCCTGACAATAGAAGGATTAAATCTAACTCTCTGCTGTTAATGAGACGTCTGTCCCTGTTCTAGACGTGCAAATGATGCAACAGAATATTTGCTATCTGAGCAGCTTTGATGACAGTATTTCCACCAAGATCTCTGATGCACGTCTGGCAGGTTTAGCGTCTCCAGTAGCCGCACTTATCCCATAGGCTATATTTCTTTGTCTAACCCCCCAAGATGGCTCTTCTGTTTATGCCATTTCTTAGCTGGTTTTCAAGACTTGGCAATTATATATGTATGTAATACTTTAATTTTTATGGTGTTGTACTAAATTTGCACCACTTGACGCTTTTCTGTTCCTAATTGATGGGTTTCAATGTTAACAGCCTAAAGGGAAGAAGGCCAAGGGGAAGAAGGTGGCACCGGCCCCTTCTGTAGTGAAGAAGGCTGAAGCCAAGAAGGTTGTGAACCCGCTCTTTGAGAAAAGGCCAAAGAACTATGGCATTGGTGAGTGGAACTTTCTGTTTATCTTGTAGCAGTCTAGATAGACCTAGTTCTGCATAAAGCTCCTTTATTAAGGACTCTAAAGCAGTCATGCTGCTTAACCCTTTGATTTCGAAATGGGTGTGAAACACCTTTGAAAGGTGGTGCGCAGGGTTAAATAACTTGCCACCTAATTTATTTTATTTAGAAAATGTCTTACCAGGAAGAATACTGATTTTTCTCATTTCAAAGTATGTCCTGGAATGTTTACATTTACACAAATAGACATAATACACATAGTAAATATTCTATATACATTTGCATATTAGGTCTGAAGCAGTTATTTTTAAGGATTTTAGACTTGGAGAACTGCCCTTCTCTCTCAAGTAGGTTATTCCAGACTTTAGGCAATCTGAAGGAAAAGGCAGATTGATGGCTTCATTCTTTAACTGTGGCATACTTGGTGAGTTGTTTGCAGTGGAGCGGAGGTTATAATTATGAAGAGCTTGAGTGATCATACTGCTCAGGTAGTGTGGGATAGTCAGTGAGTTATTAGCAGTGGAGGTTATAGTTAGTATGGAGATCTGGAGTGATCATACTGCTCAGGTAGTGTGGAATAGTCAGTGAGTTGTTAGCAGTGGAGGTTATAGTTAGTATGGAGATCTGGAGTGTTCATACTGCTCAGGTAGTGTGGAATAGTCAGTGAGTTATTGGCAGTGGAGGTTATAGTTAGTATGGAGATCTGGAGTGATCGTACTGCTCAGGTAATGTGGAATAGTCAGTGAGGTGTTAGTAGTCGAGGTTATAGTTAGTGTGGAGATCTGGGGTGATTATACTGCTCAGGTAGTGTGGAATAGTCAGTGAGTTGTTAGTAGTGGAGCGGAGGTTATAGGTAGTATGGAGATCTGGAGTGATCATACTGCTCAGGTAGTGTGGAATAGTCAGTGAGTTGTTAGTAGTGGAGTTTATAGTTAGTATGGAGATCTGGAGTGATCACACTGCTCAGGTAGTGTGGAATAGTCACTGAGTTGTTAGCAGTATAGGTGAGGTTATAGTTAGTATGGAGAACTGAAGTGATCATACTGCTCAGGTAGTGTGGAATAGTCAGTGAGTTGTTAGCAGTGGAGCGGAGCTTATAGTTAGCATGGAGATCTGGAGTGATCATACTGCTCAGGTAGTGTGGAATAGTCAGTGAGTTGTTAGCAGTAGAGGTTATAGTTAGTATGGAGAGCTGGAGTGATTGTACTGCTCAGGTAGTGTGGGATAGTCAGTGAGTTAGCAGTGGAGCGGAGGTTAGTTTGGGGATCTGGAGTGATTGTACTGCTCAGGTAGTGTGGGATAGTCAGTGAGTTGGCAGTGGAGGTTATAGTTAGGAGATCTGGAGTGATCATACTGCTCAGGTAGTGTGGTAGTTTTCTAGAAGTTATGAACTATGCAAGAGGTGAAGGGAATGTATAGATCTGAGTGTCAGACAATTTAGTTCATACATATCACAATGATGGGTTGTGTAATTACATTGCCACTACCTTGCTTATGGCCAGAAAATCCTGATGGTCTATGAATGTTTACTCAAGTGAACATCTAAATTCATTCCTGGATGTGTCCTCGATGTAGACCTAACTGTTAGCTGGGCCACCAGACCTCAAACTTATTGCACAGAGTAAGCTTAACTCTTTTTAAGGACCTGAAAATTGTGGAACATGTTGACATGCAATGCATTGCACCGCTCTGGTATTTACAGTCTTACATACATTCATACCCTCTGCCTGGGGGGGGGGCTGCCAGCATCTGTCATGCCTGCCTCTGTACACTATATTCAGGTGTAATTAAAGATCATTTTGAAAGTACAAATGCAAAACTCATAAGGGCCTTAGTGGTGGGGTTATTTGATATCTCTAATGTAAACAGGTTATGGAATAGTTGAGTTGTGACTGGACAGTGTCTTCAAGTTCTGCTACACATCAACATAGTACTTGCTTGATGACCACATGGTACACAGCTTTGATTCAAAATGTTTCACACTCCTGGTCCTCAGGGGTTTGAGGCAGATTTTTGTTGGTCTGGGAGGTCTGCCCATTGTCTGTATTAACACTTAATTGCTCTGCCTGTGTGAGAGCTGGGCTGGATGTGTTGTCTTCAGAACTAGAAGTCACTTGTATCCTGTTGCTCTGCTCCAAGTGTCAACATCGTGTTGAAGTAATGGAACCAGATTAACTTACTGGGCAATTTGGCTTCATGGAATGTACTCTTGAAGCCAGAGGAACAAGACCCCTGCACTGTAGGACACAAGGGAAAATTACAAATTTTAAACTAGGGAGGTGTTAATGATTTATTGCTAAAGGTCATATTCTTTGCTGTGTTGCAGACCCCTCAAGCATTGAGGGAGTTACACCCACCCATAAACACATCTGTCCCTCCAATGTAGCTGGATTGCTCCTGTATTAACCTGGATTCTTGTATAGTGCTCAATGTGTCTGCAGGTTTTTCCTCCTTAAAGATCAGAGGGATAAAAATACTTCTCTGAAATACATTGTGAAAATCTGGTCCTCGAGGTTAAAGGGATGGATAGTAATACTTCCAAATTACTAATCCCCATAGTGTAGCTATGATAAAGAAATGTATTTGGTTTGAGATAATGGCACGCAAAATTCCTCCCTCACCTTTCCCTGAAGTTGGCATTCTAGCTGACTGCAAGGGAAGCTATTGTACGACAGTCTTGTGTGCATCAGGTGGCTCTGCATCAGAGCCGAGATCGCATTTATAAAATTTTTACTGAAACTGTCTTCGTGTGCTTGATTTGCAAGCACACGTAGAACAGTTGTTTTGTTTTTTTAATATAAATGCAATCTCTGCTCTGCTGCAGAGCTGCCTGATGAACATAAAACCCGAAATCCCCTCAGTCAGCTAGAACACTGACTTCAGGGAAAAGGGAGGGGGAACTTTGCGCACTCAGACCATAAGGGTTTGAGAGATGACACTGGGGGCAATACATTTTTTAGCATAGCTACAATATGGGGATTAGTAATTTTGACGTATTACTATCCCTTTAAACCATTTTTAACCTGAGTTTGCACATAGGTTACATAGGCAATGCTTTGGTGTTGGTACTCTAAGGTATAGATTCACAGAAAAATGTGACTATATTTGGGTACCTAATTTATTTAATCTGGGACATGCATATCAATGTCACCGTGTGCAGTTTGTAACTAGGTCGGTGTCTGTAGTGGTCACATGTTGATCTCTATGGTGATGAATGGCCTGATGCATCTACTTGAAATGGATATTTTGATCCCAATAGAAGGGAAGGGGGGGGGCTGACAGGACACCTACCATGTCACAGCTGACTACTCTTGAGCAGCTAAAAAATTAGCTGTGCCCAGTCAGATCTCTGGCTTGAGACAGATGTGTACAAGCTTATCTCAAGCCAGAGATTTGAGAGATTGGACTCTGCACAATTAATGTAATATCTACAGAATTAAATTTCATTTAATCTGTATTAAGATCCCTTTAAACATGGCATAAAGCCCAGCATTCTTGCCCTTTTGTAAACTGCTTTTTAAAACTATTTTATATAGTATGCACTTGAGGTAGACTAGAGTAGATTTCCCCTTTGCCATTTGTTGAGCTCAGCTATACTATAGCTCAGTGATTCTTGGTGCATCCGGATGACTGGCACCAACAAGTCACTTTCATCACATCCCTGCGTAACAGGTGGTAAATTGGTGGATCAGTCCTTGCTCAGTTTACTGATAAATTGAAATATTTCTGTGCTACTCTCAGGTCAAGACATTCAGCCCAAGCGCGATCTGACTCGCTTTGTCAAATGGCCCCGCTATATCAGACTTCAGCGCCAGAGGTCCATCCTGTACAAGCGCCTGAAGGTTCCCCCTGCAATCAACCAGTTTACTCAAGCCTTGGACCGTCAGACAGGTGAGAGCAGAGGGACGGGATTCTTCACTAGCCTACTGGGAGAAATGGTAAAGGTTAATGAGAAAATGCCAAACTCCACCCTCGTTGGGACCAACAGGGATGTCTGGTTTGTGGGTTTTTTATCCCCTTGAAAACAAGAGGCACCCAACACACTGCAAATGAATTTTTTTAAAAAAGGGTAAAAGCCTGGTTAAATGGGAACATTACTGCAATGGTGCAGTTTCCTGAATACAATAAAGTAACTCCTGACTTGTGGACATGTACTAATAGATGAGTGCTCACACTTGTTCTATTAACCGGTCTCCTTGTGGATTTTGTGCAAATGATGCCAAAAAATATTTGCTAACTGAAAGCAATGATTACACACTTCCACCAAGATCGCTGATGCACAAATAGGTTCTGTACTTGGATACTCAAGAGGTTTCCTCCTTGTAGATTGGTTATCTAATGATCCTTCTCTCCCATCAGCCACTCAGCTCTTCAAACTGGCCCACAAATACAGACCTGAAACCAAACAGGAGAAGAAGAAAAGGCTGTTGGCCCGGGCAGAGCAGAAAGCGGCTGGGAAGGGAGATGTCCCGACCAAGAGGCCCCCTGTTGTCAGAGCAGGTAAACCAATGGGTGAACTGTTAAGTGGATTTAATGCCTTCAATGGTGGAGTTATCTTCAACTTAGTCCTTCAATGTCTTCCTATGTCTGGCATGCAGAGTATAAGCAGTTTAACAATTGGTGTTAGAGGGGGCAAGCAGAAAATTGCTCCACTGTTGCAGCTCCTGAACTGTGCCAGCATATTATGTTGGCCAATTAAAGGGATAGTAATGTTTCATAATAAATGCAGCTCCAATTAATCTTAGTATTAGGGCCATGGAGTTATTTCAATACTGTCAGTTGTAGTACAAGAGTAATTGAATGATAAAGTATCCCCCCTCCTGCCCCTTTTACCTAGTGTAAGCCTCCTCCCCTCAGATGTGGAATCTGGTCACATGACTGTACGGCTCACAGCAAGGGACAATCTTCTTACTGTGATCATAAGGAAATCCCTGCCCTCCTTGACAGGTTTTTCCTTATGATCACTGAAGATTGTCCCACTCTGTGATCCATCTGGACATTCTTGCTGCTCTGAGGCAGTGTTTCTCAACCTTTTTTGCTCGGGGCACCCCTAACACATAATCTTGAACATTCGGGGCACCCCTAACATATTTAATGTATTTTATCAAGGGCATAATGAAGGGTACAATGCACAAATATACAGATATTATTAAGTCTTATAATCATAATAACAAAACTAAACATATTGTACATGTTAATTTCTATAAATCTTTATTTAGAGGTCCATTTTTTAGTTTTTATAGAAATCATGGGGCACCCTAAATTGATGTCCGCGGCACACCAAAGTGCCACGGCACCCTGGTTGAGAATCACTGCTCTGAGGTGAGCAGTTACATCAGTAAAAGGGGCGGGAGGGGGACACTTTATCATTCAATTACTCTTGTACTACAACTCTGACAGTATTTAAATAACACTCTACATGGCCCAAATACTATGAAGATTAATTGGAGCTGCTTTTATTGTGAAACATTACTATCCATTGAAGAAAATAAGCCTCGCTCACGGGTCTTGTAGTGGTTCAATCAAATTGCTGATTTATTGATCAGTTTCAACCCGCGCAAGGGTCTGTATCAAGATTGTCCCTCACTGTGCTCCAGCAATCTTCAGTGAGCATAAGAAAAATCCTGCCATCCTTCAAGAGGGGGCATGGTTTTCCTTATACTTGATGGATGAAGATTGTCCCTCACTACGAGCTGTCTGGTCCCAGGACCGCATTCCCCATCTGTGGGGAGGTGGCTTACATTGGGTAAAAGGGGCCGGAGGGGATACTTTAGGGGATCTCATGTTCACCCTTGTCTGAGCACCAGTTTGTGGTCTAATTCCTGTAGTATCAGGATTTTTGCTTTCAGCAGCTACACGTCCTCTAGACTGGCTGAAAGCATTGCCTGATTTTCCAGGGCACATGCAGAAGGGGGAACAAGTGGTGTATCTAGTTCTCTCCAGAATGTCCTCAACAATGCTGTCTTCCCCAAAACACGTGCATACCTACATGTCATCATTTCATTATTGCACCATAACCTATGCTTGGATGTCTTGACACTGCAATGTATTGGAGACTTAACTAGGATAAAAGTGGTTACACACTGACTTTAGCAACCAGATTCACTCCAGGAGCTGTGTAAACCCAGTTACTGTCACATCACTTTCAAACTGGATGAAATGTGTATTTGATGTGGTGAAGTGTTGCACTATTGCCATGATGTAGACTTCATTTATCTGAAGCTAAATGTGTAGAACAAAAACACGAGCTTTTTAATGCTGAGCAATAGTAGATTCTGCAATCTCTTGATGTCTCACACTTGCCGGGATAATTGAGCAGAATATTGTGGCTTTTGCAGGTGTGAACACCGTCACAACTCTGGTAGAAAACAAGAAGGCTCAGCTGGTGGTGATCGCTCATGATGTAGACCCTATTGAGGTGCGTTATTCTCTTTATCCTATTTGTAGGCTAAAGATTTCTAAAATGCATTGGGAAGTTGTGCTGTGGCAGCCTTCAGCACCCATGGGGTGACTTTCTGTGGCATAGTTTTATCTATAAAGTGGATTATGGATCTCCATGTTAATGTTCAGTTTTCTGATTGGAAGGCACAGCTGCATGTTTGCAATGATGTATGTGAATTTCTTCACCTGAGACTACATGAAGATTAAATACGAGCTTTTTAACACTGAGCAAACTGCGGCAGCTCCTGCTTCTTTGGCAATAGAGTGCAGCTTGTCTTAGACTAATCTAACGCTGCGCTTCCTTCTACAGTTGGTTGTCTTCCTTCCTGCCTTGTGTCGTAAAATGGGAGTTCCATACTGCATTGTCAAGGGCAAAGCCAGACTGGGCCGTCTAGTACACAGGAAGACCTGCACCAGTGTCGCATTTACACAAGTTAACCCGTAAGTAGCCTGTAGATGGCAAGAGGAGTAGTTCTTGTGCAAACTACACCATGGGATGGAATAAAATTCAAGGGATTAAATGCCATTTTAAATAGGAATGGATATTCCATGGTAGTTTTGTTTCTGTAGATTTCCCTTGTGGCTTAATCCTGATCTGCCATTCCAATGGCAGTGATAATACAGACCTTCTCAGCAATGATGTTCAATGAATTTCTTCACCTGAAATAACCATGTGGCTTACAGAGCTTTTTAACCCTGAGCAGAGAAGGCCCTGCAGTGTTGCTAGTTTCATATCTACGTCTGAGCCGGGTAGGACTGATCACTAACCAGCCTTCTATCTTTCCCTATAGTGAAGACAAGGGCGCACTTGCTAAACTGGTGGAAGCAGTTAAGACCAACTATAATGACAGATACGATGAGGTAAGGTGCAAAGATAAAACAATTTCCTCCACAATGTTGTGTACAGATAGTAACATAGTAATTTAGGTTGAAAAGACTTGCGTCCATCTAGTTCAACCCTTTTCCTATTCCTGTTTACCAACGTTGATCCAGAAGAAGGCAGATAGTGATGCAGTTTTAGTGTAACCACCTCATCATAAGGGGAAATACACAACACACAATTTAAACCTGATTAACCCCCTTGCCTGCCAGAAGCTTGCAGTATATTTAAGATCTAGCAATTTTTCCCATATGGTGCAATTTTGGCTTTGCATGTATTAGAGTGAACTCTTACTAAGTGGCCAGAAAATTCAACTGGCTTCTATGAATGTTATGCCTTTGTTCAGGAGCTTGTTCAATCAGTCCTGGCTGTTTCATTCATAGAGGTCGAAATGAGCTTGTGGCAGTGTATTGAAACTAAAGCAGATTGTGAGTCTACTAAAACCTTTAAGGACCAAATTGGTGTGGAATAGTATTCTACATAGTAACGGTTGATAAGGCTGAAAAAAGCATGCATCCATGTCAGCTCATGCCAAACAATTCCTGTTGATACAGAGGCAAGAGAAGCCATTGAAGCAATTTCCAATTCTAGCCTTCAGTGGGTAAAAATCCTTACTGACTCCAAATGGCAGGCAGATAATTCCGTGGATCAACATCCTGTCTGCTTTGAAACTGTCATACTCAATACTGTGAGTTAGATATCTTAAGTTACAGCATCCTAAGGCAGCCTTCCATAACTTTACCACCTACTGTAAAAAAAAAAAAATCTCTACCTTTCTGTTGTTCTGCTAGCAGCTAGAATGTCCACCTCCATGCCAGGGACATCCTGAACTGATTAGATTTACTGTAGAGGGTAAAACACATAGGTCAGTTCAGCCTGTGCGGGGGAGTGGTGTAGATGTTGTGGTTCAGATGTGGTCGTCTTTAAATCTGCTGTAAACAGAAGTCAGTAGGTCACATGGATTAGTTTAACTGTATATGACCCTTATTCATGTGTCTGAGTCTTCATAATACCCCGCTCTTCTCTCCTAGATCCGTCGTCACTGGGGCGGTGGAGTCTTGGGACCCAAATCCGTGGCCCGAATTGCAAAACTGGAGAAGGCGAAAGCAAAGGAGCTGGCCACCAAACTGGGCTAAATGTACTGAGCGTGTCCTTTGTGTTCTGTACATAATAAACTGTCAAAATCCACTCTCCTGCTTGTTCATTTCACACCAGAGTTGTATAAGCACAACAACTTGCTGCTGCTTGTTTGTAAACTGTTTCATGGTCTTGTGTATAAAGAGCACCTCTTAATAGGACACTTAACTGACTATGGTCAGAATATCCTAATGGCCCCTATGATTTTGTTTGAGCCTTTGTTCAAGAAATGACATCCAGAACTGACCTGAAAAGGTTGCTTCCATGGTGGTAGTGTGCCAGATTGCAGTACATCACTGCTTGCTGTGCACCTAAACTGATGTAGCATTACAGCAAACTCCGTTTACAATGCTAGAGGTTGAAACCTGTAATACAATAATATACAACCTCAATAGCGTTGCAGCGTTAGAGCAAACTCCATTTACAATGCTACAGAGGTTGAAACCTGTAATACAATTATATACAACCTCAATAGCGTTACAGCAAACTCCATTTACGTCAGAGCTCCAGCTTTGAAGGGGAGCATTGAACCCTGCGGCAGCTGGGAAGTCCTGAGACTACATGGAGTCCTGCAGAACATGGAAGTGCCGGACTTTGCAGGGCAAATCTCCACTACCAGGAGACAAACACAACACTAATGTAGAGTTAAACATTAAAACGCATGGTGTAACTTTGGTTTTAGGTGATCTGCTTTAACAGTGAGCTGTCTACCTTGGTTTCCTGACACTTTCACATTAACTATGAAAGCTAGGCTAATGGTTCAATGTGTAACACTATCCATGCAGTAGCAATAGTGTTTCATTGTGTATTGCTATCCTTGCATTTATGCTTTCTTACAGGAGCCTCTGGAAAAGGTCTAGGTAACATGACTGTAAAAGGGTTCGGAGGTGCGTAATAAACAGGGAATGTTTAAGCTTATTCAGTCCCACTACTTTGGGGGGTGCAATTTGCGTGTCTCTGTAGAAATTATAATCTCTGAAACAAGGATAAGTCACAGGGGCTGTAGTACAGTGGTGAGGTTATTACTGAACAGTGGCATAAGAACTTGTGTGATGTGTTCCAGTGTCTGCTTTTCAAGGCATTGTGCAAACCTGGTCTTCCAAGGGTCCAGGATTAACCCTTGAGTGCCAGGGGCTTAGTGTGGTTTCACCTGGCATTTGAAGGGTGAAAAATTTAGATTCTTGTAAATCTATCTTGAACAGATGACTTTTGGATGATGACTGCATAGTCTTAAACGGCTTCCCAAGGGCACCAGTTTAATAGCAACACAATGTGTAGCATTCCGCCACTCCAAAAGTGTTTTGGATGAGGGCACTACCAGAAAATGCACTTCCTATTGTGCTCACTAGGTGGCAGTGTTAACTTTAAGGCTTCTATGAACTGGAGGGATATGGAGTACATTGGGTACTTTATTAAAAAAAAATTCTGGGTCCTATTCTCAGGGATTCAGACAAGAATTTCTTAAGGCAGTGACTACTTCATGCTGTGTGAAAAGCTAACAGCAAAATTTGGAGGCTTCTCTAAAATTCTGATCTACTCCCTTTAGTTTAAAGGGATAGTAATACTTAAAATGCAAAGAAATATGTTGCAGGGTTTATCCCCCTGAGTAAAACCAGAGTACTTCCACTGCTGAAAGGTGTTTCATTCAAAAGTTATTAATTTTCAAAGTTGAATTTTTTAGGTGCAATATCACAGTGGCCTGAAATTGTACAGTGGTGCTGTTGCTACACCATCCTATGGAGATTTATGGTCCCCGGGACCAGAGTTGTCCATAGAATCGTGTAGCAACAGCACCACTGTACAATTTCAGGCCACTGTGATATTGCACCTAAAAAAATAAACTTTGAAAATAACTTTAATGAAACACCTTTCAGCAGTGGAAGTACTCTGGTTTTACTCAGGGGGATAAACCCTACAACTTAACATTTTAAGTATTACTATCCCTTTAAGATTACATGACCTTTAAATTTCACTGCATGGTCAAGTTTGCACATAACAATCAGGTAAAAAAGGCTTTGCATAAACTCCCTAGTCTGTGACTGGGTATTGGGTGAAAGTGACCAGAAATGTATGAGCTTTTTGGATGAACTGATCACATGATGTAGCCTGATGTACAAATGGTCAGTGAAGGAAGTTTCAGGCAAATCTTTAATTCATTCCAGTTTAGCCAGATTTCATGTGAAATCTGATGCCATTTACCAGTCTATCAGGCTTCAGTGCTGCATGTTGTCACTTTTAATGTATTTTATAGGGTCAATGTTCAAAAGAAGGATCCAATTCAAAATATTGCAAACACTATTTAGAAAGTAATCTGCCTGATGTTCACATTAAGAAACTGAGGCAAACTAACACAATGAATACAAATTGCCACTTGTTTGCATGAGGCTTTGCAATGCTTGGGAGACATAATACAGAAGCTTAAAAGCCGAATGTAAATTGAGGGTGTTAATTTTTCCAGCAATTACTTTCTTTTAACCCCTGTGACTTCCAGCAATGTACTTCATGCCGCTGGCACACTAAAGGTTACACTTTCATCAGACTGACCTGGGTACTTACAGTAAACAGAACAGGTTGCTGTGCTACATGCTGGAATTACGAAGCCGTTTCCCTTTCCTAATTAAAGGAAACTGTGTGTACCAACTTGCCATGGAACCCTTACTAGAAAGCTAATACAAGTGGCAGGGTAATTGGCATTTTGGTTGTAGTAAATACTGGGAGGAGGATGCCTTATGGCTTGGTGTAAAGGGCCAGAGTGTGAGATGTGATACATATTTGTGTTAACGTCTCACTGTAGGTGTCCTCGTCCTCTCCCAGTGAACAATTCACACATTTGCATTGAAGCTGGTGTACCTCTGCCAGGACTCATCTGCACCTCAAAACATGGCTTTGTGAACTGCTGTATGGATGTGAGTTCATATTTTAATGTCACTCTGCCTGTGTTCTCAGCACCCTTGCTTTCTGTCCTAACACTGGTGATATGTCCCTATGCAGCTAGTCATGACCACCCCAACAACCAGGTGTGTAGTGGATAATGTGGATGGTTTTCTGGTTTATAAATATCATATTGCAATTTATTTAGGTTAATGCTTCTTGGATGGAAGATATCGTAACACCAAAGTATACACGGCTATCTCTTGTGTAAGGCCAGTGGTGCCACTTGATGGTGTCCTATTGGCAGAAACTCTTCCAACGTCAGCAGTGTCTTCCCATTTAGCAGTGATGACTTCACACCGTATGTATATTTATCTGGTGTTGGACATCTCCCCAACACTGAGTGGGTTAAAGGGACACTTGCCTAAACATTAAAGCGTAATTTAACAGATTTTGGTACAATGTGCAAACATGGTTCTGTGTTCAGAATGGGAATGCTTCCAATCCACTGCCTGGATTGCATTTTGAGAAAATATCCATTTACTGCTGCAGGCTTTCCCAGTAATTTAAATAAACAATATTCTTGCCAATAAGATTGTCAGGGAAATGTAGTTTTATGAAAACAATAACTTTAGTAAATCAATATCACTCTAGTACTGTCTTCCTGTCTTAGCCCTACATTACCTCACTGACACTACTCAGCAATGCATTACCCACCTCCCCTAGCACTGACTTCCTGTCTTATCCCTACATTACCTCCCCAGTCACTGACACTGCACATCAATGCATTACCCACCTCCCCTAGCACTGACTTCCTGTCTTATCCCTACATTACCTCCCCACTCACTGACACTGCTCAGCAATGCATTACCCACCTCCCCTAGCACGGACTTCCTGTCTTATCCCTACATTACCTCCCCCACTCACTGACACTGCTCAGCAATGCATTACCCACCTTCCCTAGCTCTGACATCCTGTCTTATCCCTACATTACCTCCCCCACTCACTGACACTGCACAGCAATGCATTACACATCTCCCCTAGTACTGACTTCCTGTCTTACCCCTACATTACTTCCCCCACTTACTGACACTGCTCAGCAATGCATTACCCACCTCCCCTAGCACTGACTTCCTGTCTTACCCCTACATTACCTCCCCACTCACTGACACTGCACAGCAATGCATTACCCACCTCCCCTAGCACTGACTTCCTGTCTTACCCCTACATTACCTCCCCACTCACTGACACTGCACAGCAATGCATTACCCACCTCCCCTAGCACTGACATCCTGTCTTATCCCTACATTACTGCCTCCACTCACTGACACTGCACAGCAATGCATTACCCACCTCCCCTAGCACTGACCTCCTGTCTTATCCCTACATTACCTCCTCCACTCACTGACACTGCTCAGCAATGCATTACCCACCTTCCCTAGCTCTGACATCCTGTCTTATCCCTACATTACCTCCTCCACTCACTGACACCGCATAGCAATGCATTACCCACCTCCCCTAGCACTGACCTCCTGTCTTATCCCTACATTACCTCCCCCACTCACTGACACTGCTCAGCAATGCATTACCCACCTCCCCTAGCACTGACTTCCTGTCTTACCCCTACATTACCTCCCCCACTCACTGACACTGCACAGCAATGCATTACACATCTCCCCTAGTACTGACTTCCTGTCTTACCCCTACATTACTTCCCCCACTTACTGACACTGCTCAGCAATGCATTACCCACCTCCCCTAGCACTGACTTCCTGTCTTACCCCTACATTACCTCCCCACTCACTGACACTGCACAGCAATGCATTACCCACCTCCCCTAGCACTGACTTCCTGTCTTACCCCTACATTACCTCCCCACTCACTGACACTGCACAGCAATGCATTACCCACCTCCCCTAGCACTGACATCCTGTCTTATCCCTACATTACTGCCTCCACTCACTGACACTGCACAGCAATGCATTACCCACCTCCCCTAGCACTGACCTCCTGTCTTATCCCTACATTACCTTTCACTGACACTGCTCAGCAACGCATTGACCACCTCTCCTAGCACTGACTTTGTGTTTTATTCCTACATAACCTTCCCAGTCACTGCTCAGTAATGCACTACCTGCCTCCCCTAGCACTGAAATTATTAAGTATCAGGGAGAGGTAAGTAACCTAAGACATTAAGAGCGTTAATGTTAAGGATGGCATCAGATTCTATTCACTGAAGTAATTCAAAACTTGATTTGCAAATAAAATATGGTTAATGCAACATAAAGGTAATTCTGAAAACTCTTTCCAAATCACCAAAATCGTCTTGAGGTGGTAGTATACCTTTAAAGGGACACTGCTATTATATAATAAACCCCCCACAACACACTTATGGCCATAAATAATTAATTCTTTGTGGATTGGTTCTATAAAGTTATCAGGTGTACGAAGGCAGCTGTGATTCTTTGCTGCCAGACTCCAGGACTCTATATTCTTCCCACAAAGAGTTTTCTAAGAATTGTGTTCAATTGAACAAAACAATCCCTTTGAAAAAGTCCAGTTGTGAGTTTGAATCAAGAACAAAATGTTGACTGTGCATGCAAAACCCAAAAGAAGAAACAAGACATTTTTGCCTAAAAAGAGCAATTGACTGAGCAAATCAGGTTCAGTGAACCATGTGGATGGATAATCACGTGAGTGGAAGTCAGCTCTTTATAGTGATGCAGGTGAGGAGCTAGTCTTAACCAGCTCATCTGAGAACAGCACTCTCTGACTCATTCCTTGTATACTGGTAAACCAATGTTATATAAGTATCCCTCTTTGTGATATAAATCCCTCTTTTAGAAGATCAGACTGTGTGGTGTGTATAGAAGTGTATCACCCTGGTGTCCCTGTGTTTAGGAGATCAGACTGTGTGGTGTGTATAAAAGTGTATCACCCTGGTGTCCCTGTGTTTAGGAGATCAGACTGAGTGGTGTGTATAGAAGTGTATCACCCTGGTGTCCCTGTGTTTAGAAGATCAGACTGTGTGGTGTGTGTGTATATAAGTGTATCACCCTGGTGTCCCTGTGTTTTAGGAGATCAGACTGTGTGGTGTGTATATAAGTGTATCACCCTGGTGTCCCTGTGTTAAGGAGATCAGACTGTGTGGTGTGTATAGAAGTGTATCACCCTGGTGTCCCTGTGTGTAGGAGATCAGACTGTGTGGTGTGTATAGAAGTGTATCACCCTGGTGTCCCTGTGTGTAGGAGATCAGACTGTGTGGTGTGTATAGAAGTGTATCACCCTGGTGTCCCTGTGTGTAGGAGATCAGACTGTGTGGTGTGTATAGAAGTGTATCACCCTGGTGTCCCTGTGTGTAGGAGATCAGACTGTGTGGTGTGTATATAAGTGTATCACCCTGGTGTCCCTGTGTGTAGGAGATCAGACTGTGTGGTGTGTATATAAGTGTATCACCCTGGTGTCCCTGTGTTTAGGAGATCAGACTGTGTGGTGTGTGTATATAAGTGTATCACCCTGGTGTCCCTGTGTTTAGGAGATCAGACTGTGTGGTGTGTGTATATAAGTGTATCACCCTGGTGTCCCTGTGTTTAGGAGATCAGACTGTGTGGTGTGTATATTAGTGTATCACCCTGGTGTCCCTGTGTTTAGGAGATCAGACTGTGTGGTGTGTATAGAAGTGTATCACCCTGGTGTCCCTGTGTTTAGGAGATCAGACTGTGTGGTGTGTATAGAAGTGTATCACCCTGGTGTCCCTGTGTTTAGGAGATCAGACTGTGTGGTGTGTATAGAAGTGTATCACCCTGGTGTCCCTGTGTTTAGGAGATCAGACTGTGTGGTGTGTATAGAAGTGTATCACCCTGGTGTCCCTGTGTTTAGGAGATCAGACTGTGTGGTGTGTATAGAAGTGTATCACCCTGGTGTCCCTGTGTTTAGGAGATCAGACTGTGCGGTGTGTATAGAAGTGTATCACCCTGGTGTCCCTGTGTTTAGGAGATCAGACTGTGCGGTGTGTATAGAAGTGTATCACCCTGGTGTCCCTGTGTTTAGGAGATCAGACTGTGCGGTGTGTATAGAAGTGTATCACCCTGGTGTCCCTGTGTTTAGGAGATCAGACTGTGCGGTGTGTATATAAGTGTATCACCCTGGTGTTTCTGTGTTTAGGAGATCAGACTGTGCGGTGTGTATATAAGTGTATCACCCTGGTGTCTCTGTGTTTAGGAGATCAGACTGTGCGGTGTGTATAGAAGTGTATCACCCTGGTGTCCCTGTGTTTAGGAGATCAGACTGTGCGGTGTGTATAGAAGTGTATCACCCTGGTGTCCCTGTGTTTAGGAGATCAGACAGTGTGGTGTGTATATAAGTGTATCACCCTGGTGTCCCTGTGTTTAGGAGATCAGACTGTGTGGTGTGTGTATATAAGTGTATCACCCTGGTGTCCCTGTGTTTAGGAGATCAGACTGTGTGTTGTGTGTATATAAGTGTATCACCCTGGTGTCCCTGTGTTTAGGAGATCAGACTGTGTGGTGTGTATATTAGTGTATCACCCTGGTGTCCCTGTGTTTAGGAGATCAGACTGTGTGGTGTGTATAGAAGTGTATCACCCTGGTGTCCCTCTGTTTAGGAGATCAGACTGTGTGGTGTGTATAGAAGTGTATCACCCTGGTGTCCCTGTGTTTAGGAGATCAGACTGTGTGGTGTGTATAGAAGTGTATCACCCTGGTGTCCCTGTGTTTAGGAGATCAGACTGTGTGGTGTGTGTATATAAGTGTATCACCCTGGTGTCCCTGTGTTTAGGAGATCAGACTGTGTGGTGTGTGTATATAAGTGTATCACCCTGGTGTCCCTGTGTTTAGGAGATCAGACTGTGTGGTGTGTATATTAGTGTATCACCCTGGTGTCCCTGTGTTTAGGAGATCAGACTGTGTGGTGTGTATAGAAGTGTATCACCCTGGTGTCCCTGTGTTTAGGAGATCAGACTGTGTGGTGTGTGTATATAAGTGTATCACCCTGGTGTCTCTGTGTTTAGGAGATCAGACTGTGTGGTGTGTATATAAGTGTATCACCCTGGTGTCCCTGTGTTTAGGAGATCAGACTGTGTGGTGTGTGTATATAAGTGTATCACCCTGGTGTCCCTGTGTTTAGGAGATCAGACTGTGTGGTGTGTGTATATAAGTGTATCACCCTGGTGTCCCTGTGTTTAGGAGATCAGACTGTGTGGTGTGTATATTAGTGTATCACCCTGGTGCCCCTGTGTTTAGGAGATCAGACTGTGTGGTGTGTATAGAAGTGTATCACCCTGGTGTCCCTGTGTTTAGGAGATCAGACTGTGTGGTGTGTATAGAAGTGTATCACCCTGGTGTCCCTGTGTTTAGGAGATCAGACTGTGTGGTGTGTATAGAAGTGTATCACCCTGGTGTCCCTGTGTTTAGGAGATCAGACTGTGTGGTGTGTATAGAAGTGTATCACCCTGGTGTCCCTGTGTTTAGGAGATCAGACTGTGTGGTGTGTGTATATAAGTGTATCACCCTGGTGTCCCTGTGTTTAGGAGATCAGACTGTGCGGTGTGTATAGAAGTGTATCACCCTGGTGTCCCTGTGTTTAGGAGATCAGACTGTGTGGTGTTTATAAAAGTGTATCACCCTGGTGTCCCTGTGTTTAGGAGATCAGACTGAGTGGTGTGTATAGAAGTGTATCACCCTGGTGTCCCTGTGTTTAGAAGATCAGACTGTGTGGTGTGTGTGTATATAAGTGTATCACCCTGGTGTCCCTGTGTTTTAGGAGATCAGACTGTGTGGTGTGTATATAAGTGTATCACCCTGGTGTCCCTGTGTGTAGGAGATCAGACTGTGTGGTGTGTATAGAAGTGTATCACCCTGGTGTCCCTGTGTGTAGGAGATCAGACTGTGTGGTGTGTATATAAGTGTATCACCCTGGTGTCCCTGTGTGTAGGAGATCAGACTGTGTGGTGTGTATATAAGTGTATCACCCTGGTGTCCCTGTGTGTAGGAGATCAGACTGTGTGGTGTGTATATAAGTGTATCACCCTGGTGTCCCTGTGTTTAGGAGATCAGACTGTGTGGTGTGTGTATATAAGTGTATCACCCTGGTGTCCCTGTGTTTAGGAGATCAGACTGTGTGGTGTGTGTATATAAGTGTATCACCCTGGTGTTTCTGTGTTTAGGAGATCAGACTGTGTGGTGTGTGTATATAAGTGTATCACCCTGGTGTCCCTGTGTTTAGGAGATCAGACTGTGTGGTGTGTGTATATAAGTGTATCACCCTGGTGTCCCTGTGTTTAGGAGATCAGACTGTGTGGTGTGTGTATATAAGTGTATCACCCTGGTGTCCCTGTGTTTAGGAGATCAGACTGTGTGGTGTGTATAGAAGTGTATCACCCTGGTGTCCCTGTGTTTAGGAGATCAGACTGTGTGGTGTGTATAGAAGTGTATCACCCTGGTGTCCCTGTGTTTAGGAGATCAGACTGTGTGGTGTGTATAGAAGTGTATCACCCTGGTGTCCCTGTGTTTAGGAGATCAGACTGTGTGGTGTGTGTATATAAGTGTATCACCCTGGTGTCCCTGTGTTTAGGAGATCAGACTGTGTGGTGTGTGTATATAAGTGTATCACCCTGGTGTCCCTGTGTTTAGGAGATCAGACTGTGTGGTGTGTATATTAGTGTATCACCCTGGTGTCCCTGTGTTTAGGAGATCAGACTGTGTGGTGTGTATAGAAGTGTATCACCCTGGTGTCCCTGTGTTTAGGAGATCAGACTGTGTGGTGTGTGTATATAAGTGTATCACCCTGGTGTCTCTGTGTTTAGGAGATCAGACTGTGTGGTGTGTATATAAGTGTATCACCCTGGTGTCCCTGTGTTTAGGAGATCAGACTGTGTGGTGTGTGTATATAAGTGTATCACCCTGGTGTCCCTGTGTTTAGGAGATCAGACTGTGTGGTGTGTGTATATAAGTGTATCACCCTGGTGTCCCTGTGTTTAGGAGATCAGACTGTGTGGTGTGTGTATATTAGTGTATCACCCTGGTGTCCCTGTGTTTAGGAGATCAGACTGTGTGGTGTGTATAGAAGTGTATCACCCTGGTGTCCCTGTGTTTAGGAGATCAGACTGTGTGGTGTGTATAGAAGTGTATCACCCTGGTGTCCCTGTGTTTAGGAGATCAGACTGTGTGGTGTGTATAGAAGTGTATCACCCTGGTGTCCCTGTGTTTAGGAGATCAGACTGTGTGGTGTGTATAGAAGTGTATCACCCTGGTGTCCCTGTGTTTAGGAGATCAGACTGTGTGGTGTGTATAGAAGTGTATCACCCTGGTGTCCCTGTGTTTAGGAGATCAGACTGTGTGGTGTGTATATAAGTGTATCACCCTGGTGTCTCTGTGTTTAGGAGATCAGACTGTGCGGTGTGTATAGAAGTGTATCACCCTGGTGTCCCTGTGTTTAGGAGATCAGACTGTGCGGTGTGTATAAAAGTGTATCACCCTGGTATCCCTGTGTTTAGGAGATCAGACAGTGTGGTGTGTATATAAGTGTATCACCCTGGTGTCCCTGTGTTTAGGAGATCAGACTGTGCGGTGTGTATATAAGTGTATCACCCTGGTGTCTCTGTGTTTAGGAGATCAGACTGTGTGGTGTGTATAGAAGTGTATCACCCTGGTGTCCCTGTGTTTAGGAGATCAGACTGTGTGGTGTGTATAGAAGTGTATCACATTGCTCCACAGCAGTCAAACTCACATTAATGTTTGTTCAAACTTCACTATATGTGTTTATTAATCTATGTAAATAAAATACATTAGACTTGCTCTAAATCATTTATGCAGGAACACAAAGCATCAATCGTTCATGAAATAACCTAAAGATTCTTGTTTGTTTCCTGCCCCCAGAAACACTTCCTAAAACATAGGTGGCCCTCTTTGGCTATTGGAAATGTTGGGAAGTATGTGGGGTGGGTCCAACCCTTGTTATGGCCAGTCTTGCTAATCAGCTGTGCTCATTGCATATACATGTGGAAGTCTAGCAAAGAGATCCACAAACCTTACTTACCGTCATATATTAAGTGCTGTTCTGCTTTATTGGGGCGGAAAGGCAAGGTAGGAAATGTTCAATTACATTACTGTGAATCATGCAGAGGCATGGAAACTGGATTTACTGAGCTTCATTGACGTACTGAGAGTTGTGTAATTCACGGGAATATATTAACCATGGTGCATGGGTTATAGTTGATTCATCTGTTTGGATAACTGTGGGTACACATTTTTGGCAAAGATATTTGCTAGTACACAGAGCTGTATACACAGTTATGTTTTATTTGAACAATGCAAATACAACATATCTCAATATTATTGCACCTTTGTGTCATTGTGGAATAGGCTTGTGTTTGATTAGGACCGTTTGCATCCATGTTACATGTCTCTTGGAGTAATACATGGATAATTAGCTCCATATATTTTGCAGGCATGAAAGTGATCAAATGGGAATCTTAACATGGATATAAAAGTTTAAGAGATGATAGAAGGAAGATGTGAATCAAAGCAACACATCAGGAATCTGCGTTAAACCCTTTGAGTGCCATAGAGGTATGTAAACGCATTGCTTTGCCATTCGTTGGATACCTCTTTGGCACTGAAAGGGTTAATATAGTGCTGTCTGCCTAAATCACTAGTGTGTAAACTGAGGCCCTCCAGCATCTCAGGGCTACACCTCCCATCGTCCTTACCAGAGAACTGGCTGGGAGTAATGGGAATTGTGGTGGGCATCAAGTTAATCAACCTCTGTCCTAAATCATGACATAAAAATGCCACATTGTGGTGGCTGCCTAGAGATACTGTCACATCTATGAACCCATGTAGGTCAACTGCTTCTTAGGCAGGCAAAAACAACGGTGGCTAATATATATAAAGTGACCACATATCCCTTTAAAAGGGGGGGGGCTCTTATAAAAACACACACACTCCAGGGCTGTACTGATTACTGTGCAGTCCAGCAGAATGTCTTTCATAAGTTTCTGAATTAAAGGGAGATGTGGTCAACGTCATCATGTGTGTGATCTTTATTAATTTGTTTTGATGGGGGTGCTAGTACTTGTCCTATATGAACAATATGTTACCTGTGCTAACATATATGCATGGTGTGTGGAATTCATAGTGCATGTGTGATATACATATACTGTATGTGTGTTGGGTTATATATGCTTATGTAGGGCTTGGCAAAGTCTAGGCTCCAGGCCCAATCTGGTTGCTGGATTTGTCTCTGTATGAATATTCTGCCATCACATTAGTGGCACCAGGCATTATGTGATGTCAGCCAGGATTTAAACCTTCTGCCAAGCAGGCGTAGTGATTCATTGCTATTACCTGTGGCACATTTCAGTCTTCCTCATTAGCCATTTCTTCCTGTAGATCTGAATAAGAGCAGATCTCTGTACCAGAGCAAGCACAATGAGATACTTTCCTGCACTGTGCCTGCATAATGCCTATGTACTAATGTGTGTTTTTGTTTAAAGGGATAGTAATACTTCGTTTTATCTTTATTTTATTTTGTAGGCATTAAAAAAACATGAAGAACGATATAAGTCTTATCTCTCAAACCTTTATGGTTTAAGAGATATTCACAATCAAAGTCCCCGCCCCTTTTACCTAGTGTAAGCCATCTCTTCTCAGATGTGGAATGTAGTCCATAGACCAGACAGATAACAGCAGGGGACAATCTTCTTCCAGCCAAAGCAGAAGGGAGGTGCCCAGGTAGACTGCAGAGAGGGACAATCTTCAATTAAGATAAGGGAAAAATCTGAAAAACTTGTCAAGGGGGGCAGGGATTTCATTGTTCTCACAGGAAGAAGATTGTTCCCTTCTGTTATCATCTGTCTGGTCTATGAACTGCATTCCACATCTGAGAAGAGATGGCTTACACTAGGTAAAAGGGGCGGGAGGGGAAACTTTGCTTGTGAATATCTCTCTAACCATAAAAGTTTGAGAGATAAGACTTATTTCGTTCTTCATGTTTTTTAATGCCTACAAAATAAAATAAAGATAAAACGAAGTATTACTATCCCTTTAACCGGGGATGCATAGGAGAAATGCATACTGCAGGACTGCTTTGATTTCAGTGAAGTACTGAAATATGTCTATATCCTATGTGTCCCGGGTTAAAGGTGAGATCTGGTCAGCCTAGTATATATTAAACACCTGCACTGTACAGACCCTGAATATGCAGGCATATATCTAAGTGCAGTAGATGCAGTCATACATTTCTCTTACTGTTTTGGAAGTTATCTTGCAATTTCCATTGGGATGTTGGCATGTCAATGTGATGCAATACACTGGTGTCCAAATCTAATGGTGATATGGTCTGCTGGTCCCATTAAATGGCATATGTGCCTGCTGCTGTGATGCAGTATCCTGCTGATTTCATGAAATACCTTGCTAGTCTCTTGTAGATGGTGATCACATTACTTCTCATGAAAATGTGTGACCCTGCTTGTATTACAATGCTTTATTGCATTGCTGGTCAATACATGAGATTATTGGGATAACATCCAATGTATAAGCAGTTATGTGAGACCAGTAGAGCAATACACCATTACTGCATTTATTTCCCTGCTGTTCTCATGCACTAAATATTGTATTGTATTTTTTAAATTGTATCTGTATACCGTATACCTGTTTTCATGTTCCTCTGCAAACTTATCAATTGTTGGGGACATAAGTATATCTTAAAGGGATAGTATTGGTTAATTTTAAGTTGATTTAATATTGTAGACATTAAAAAAAGATTAACATCAATGTAAGTCTTATCTCTCAAACCTTTATGGTTTGAGAGATATAACTTGCTAAAGTTACCTTTTCCTGGCTGTTTTACTCAAGTCTGCCATCTAGCTGACAGCTGCAGATTCCAGTCATTTGACCAGACAGAGGCTCTTCAGCAGAGCTGAAATCACGCTATTTAGAAATAAATTCTTAATTGGAACGGTCTACAAAGTGTGCTTGCAAGCCAGGCACACTTTGTAGACCTTTCCAAATTAAGTATTTATCTTTAGATATGATTATATTGGCGCTGCTGAAGAGCCACATCTGGTCAAGCGACCAGAATCTGCTTCTGACAGCTTTACAGCTCGTGAAGCAGAAAGGGGAGGGAGCAGAGAACTTTATTTTCCTATCTCTCTCAAACCATAACTGTTTGAGAGATACAAATAAGTGCAAGTTCTCTCTTTTAATTGTATCTACCATACAGTTAATACTTTTTTACTGACAATACTATCCCTTTAAAGAAATCTGTCTGTACTTATTATTATGTACTTGCATAATATGTAAATTCAGAAATAGACAGTTATTATTCCTTTAATTAAACCTTAGCGTGTGCAGCACTTTACACTGCTAACCAGGTGATACACAGTCACGTACTGTAAATCTCATGGAGGAGGAAAGGTTTATAAACAAGTCAAAGTCGACTTTTCAAATGTCTTGGCGTGCATAGAGATTGAATGGTGAAGGACATAGATAAGAGTTGTATCTGAGACCTCAACAGCCTCTTTGTTGGACAATGTTATGAAGATGAGAAGAGAAGCTTCTACTCTGTAAAGAGCTTTCACTTCTTGTAAATCAATGTTTTTCTCTACTTTGGTCCTTTATGAACTGGTACCTACAAAATAACGTAACCTTGAACTGTCCCACATCTGACTGTCCATCATGCCTGAAGGTCTATACACAGTTCAGTGCAAAGGGAGTAAGCGCTCATGAGCAGGTCCCTACAATCCTTTTGTTTTCTATTAGTACTGTACAACTACTGAATAGTGCTGTGGAATAAATCAACGCTATACAAGTAAAGGTTAACCCTTTGAATGCCAGAGGGTTACGGAATGCATTGCTTGGGTTAATAAGGGACACTAATGTCCCATAAAAAATATTCTTGTTTTGTAGAGAAAATTATTTGAAGCAACTCCCATCTCTCAAACCCCTATTGTTTGAGAGATATTCGCTTTGAAAGCTCCCCCTCCCTCCCCTTCTACTGACGTCCAGGGACCAGCCGGTGGCTCTTCAGCAGAGCCAAAATCCCGTTATTTAAAAAGAATGACTTCATTGGAAAGGTCTACAAAGTGTGCCTGGTTTGCAAGCACACTTTGTAGACCAATGAAGTAATTCTTTTTAAATAACGCGATTTCGGCTCTGCTGAAGAGCCTTCGCACGACTCGAAGCTCCTGCTGTCAGCTTTACAGCTGACATCAGGAGAAGGGGTCTGGGGGGGAACTTTCAATAAGAATATTTCTCAAACCAAAGTTGTTTGAGACATGGGAGTTGCTTCAAATATTTTTTTTTTCAACTACAAAATGAGAATTATTTTTTATGGGACATTACTGTCCCTATAATAATAATAAGAAGGAGATTTTGTAGGTTGGATTGCATTCTCTTTTTGTTTTACAAAGCTGTGAAATCTTCTCTAAGGCCAGGGTGGGAAGCTTAGCACTTGCCAGTTCTTGTTAGTCTACAGAGGATTACTATGAGGAATATTTGAGGTCAACAAACAGACTTGTTAAAGGAATATTTCATCCCAAGGCTTGAGCAGTTAACTAGGAGACATCCCTTAAGATTAAAGGGGCTCTCATCTTCAGCAGAGGAATGTTTGTGTTTTCTAGTAAGGGCTTCAGAAGGGGACAGTAAACCCTAAAAACATAATCTAACCCCACTAAACGATTGGTCGCAACCAGAGGAGGGCTGGCATCTTGTGGTTCGGGGGTCAACTACAATCAAATGACCTGTGTCTACTATATCGTTCCAGCCCAATGTCCCTGTGCATCCCTGTTTTTAATTTTAAAATTGGCATTAATGTTGTGAAGTAAGGCAAGTGATACCACGTAACTTACAACTGAAACTGGGCTACACTACTGATACTGCAGAGCTTACAGTTTAAGCAAACCTACACTTGTGATGCCATATAGCTTACAAGGGAAATGGCTTATGATACTAGTTTAGCTTCATTTAGATTGTATCTCTGTGGTATCATTTGTGCCGCTCCATTTCTGTTGTAAGCTCTGTCATATCACTAGTGTACCTACATTTACAGCAGCAAGCAGGAGATTGAGTTAAGCCGTGGCCCACCGGACCAGACAGATGACCAATTGCCCTCCTGCCCCCCCAGGCCAGCCCTCCTACATCTGTTTTCCTTTTCTGTCAAAAGAGAGAACTCCAAGTTTTATTGTAGCTTCACATAATATCGATCGAACAATAAATAGCCACATAAAATGTTGTGTGCTCACTACTAGCGTCACCTAATGCTCAACAAATGCAGCTACGTTAGCCAGACACAATGCTGAGTTTTCATTCTGATCTTCACACTGTGTACCCAGCATCACTGGAGAGAGGAAGATCCAAAGGGATCTGAACTGTGTTGAATGATAAGCAGATTTTCCTTGGCTGGGGGAGGGAGCAGTAAGTGTAGGCTGACCATATTTCCTTGAGACAAAAACGGGACAGGGTGTGGGACAGACGGACAGTGGGACTCCATCACTTCGAGTCCGATCACAGTAAGCTGCAAGCAGAGAGATCTCCATCTCTTACTAGCGGTGTTGTGTGTCTCTCTCTCTGGCCAAAAAGCCCGCCCCTGAAGTAAACCAGAACTTCCTGTCATCATCACTCATACTAGAGGTTTTACTGTGTTTACTGTATGCACTGATTACCATAGAGTCTTATGACTCGTCATCATATCACTGTCTAAGAGACTCTATGGTAATTTACCATAGACATGAGAGTCTTAGACAATCGAGTCACTCGAGTCATAAGACTCTATGGTAATCAATGTGTACAGTAAAACCACTAGTGTGTCGAAAAGTTCTGAATTACTTTATTTTATGAGAAATAAACAAGCCTCGTTCAGTTTTGGACAAAAAAAATTAACCCCTTAATGACCGGCCGATCGGCGCATCGCGGTCACCTAAGGACCACTGAGCATTTATTATTTTTTTATAAATTCCGGTTCCGGACTCCCTGAACGGCGTGCAGCTGCAAGGGGAGCCCGGAAATCCATGGCATTCATAGTACGTCATGAGTCGTTAACTCGGATCGACCCGTGACGTACTATGACCGTCAAGGGTCGTTAAGGGGTTAAAAACTATAAATGTTATATTAAAAATGGGACAAAATTGGCATTTATATTAAAAAGACGGGGAGGTCTGGAAATATGAAAAAAAAAAACGGTACGTGTGGTCAGCCTAAATAAGTGGGCCCTGGGCCGCTGACTACCGTAAGCTGATATGACTCACCAGAATGTCATACCACCATTGTTGAGCCACTCAACAGCATCTACCATTTTATATGTGTGTGTTTTGTGTAAACTTTTACTTAAAGGGTTACATTTGCCTTTTTGTTTATTCTGTCTGATACACCCTGTGACATCAGCCAACCCCATTTTTTTTCACTATGCAGATATTTAATTTAATTATGTGGAACTATTATGTAATCCTGTGGAACTAAATAAGATACTCCTACTTATATCTGCTGTGGGTCTGGATATTTCCATTCTGGAGCTGTATCTGAATCCGTTCTTACTGTGTGACATTATCCATTCAAACCCCCTTGGTGACAAAATGGCTGGGCAGCTGAAACCCATTGAGGGCGTTCCATTGGCAGAAGACGTTGCCAGGAACTGGGAGGAAATAAAGGCTTTCCAAGCCAGACCAGAGGATATTCTAATAGGCACCTTTCCCAAATCGGGTAAGTCCACTGTGATTAGCTCTCTATGCCAATACATTTTTTTTCTTTTTCTAGTATAAGCAAAAGATGGTAGTGTATAAGTGATGCCTTTTATTGGCTAACTGAGCAGTCTAGGGTGCAAGCTTTCAGGACACTTTAGGTCTCTCCCTCTTCAGGCATATTTAGAATGAATCTGCCTGAATAAGAGATCTAAAGTATCTTGGAACTTGCATTCTAAAACTGCTCAGACAATAAAAGTATCACTTCAGCTTTATACGTGTTTTTTTTTTTTTTACTCAATACTTAATACTCAAAGGTTTTAAACAGGTGGGGAGCATGATCTAGCATTTAGTGTCTCAATGTATTTGCCAGAAGGATTTACCTAACTGGGTGAAACAACAGTTATATCTCTCTAATTTATTGCAGTTTTTGATCGCTCTCCTCTGCTGTGTTTTAATTTGCAATCTAATAGACTAGTGTTCCTTAGAGGCGATTCAGGTCTATTAAAGCCCATTTTTTGTTATGGGGTGTGAGCTAGAGGCAGAATTCTATAGAGATCACTTTATATAATATATATATATATATATAATCTCTCTTGCTTTCTTGATTTCTCTCTCTCGCTCTCTCTCGTGCTCACACTCTCTCTCTCTCTCTCTCTCTCTCTCTCTCTCTCTCTCTCTCTCTCTCTAAACACAGTGGTACACAGTGGCACTCATTTCATAAATACATGATAATGATTGGTGCACGTCCCTTAATAAACTGAATATACAAATATACTCAGCCTCAGGATTTCCATAGACCAAGGAGACAGCACTCAAGGAAGTATATCTTGAAATAAAATGGCTTTATGGCATGGATTGAATAAAGCCATTTTATTTCGAGATATACTTCCTTGAGTGCTGTCTCCTTGGTCTATGGAAATCCTGAGGCTGAGTATATCTGTGTGTGTCCTTTGCTACTAGCCAGACCTGAAAAGTTACTCGCCACTGCAAGCCATAACATACCCACCAGGGCTGAATTTCTACCCGCCAGGGCTAAATTTTGACTTGCCATTGGCTAGTGGCGATTGGAAATTTTGAGCCCTGTATGTATGTATGTATGTATGTATGTGTGTATATATATTACTGTATATATATATAGTGTACATATATAAAATATCAGTTCTACATGCTGGAGAAGGGGTTGTCAACCTTTTCTTTAACAGGATCCTACTTTTAATTGATGATACATGTAATAAGCTAATCTAAACCCTATATTTAAAATCTATGAATTTATAACTGTATGTATTGAATCGCTTCCAAAATTGCTTTTACAATTTTGGTCCTTCCCACACCTTCCAATAACAAAGTGCAGCTCAGAAAACCAGTGACCGGTAACACTGCTCACCTCAGAGCAGCAAGACCGGATGGATCGCAGAGAGGGACAATTTTCATTGATCATAAGGACAAACCTGTCAAGGGGGGCAGGGTTTTCCTTATGATCACAGTAAGAAGATTGTCCCTTGCTTTGATCTGTCCAGGCAAGAGACCAGATTCCACATCTGAGGGGAGGCGACTTAAAGTATCCCCCTCCCACCCCTTTTACCTACTGTAAGCCACCTCCCCTCAGATGTGGAATCTGGTCTCTTGCCTGGACAGATCACAGCAAGGGACAATCTTCTTACTGTGATCATAAGGGAAACCCTGCCCCCCTTTGACAGGTTTTTAAGGTTTCCATTATGCTCACTGAAGATTGTCCCTCTCTGCGATCCATCCGGACAGTCTTGCTGCTCTGAGGTGAGCAGTGTTACATCAATAAAAAGGATGGGAGGGGGATACTTTATAATTCAATTACTCTTGAACTACAACTCTGACTGTATTGAAATAACACTCTCCATGGCCCATATACTAGGAAGATTAATTGGAGCTGTTTTGTTTTTTTTAAACCTTACTATCCCTTTAAGATAATCCTGCTTGTTAATAGTTGGGTAATCAGTGGCTAGGACATTTTGTGATCTACCTGTGAGTAATCGCAGATTTTAAGCCTCTCAGTCATAAACGTATTGCTTCACCATGTGGTTCCATAATAAAACTACTACTCACGTTATTATTTGCCATTCATGCATGAGTGGTGGCATAAAGGCAAGCGTAACGACTGTAACCCATTTATCTCTGACTTTTCTGACTTTCCTCTCCATTAGAATCTAATTAGAATTTGACCACTAGAGGGCACTGCTGATATATAAAAACATGGGTTTAAACCATAATAACTCTGGAAATATAAATCTCTCGGCAGTGGGAGTACCCTTATTTTACTCAGTAGGAAAATCCCTACAATATATATTTTTTCATAAAAAAAAGTTTAATGCTCCTTTAATGTAACGCATTGCTTTGTCTTGACTTCAGGTACCTCGTGGATTCAAGAGATCGTAGATCTAATACTGCATGAAGGTGATGAGGAGATCTGTAGGAGACCCCCTCTCTTTGTGAGGATGCCATTTCTTGAATTGCTCCACCTGATGGAACCAGGTATGGTGTGATGATTACGCAATGGGCCACATGCACAGGGTATTGAGCAATTTTAGTGTAAACAAACGCAATATAATAGACAGGAAAACTCAAATTTATTGAACCCTTTGAGTGCCAAAGAGGTATCCAGCACATTGCTGGGTACACATGGGAGGTACAGACCCCTAATATCTCCTAAAGAACGGCACTTGGGAGGTATGGACCCCTAATATCTCCTAAAGAGGGACACTTGGGAGGTACAGACCCCTAATATCTTCTAAAGAGGGACACTTGGGAGGTACAGACCCCTAATATCTCCTAAAGAGGGACACTTGGGAGGTATGGCCCCTAATATCTCCTAAAGAAGGGCACTTCGGAAGTAGGGACCCCTAATATCTCCTAAAGAGGGACACTTGGGAGGTACAGACCCCTAATATCTTCTAAAGAGGGACACTTGGGAGGTACAGACCCCTAATATATCCTAAAGAGGGACACTTGGGAGGTACAGACCCCTAATATATCCTAAAGAGGGATTCTTGGGAAGTATGGATCCCTAATATCTCCTAAAGAGGGACACTTGGGAGGTATGGACCACTAATATCTCCTAAAGAGGAACACTTGGGAGGTATGGACCACTAATATCTCCTAAAGAGGGACACTTGGGAGGTACGGACCCCTAATATCTCCTAAACAGGGACACTTGGGAGGTATGGGACCCTAATATCTCCTAAAGAGGGACACTTGGGAGGTATGGACCACTAATATCTCCTAAAGAGGGACACTTGGGAGGTATGGACCACTAATATCTCCTAAAGAGGGACACTTGGGAGGTATGGACCCCAATATCTCCTAAAGAGGGATACTTGGGAGGTAGGGACCACTAATATCTCCTAAAGAGGGACACTTGGGAGGTACGGACCCCTAATATCTCCTAAACCGGGACACTTGGGAGGTATGGGACCCTAATATCTCCTAAAGAGGGACACTTGGGAGGTACGGACCCCTACTATCTCCTAAAGAGGGACACTTGGGAGGTATGGACCCCTAATATCTCCTAAAGTGGGACACTTGGGAGGTACGGACCCCTAATATCTCCTAAACAGGGACACTTGGGAGGTATGGGACCCTAATATCTCCTAAAGAGGGACACTTGGGAGGTATGGACCACTAATATCTCCTAAAGAGGGACACTTGAGAGGTATGGACCACTAATATCTCCTAAAGAGGGATTCTTGGGAGGTACGGACCCCTAATATCTCCTAAAGAGGGACACTTGGGAGGTATGGGACCCTAATATCTCCTAAAGAGGGACACTTGGGAGGTATGGACCACTAATATCTCCTAAAGAGGGACACTTGAGAGGTATGGACCACTAATATCTCCTAAAGAGGGATTCTTGGGAGGTACGGACCCCTAATATCTCCTAAAGAGGGACACTTGGGAGGTACGGACCCCTAATATCTCCTAAAGAGGGACACTTGGGAGGTATGCCGTTGTATTACAAATCTTGTAGGTTGAGAAGCTTTCTCTAAGGCAGAAGAAAATGTCCCACAATTATAAGTTTACTGTTCCTTTAATTGTGGTAAAGAAATAATTTTTAGTTGTGATACACTTAATGAAACTCTCCAGTGCATTGATTTGCAATGTGTCGGAGGCAACTCTAGCACCTAAAAGGTTAATCCCATTTGTACCACAAGGAGTCTACAGTAGCATCTCAAAGAAACTTCAAGTAATTCATTAAACCACAATACTACAGTATACAAGTGAGTTAATGGGAAGTGTCTTCTGCCTTTCCAGGCCTCTGATTTTGTCTTTACAGGAATAGAAGAGGTTAATGCAATGCCTTCGCCGAGAGTCCTAAAGACCCATCTGGCTGTCCAGCTTGTGCCAAAGTCTTTTTGGGAGCAAACTTGCAAGGTAGGGAAATAAGTAACAAAAATGTCAGAATATCAGCAAAAGTTGCACAAATGGGCAAGGCAATTGATTTCTGTCTCGCCTGTTTGTGACCTTGGGAAAGCACAGTGCTTTGGACACCAAAAATGGTTTTAGGCCAGGAGCCTAACTATAACCTTCTGGGCTCTGGGGCAAAATCTGTGGCTGCCACCTCCCCTCCACTATAGACTGGCACCTGCAGTTGAAGAAAAAGGAAGGGGCTCTCCAACGCTCTTCTTATTATACGATCTGGAAGCAGCCCTCTGTGAGTATGTCAAAGGCTAACAGCCTAGATAATGACTAGTGTGTAAGGGGTGCAGGATATTGCAGAGCCACTGGGCATCCTGGAATGCTTGGGCCCCATTGCAGCTGCATCACCTGTTCTAAACTCTGTTCTGCTCCTGTGCACTTGAAGCCAAGTTTGCTGTACTGTACCCTGCCTCCATTAAAATTTAAGGATACTGACCTACCCAGGAACTCTTGGATCTGACCTGGAGATTACAGTTTTTATAATAAATTCCCAGGTCTCTGGGGACAGAGGCTGATTCTCAGGGCACTGTGAGTTCCACTGTAATGCTGCCCATTTCACTGCCAGTTCCAGAGTCTCTCCACCCACATTACGATGCAAATCCTGTCATTTGGGCTCCTCCAACCCCAGAGCTTTAGTGGACCTCTGGAAGGCTTGGGACAACAAGGTTCCTAGGTATGGCTATTGAGGGTGATATACTAAGCCCAACTGGATCAAATGTGGAGCTCATTTAAGTGGCGTGCATATGGATATCCAGAATGGAAGGAAAAGCTTTACACACTGGAGATCATAGTTATATCTTTGGACACATATATAGCACAGGGATGGTGTTGATATTAGAATAAGGGGTGGCAAAATAACCCTTTATGTGCCAGTTCAATTTGTTACTGAACCATGGTGGTGGGGGGCAAATAAAAATATCTATAGCCCATGGTATGGTTATATTACTTCAGTCAGTACATCTGCTGCGGTTTCATCTCAACAGACTGCTGTAAAAGTCAAAAGCTTGTCTATGCTAGTAAAATGAAGTCTGCTCATTGAAACCAGTCTTCTGGTTTCAGTGACCAACTGTTATACCTATGGGAGCTCTCCAGATCTGCCCCAGGGAGTCTGGTTTCAGAATGAATTACCGGGTCTTTGGGGACAGAGGCTGATTCTGCGTCTATGTGAGTTCAGGCAAAACCCTGTCTGCTTTCCAGTCTGTTCAGCCTGGTATGCCCATTTCCCCCGCTTTTTCATGTCAATCTCCTCCTTTCAACCATTCACAATATGACACCTCATTTGGGCACTCCCTTCATCTCTACAATGTTTCTCTGGGGACTTGGGACAAGATGGTACAGATGTATGCCAGCTATCTAACACGGTAAGAGATCAATTCTTGGGCAGACCAACTACATTATAGGAGACCTAAGAATTCCTAAATGTTCCCATTGATTTAGCCCCATTAAGGACCAGAAGAATGTGCACAAGGAGTGGTACACTCCTCTGGTTCTTAAAGAGTTAAAGGGAACTTTTAACTCCATGCAGGCATGTGCATACATAGACACCAAGGGGGGCTTGAGCACCTGCCCTTTTTGTCCAAAGTGCCCTCGCGCCCTTTTTTTAAATATAGATTTTGAATAAATAATTATGAGAAGTGCCCTTTTTTCATTTGAGTCCCTGCCCCCTAAAATGTCTGTGCACGTCCCTGACTCCATGAATGCTAAGGAGATCTCCGTTGTACGGCTTCATAATGCAAGGCATTATAATTCCCATTTAAACCAGAGGTTGCCCATTGCATTGCAAAACAATGTGTTGCACAATCGCCTAGTTCTCCTACAGTTAAATCAGTCCCCTGTAATGCATTTTTTTGGGTGATCTGCCTTTCATACCCCATCCTCACTCTGTTCCCGTGTCTCTGTTTCCAGGTGATCTACGTAGCACGGAATGCCAAGGACACTTTGACTTCCTACTATCATTTTGACCACATGCTTCCTTTCCATCCTGACCCGGGCACCTTTGAGGAGTATCTGCAGAGATTCATGAAGGGTGCTGGTGAGAGGCCTGGGATGTGAGGAGGGCTTGCTCATTTGTCATGTGGACCTGTCCCAATAAGACACCTTTTTTTTAGTTTATTTTAACAAACATTAAAATCTACCTATATGTTGCACCAACCAATTTTAAGCTGGGTTTTTTTAATGCTTACGATAAACATCCTATATAATAATTCGCTAGGATGTTTGTCAGAAGCCGTCATGCACAGTAGAGACTGCGCATGATTGCATCACGTGGTTCAGTGAGGTAGCGGCTGCTTAACCCTTTGAGTGCCAGAGGGGTACGCAATGCGTTGCGTACCCCTCTGGTACTCAAAGGGTTAACATTACCCGGACCTTGGCCTGCGTACACGGGCTTTTAGACTAGTGCCTTTATATTTGGGTGGAACTTTATGCATATTCACAGTAAGCTAACATTTTCACTCACTGTTTTATTAGACAATCCCCCATTGCCTAGATTCATTTATACCACAGTGTCGTAACTTTTTCTCCAGCATAGAAAATAACTGGCATAAGGTGCCAACAACAAGAAGTTCATTTCTCAAAAACTATTTATTTTAAATATGAATTGCTGGTACAATGTATATAGACAGTTTTTAGCTCAGTTGGCCTTTTTGAAATCCAGAGGGGTACCCGATGCATTTTGCTGTAGGATCTCTCCTTTAGAGTAAACTGAGGATGCTCCCATTGCTTGCCAATGTTTCTTTCAAAAGTTTATTAAAGAAATAACTTGCCATTTATCGGATACAATGCTTTGCAGGGAAAGCCCTACAATATTTATATTTCTACATATACACACACAAACACACATATATATAATTTTTTTTTCTTAGAGGGGATATCTGACCGTGGGCCCTCCAGCTGTTGTGGACTACAACTCTCATCATCCCCTGCCAGCCACTGAGTAGCTGACGGGCTATAAATCATTACCATTGTTACCAATAAACAATTTAACGTAGCCCTTACACACGTGGATTTCTGAGCATGCAGCTCACATTTGAAAAAACTTGGAACGGGACTTAAAGGAGCAGTAAACATTTTTTTATGACAAAAATATATATTGTAGGGATTTTCCTATTGAGTAAAATAAGGGTACTCCCACTGCCGAGAGATTTATATTTCCAGAGTTATTACAGTTTAAACCCATGTTTTTTTACATTAGCAGTGCCCTCTAGTGGTCAAATTCTAATTAGATTTCCTGTTAGATTCTAATGGAGAGGAAAGTCAGAAAAGTCAGTGACATACAGTTCTCCACAAAATGTGATAGAAACTGCTGAGTCACTTCCTGTCAGTTAGAACTATCAGGAATAAACACAGTAAATTCACTTCCTGGTTATTTAAACTGCTATAATTTTTGAAAAAATGCATCTGACAGCGATGGGAGTGACCTTGTTTTATTCAGCAGGAAAAGCTCTATAAAAAAAAAAAAGTTTACTGCTCTTTTAACTTGACCAGTCATCCTAAGGCAGGGTTGCCTTAGGGTCATGGGTCCACTTAACCTTTGGCACTGAAAGGGTTAAGACCTGTTCCTCTGCTTTCAATTTCTTTTTCCACCCCAGTCCATTCCTCAATTGCTTCTTTTCTCCAGACCAGTACAATGTAGCACTGTGTGTAAACTTTATTAATGAAAATGTTTATAATTTGAATAATTAAAATGAAATACAGGGATTTTCTCCATGAGTTTTACAAAGGTGTTAAATGTTCACTGGTCCTTTTAAGTTTCTCTTTAAGATTTGCCAATTCTGATTTCATTTCTTAAGCCTGGAAGATGTAATCTGTTTCACATGAGCCATGTTTTATTTCACAGCAAACGAACTTCATACATTTCTCATTTCCAGAGCTGAATACTGTTAAAATGAAACATAGAAACATAGAACTGACGGCAGATAAGAACCATTTCGGCCCATCTAGTCTGCCCATTTTCCTACTGTAAAAACCTCAAACCTTTTTTGGTGCTTGGTCTTTTGTTAAGTTAAGGACAGCCTTATATGCCTATCCCATGCATGCTTAAATTCTGTCACTGTATTAACTTCTACCACTTCTGCTGGTAGGCTATTCCACTTATCTACTACCCTCTCAGTGAAGTAAAACTTTCTTACATTACATCTAAACCTGTGTCCCTCTAGTTTTAGACTATGGCCTCTTGTCCTAACATTTTACTCCTTTGAAATATACTTCCATCCTGCACTTTGTTGAACCCCTTCATGTATTTGAATGTGTCTATCATATCCCCTCTCTCTCTTCTCTCCTCCAAGCGATACATGTTCAGATCCTTTAGTCTGTCCTGATATTTCTTTTCCTGTAAACCAATCACCATTTTAGTAGCCCTTCTTTGAATTTTCTCTCGAGTATCTATATCCTTCTGGAGATGGGTTCTCCAGTACTGTACACAATACTCTCGGTGAGGTCTAACTAGAGATCTGTAGAGTGACATGACCACTTCCCTTTTTCTGATACTAATGCCCCTAGCTATACAACCCAGTACCCTGCTTGCATTCCCCACTGCTTTATTACATTTCCTGCCTACCTTTTAGTCATTAGAGATAATTACTTCCAAATCCCTTTCCTCTTGAACACTTGCTTACTTATGAGCCAAATACTTCCCAACTGTCCCTCTTTAGGAGGTATTAGGGGTCTGTACCGCCCAAGTGTCCCTCTTTAGGAGATATTAGGGGTCCATACCTCCCAAGTGTCCCTCTTTAGGAGATATTAGGGGTCCGTACATCCCAAGTGTCCCTCTTTAGGAGATATTAGGGGTCCATACATCCCAAGTGTCCCTCTTTAGGAGATATTAGGGGTCCATACATCCCAAGTGTCCCTCTTTAGGAGATATTAGGGGTCTATACCTCCCAAGTGTCCCTCTTTAGGAGATATTAGGGGTCCATACCTCCCAACTTTCAGATAATAGCAAGTCGCCATGCATTAATTAAATGCATGGCGACTAGCTTGAAAATAGATGTCTTACCGTAAAAAAATAGATGTGTCTAAAGTAATCCGTCCCGTTTGGAGACTGGAACTGAGGCTAGAGAACAGACTTCTTGTCTGTGCGCATGCACCGTCAGTCCCGGTCTTCATAGGGTAGACTGCTTTGCACCATATGGTCACCGGTGCACAGACCGCACTAACCTGCCCGTCAGTCCCAAAATGGGACGGATTCCTTTAGAAACATCTATTTATTTTTTGGTAAGACATCTATTTTCAAGCTAGTTGCCATGCATTTAATGAATGCATGGCGACTGGCTATTATCTGAAAGTTCAGCTTTAAATGTTGAAAGGTATGGAATTAAATCACAGATGAGTCAGTCACAATGAATGATCCACTGATTATCTCACCTGTGTGTAATCAGGGAAATCTTACATCCTGGCCTGTTGGTGGTGCCAGAGGACTGAACTTGGACAGCACTGCCTTAGACCACAAGATAAGAGAGTGCTCTAGCCAAAAAATATACACACAATCATTTTCCAATATATCTGGCATATCACTGACAGACATTTCTCCCTAGTTGGATGGGGATCCTGGTATGATCATGTCAAAGGATTCTGGGAAAAGAAAGACAAACACAGAATATTGTACTTATTTTATGAGGACCTCAAACAGGTGAGTCTAACAAACCAGAAGTGTACGGACAGTCTTTTTGTATGGGGAAACCTTGCCGAGTTACGTTTAACCTTTTGAGTGCCAGAGACATAGCCAACCTATTGCAGTGCTTCGGCTACCTCTCTGGCACTCAAAGGGTTAATGTCTGTACACTCCACTACCTCATTCAGCCGCAGAATGTGTGCAATTTAAAATGCAGGACACTTAATCACTGATGAGCAAGATTCTATAGTCTTGCTAAATGTTTAACCCTTTGAGTGCTGGAGAGTTAGGCAACGCATTGCTCCACATGGGACATGTGGCCACCTTAGATAGCCCTATCTACAGACCATGTGACTCTTTGTTAGTGCAGAAAAGAGTGACACAATTATCAAAATATTTGATTGGTAACAAGATGAGTCACAAGAGGTAACTAGTGCTTATAATTGCAAATCTAAGCAATAACCCAGGGGACATTACACTCCCTGTTTGGTAGCTATAGATAACAGCATATAATATGTTTATATAGTGTTGTATGAAAACATATAAATATTCTAGGTTGGGTAACTATTTCCTCCAAAGGATCTGGAGAGATGAACATAATATGTGATATGAACAATAAGACCCAAATCATATACTAAAATATACATTAACAGCAACTTGAGTGCTGTGAGGGGTTGACACTTTCTCTGAAGTCATGAAGGTCTCACAGAGTCTTACGATTTAGCAATTTTTGATCTCCAGTCTTTTGAACTTCCCCGTCATCACTAAGTATGGTTTTAAAGGGATAGTAATACTTGAAAATAATTTTATTTTATATTGTAGTCCTAAAAAAAACATGAAGAACGATATAAGTCTTATCTCCCAGACCTTTATGGTTTGGGAGATATTCACAAGCAAAGTTTCCCCCGAGTGACGTCACCATTCTAGCTCTCAGATTTGGAATCCGGTCCCGGGACCGGCTGTGCCTCTCCAGAAGTGCAGAGATCACAATGGTCTACAAAGTGTGCTTGCAAGCCAGGCACACTTTGTAGATAGTTCCAATTAAGTAGTTCTTTTTAAAGATCGTGTTCTCGGCACTGCTAAAGAGCTGCCGGTTGATCTGTGGACTGAATTCCAAATCTGTCCACTAGATGGCAGACTTGGCTGAAACAGCCAGGAAAAGGGAACTTCACTTTATTTTACTTGTGAATATCTCCCAAACCATAAAGGTTTGGGAGATAAGACTTATATCGTTTTTAATGTTTTTTTAAGGGCTACAATATAAAATAAAATTATTTTCAAGTATTACTATCTCTTTAACCCTTTGAGTGTCAGAGGGGTATGCAACGCTTTGCAGTGAGTTGCGTACCCCTCCAGCACTCAAAGTGTTAACAGTTATTCCAACTGACCATTCATTTGAATGGCTTGTTCTTGAGAATATCACTATCTGCTTGTTGCATGTTAGATTAATTTGATTATCACTTTCTTTGACTCTGTAAGTGGTTAGCTAGTCTCATCTCCTGTAATTCCAGGAGGTATGCTGAGCATGTTTTACTGCCTCTTACGCAAATACCTTCTGTCAAAGTTCTAACCTGCATATACTAATAATGTAGCTTTTTAGGAGATCAGATCTCTTTCTCAGAAGAGATATCTTGAAAACTTGTGATATATAACAGTTAGTTCAAATAAAAAAAAAGTTATCACCCAATAACAAAATAGTCCTATGTTTGTTACTAAAACTGCATTAATACATCTACTACAATTTAATCTATTCTGTTGAGTAGTGTGTGAGGTTGGAGTTGCTTTGTGCAAGAGCTATGGGGGAGTCTTTCCACATTTCCCATTTTTGTTGCTCTTTATTGGGTAAGGGAGTGTCCCAGTACTTTAAGTAGGAATATGTCTTTTATAGGGACCGTAGCAACAGGTCACTGTTGATCACAAAGATTGTTCACTATTGACAGATCTCCACATTCAGTGTCTGGCTTGTCACTGAATGACACTTAAAATATAAAAGTCTGTTTTGATGTTCCAATGTAGACCACTGCTTCTCAAAATAGTAATGTCAACCCCTAAGTCAATACCCTTCATGTCTGTATAGCGTAATTGTCTGTATGGAAGTTCTTGATAACCTTGTTGCTGTTTGAAGCCATTTTGCAAAGTATCATATTAGAGTCAGATAGAATTTTCTGTGTAACTTCTGTCGGTGCTGATTTTTAATCCATCCTCTACATATTGTCTGTCATCAGTTAGATACAATTGATCTCCTCCTTGTGCAGTTTTTCTAGCAGATGGACTATTGACAGGGCTCAAAATTTCAACTGGCCACTAGCCAAAATTTAGCCCTGGCGAGTAGAAATTCAGCTCTGGTGGGTATGTTTTGGCTTGCAGTGGAGAGTAACTTTTCAGGTCTGGTTAGTAGCAAAGGACTTCAAATTATAAGCCCTGGATAAAGTATCCCCCTCCCGCCCCTTTTACCTAGTGTAAGGCGCCCCCCCTCAGATGTGGAATCTGGTCGCTTGACCGGACAGATCACAGCAAAGGACAATCTTCTTATTGTGATCATAAGGAAAACCCTGCCCCCCTTGCAGGTTTTTCCTTATGATCACTGAAGATTGTCCTTCTCTGTGATCCATCCAGACAATCTTGCTGCTCTGAGGTGAGCAGTTTTACATCAGTAAAAGGGATGGGAAGGAGATACTTTATCCAGGGCTCAAAATTTCCACTCGCCACTAGCCAATGGCGAGTGAAAATTCAGCCCTGGCGAGTAGAAATTCAGCCCTGGTGGGTATGTTTTGGCTTGCAGTGGCGAGTAACTTTTCAGGTCTGGCTAGTAGCAAAGGACTTCAAATTATAAGCCCTGTTATTGACGTTAACTTTCGCTCAATACTCCTATCATCTTTAGTGTCGTCTTACATATTCCATATGAATCTGACTTTGTTCTCCCTAACACACAGAACCCCGTTGAAGAGGTCCGCAAGGTGATGAAGTTTTTGGATAAAGACCTCTCTGAGGATGTTCTGAAGAAGATTGCTCATCTTTCCTCATTTAATCAAATGAAAGACAATCCAATGGCCAATAACTCCACCTTCCCCTCGTTCATAATCGATCAGTCTAAAACCCGCTTCATGAGAAAAGGTTAGTGGTTACAATGTCTACAACAATTATTGCTTTTTTTAAAACCAATTTGCACCATAACGCTAATGCATAGCCAGGGCCGGTGCAAGTATTTTTGTGTACACAGGCGAAGATGCATTTTGATGCCCCCCCCCCCCGATCTTGCCACAATCCCCTGCCCCCACCCAGAAAATAAAAAACCTCCCTTTGGGATCATGGCGGCACCTCACTACTCCTTCTTTCAGGACCTGAAGTACCATTTACAAGATCTATTTTCTTTTCTGTCTTTTTTTCATTTGTAAACCGTGTATTTGAATTAGGGATTTGCAGTGTAAACTATCATCAAAAAAGTGGCAAATTATATATCTTTTTACAATCCAGAGCAGTCAGTGTAAAGGGTTAATGCAATGCAGTACCCCTCTGGCACTGATAGGGTTACCCTTTACACTGGCTGCACTGCCACAGGACAGAGGTACATGGATTGCATCATGACAATACCACTGAGTCTCAAAGGCTAAATGTGAATATCAGTGGCCTTTAGATATTGCTATGATGCAATCCATCTGTACCTCTGTGCTGCGGCAGTGCAGCCAGTGTACTGGGTTAACCCAATGAGTGCCTGAGGGGAACACAGTGCAAAGTACTGTGTTGATTATCCCTCTGGCACTCAAAGGGTTAATGTGAATTTCAGTGACTTTCCATCCGGAAGATATTGCAATGCTGCTGTCCATCCGTGTACCTTTACTCCCTGTGGGTGAGACAGGGCTGGCTGTGGTACAATAGGGGCCTCCTGGGGCTGGTGACTGGCCCGCTCTGCTGCTGTTCCCGCTGCCTCCTCGCTACCGCTTTGCTCCTGCACAACAGCGATACCTGTCGTGTGGAAGATGGTATCACAACAGTACCGGCTTCTTACTCTCTTCACAGCCAATGAGAGAGGAGGATGCTGGCAAAACTCTCATCGGCTGCAGTATTGTCAGTGCTTTGCTGAAAGTCACAATATGGGTTGCTGCCCACAGTAGCTACACTCGGGGCTTCAGGAATCCTCAGTGCAGTGTACAGTAACGCGTTATATACTGGCCGGGTGACAAGCCTAAATTGGTGCTCCTCCACTGTGGCACCCTAAGGTGGTTGCCTAAGCTGCCTTATGCTAGCACCAGCGCTGATGCATAGTCATCATCATCATCATCACACCTGGAAACTCTCAAATCGAGCTGACCCTGAGATACTTGAAATATTAACCCATAAAATTGCAATAGCCCAAGTCTAGTTGATATTTTCCTGCTTGCTCTAACTTCAGTCCTCAAGGATCCTACTACGATTTCACTGCTTGAAATCGCACAAGACAGGCAAGACAACTCTCATCTCCTTCTGCCTTTCTGGTAGAAATGGTTGAAATGAACAGAATAAAGAGGCAGGTAATTGTCACAGATTATATACTAATTACCCTGCACTCACACCCACAGAAATTGGTCCTTCACCTGAAGACTTGAGTCAAAACTCTGAGTTCCCAGGTATGATCGCGCTATTAACAATTCTGTCAAATGATAGTTTGATGGTTTACAACTGAAGTAGCAAATTGTTGGACCTCCCGGTTTGTGGACTACAGCTGTCATCATCCCTAATACTAAAACCCCACTTAATTTGATCTGAACATGTAACAGGATCCTAAGTCCTCAGATTGACTTAGCCTGCTATGCCGGGTCTCTCTCTTGCAGGGGCCGCCAGGGAAGGGTGATGTCTCCAGTGCTCCACTCCAGCTATCCCAGGATGGGGGTCAAAAGAAGACCCTTGATACCACCCCAAACGAACGACACAGCATGCCAGTCAGGTTCCAAAACTGAACACACTTTATTTTGGCTGAATTCAGCTCTTTTAAGCAGAGTTAATTGCATCAAGTCAAACAGTTAACAAAAGGGCACAAAACATTCTATAATTAAATTAACATGATTAAATTTAGCAACAATGGGCACACAATGTCACAAAGGGCTGAACTTCATGGATAAGGGACAGGGGTAAACATGGAAACAATGGGAACTCAGACTCAGTGGAGCCTCTGCATTTTGGCCACTTTGGTGAAAGTCAGGTCTTTTTTGTGAACCAAGTGAACCTCCATAGTAACGGCCTAGGGTCCGTTACATCACCCCCCCTTTCGGGCATCCAAGTCCTTCACTCCGTTTTCAGAGAAGGGCTTGGGATTTCCAATCTGGAAAAACCCCGTAGTACTCCTAGCTGTTTAGATGTCCTCCTGACGTGATAATCCGTCAGCGTTGCTGTTCTGTTTGCCAGACCGGTATTGAACCGTGAAAGTGTAGGGCTGTAAAGCTAAACTCCATCGCAGCAAGCGCCCATTATCCCCAGATGTTCTATTCAGCCATACAAGGGGGTTATGGTCCGTGAGTACTGTGAATTCTCGGCCATATAGGTAGGGCTGAAACCGCTTTATAGCCCAAACTAGTGCCAAACATTCTTTTTCAATGGCGGAGTATCCCACTTCTCGGTCCAGGAGCTTGCGACTTTGAAATGCGATAGGATGCTCAGCCCCTGTGGCGTCCATTTGACTTAGCACTGCTCCCAACCCGACGTTTGAGGCATCCGTATGGACCAGAACGGGTTGGTTAAAGTTGGGAGCAGTGAGGACAGGACCTTTGCCTAGCGCAGTCTTGAGGGCTTCGAATGCTTGGGTGCAGTCAGGGGTCCAATTTACTACCCGGGGCAGGGCTTTTTTGGTGAGATCAGTCAGGGGTTTCGCCAGGTCACTGTACCTGGGGACAAACCGACGGTAGTAGCCCGAGGTTCCCAGGAACGCGAGGACCTGTTTTTTGGTCTGGGGCTGAGGCCAGTTTACAATGGCCTCGATTTTGGCCGGTTCAGGTCTCTGACACCCGCTACCTACCCTGTGGCCAAGATATTGAACCTCCCCCATCCCAAACTGACATTTGTGGGCCGTATGGTCAACCCTGCCTGCTGTATGCGCCCCAAGATTGCCTCCACATGCAACAAGTGCTCCTCCCAGGACTCACTAAAGATCGCTATATCATCTAGATAAGCGCAAGCAAATTCCTGTGCCCCCGTCAGCAAGTGATCCACCAGCCTTTGGAAGGTGGCGGGCGCTTTCCTCATCCCGAATGGCATGACCGTGAATTGGTACAGGCCAAATGGGGTGATGAAGGCAGATTTGGCCACTGCCTCCGGAGCCATGGGAATTTGCCAGTACCCTTTGCTTAAGTCTAGGGTGGTGACGAAGCGAGCTCCAGCAAGTTTATCCAGGAGGTCGTCTACCCGGGGCATGGGATAAGAGTCGGTTACTGTCTTGTCATTGAGTCGCCGGTAGTCCACACAGAAACGTGTGGTGCCATCCTTTTTGGGGACCAGGACTACCGGAGAAGCCCAAGGACTGTCTGACTCCTCAATGACTCCTAGGTCCTGCATTTCCCTAAGTTCCTTCTGAATAGAGGCTTTGACAGCCTCGGGTACCCGGTAAGCGGGTTGCCGGAGCGGTGTCTGTGTTAAGGTTTCCACCTTATGCTCTGTTAGGGTTGTGCGACCCGGTAAAGCCGAGAAGAGATTGGGCCACCGGGTGACAATACTGTGCAGTTGTACCCGCTGCTCCGGGGTAAGATGGGCCCCTAGGGGCACCGGGCTGAGTGGAACCGTACTGTGGGTGTCCGCTAATAAGTCCGGCAATTCCCTATCTTCAGTTTCCTGACTGGCCAAGGTGCATATGGCCAGAATCTCCTCAGGCCTCTCCTCATATGCTTTCAGAGCATTAATGTGACAGACCCGCCTGTCCTTCAACTGGGGTCCCTTGGCTATTAGGTAGGTGGTTTCCCCTTGACGATCTACTATCTGGTAGGGACCTTCCCAGGCTGTCTGAAGTTTATTTTGGCGGACCGGCCGCAGGGCCAGTACCTTCTGCCCTACGATAAATTCCCTGTCCTGGGTTTGCCTATTGTAGTACTGTTGCTGGCGGGTCTGGGCGGTTTGGAGGTTCTGTCGGGCCATGCCCATCAGAGTCTCCAAGCGCTCCCGGAGCTCCAACACATATGTTACTGCGGGAGTTTCCTCTGCCTCACACTTCCCTTCCCAGTATTCCCGGAGGATATTCAGGGGTCCTCGAACTCGTCTCCCAAAGAGTAGTTCAAAGGGAGAAAAGCCCGTGGACTCCTGTGGCACCTCTCGGTAGGCAAAGAGGAGATGAGGCAGATACTGCTCCCAATCTTGGTGGGAGTCCGTAAAGGCTCTGAGCATTTGCTTCAGGGTTCCATTGAACCGTTCGCAAAGCCCATTAGTCTGGGGATGGTATGCTGTGGTGTGGAGTACTTTAACTCCGCACAACTTCCATACCTGCTGCAGTAATTCAGACGTGAACTGAGTGCCCTGATCTGATAATATCTCCTGGGGGAACCCAACCCGGGTGAAGATTTTAATCAGTGCGTCTGCTACAGATTCTGCGGTGATGTTGGCCAGGGCAACTGCCTCAGGGTACCGAGTGGCGAAGTCCACTACTGTTAGTATGAATTTTTTCCCCGAGCGGCTGCACCTGGCCAAGGGTCCCACAATATCCACAGCCACGCGCTGGAAAGGAACCCCGATGATGGGAAGAGACTGTAAAGGTGCCCGGGGGCAGTCTCCACGCTTGCCGACCCGCTGACAAAGGTCACAGGTCCGGCAGAACGTGCTAACATTTTTAGACAGTTGGGGCCAGTAAAAAGCTCTGGTGAGCCGCTGTTCTGTACGCTTGGCTCCGAGGTGACCGGCCAGCGGCACCTCATGAGCCAGTGACAACAAGGCGGCTCGGTGAGCCGCAGGGACAAGTAATTGTTTTTTGAGAACCTCTGTCTGTCCCTGTCCCATGGACCTAGTCTGCCTATATAACAGTCCATTGTCCCAGCTAAAAACTTCCCCATTAGGGCCAGTCCTCCCCGTGTCGGCCTGTTCCCTGTACCCCTGTAGTGTGGGATCTGTCTGTAGGGCCGTCCGGAACTCGTCTGGGGGAACCCACTGGAAGGGCCGGTCATCGGGTCTGGGGCTAGGTGGAGTAGTCGGGGGGCTTACCACTGCTTGTCTGGTTTGTGAGCGGGTGACGGCCTGGCAATCCTCCGGTCGTGGGTTGGTAAATTGGCTCTCCAACCGGCCCAAGTCGTTGCCCAAGAGTACATCCGCCGGCAATCCAGGCATCACCCCAACATTTTTGTATCCTTGTCCACTACCCCAGTCCAGGTGTACTCGGGCCATAGGTAAGCGATATATTTTCCCACCCGCTACGCGGACTTCCACAACCTGGTCCGTGCGGTGGCAGGGTAATAAGCATCCGGGTTGCACCAAGGTGAGTGTGGCCCCGGAATCCCTTAGTCCTTCCGTGGGATAGCCATCCACTTTAATGGGCTGCATATGATGGCTTCTATTGTCGGAGGGCCCCTCCCGAGCGAGGGCAACTTCATGGTAATAGCCCCATGGTGACCGATCTGTGGGGCCCCGCACAACTTCCTGGGGAGAAGGCCAAACTGACTCGGTGTCCACTGCTTCACTGACACAGTGAATTGGTCTGGGAGCCCCTCTCATTTGGGAGGGCTGAGAGTTCCACCTGGAAGAACCACCCGGGGGTCTTTGCACAGTCCGGTTCTGGGGGCAGTTGGGACGCAGGTGACCATACTGCTGGCATTGATAGCACCGAGGATTGGAGTTGGACCGAGGCTGGAAGTAACTTGTGTCCCGTGTGGGAACCGATATAGCCGTCCGAGTGGCAGGAGCTGGGGTTCCGGCCGAGCGGGTACTACTTGATCCCGGGGTCCCCAGAAGGGTGTTTCCTCGAGGGCTTCGCCGTCTAGATTCTTCAAATTTGTTGGCCAATTCTGCGGCCGTGGTAACCGTGCGGGGTGCTTGATCATGGACCCAATCCCGCACCTCCGGGGTAACTTGATAGAAAAATTGTTACAACAGAATTTGCTGACAACAGTCTTCCCAGGTCCTGGCCCCTGCCCCTTGCAACCAGCTACGGCATGCCCGCTCCATTTTGTATACCCACTCCGTGTGGGTTTCTTTAGGTTGGCGGCTTCCTTCCCTGAATTGCCTCCGGTATGCATCAGGGGTCACTGCATACCTTTGGAGCAGTCTTCGCTTTACCTCGGGGTAATCGGTAATCCAAGCATCTGGTATGGCACGGTATGCATCCGCAGCCCTCCCCGTGAGCTTGCCTGCTAGGATTGGGACCCAGTCCTGGCGATTAACCTGGATCACTTGGCATTGTCGCTCAAAGTCCCTTAAAAACCCATCAATGTCCCCTCCTGCATCGTCAAAAGTTTTAAATAGTTGATGGGGGAGGCGACGGTGGTGATCCGATGAGTCCATTCTGGAGTCATTGCTGTGACTGGGGGGCCCTGAACGATTTTGGGATAACTCCTCCAGGTACTCCTTTTCCACAGCAAGAATTGTCCTTATCCTAAAGTCAGGCGATGGGTCTGGGCCGGCCAGCGCCAATCTGTCGGCCACCCGCTGATTCACAATATTTGAGGTAGCTGGCACGGGTTGAATCGGTGGCGGAGATCCTACCGCATTGGAAGGGTTATTGTAGGAATCATCCTGGGGCAAATTTGTAACCCTGGCCCGATCCACAATCTCCTCATCCATAGCTTGGAGGAGATTTATTAGTTCACCTTTTTTCAGTCCCCTGGCGTCTCGTCCGCGTTCCTCTGCCATAATTTGGAGCTCAGCCACCGAGCGCTGCCTGTAAACATCGGCCATCGCACCCCCTTGACTTCCAACAGTGTTCCGTATCCCTCAGAATGGCGAGCAAGATGGTCCCCCTGCTGGGCTGGCCTCCGTTATGTTGCTGGGACCGGGGTCAAGCCTGTGGCTGTATCTCCCCCTGCATGCTGGTCCCAGTTGCAGTTCTCTGTGAAAAAGTAAGATCCCGTCGCTTGCCACCAGTGTAACAGGATCCTAAGTCCTCAGATTGACTTAGCCTGCTATGCCGGGTCTCTCTCTTGCAGGGGCCGCCAGGGAAGGGTGATGTCTCCAGTGCTCCACTCCAGCTATCCCAGGATGGGGGTCAAAAGAAGACCCTTGATACCACCCCAAACGAACGACACAGCACGCCAGTCAGGTTCCAAAACTGAACACACTTTATTTTGGCTGAATTCAGCTCTTTTAAGCAGAGTTAATTGCATCAAGTCAAACAGTTAACAAAAGGGCACAAAACATTCTATAATTAAATTAACATGATTAAATTTAGCAACAATGGGCACACAATGTCACAAAGGGCTGAACTTCATGGATAAGGGACAGGGGTAAACATGGAAACAATGGGAACTCAGACTCAGTGGAGCCTCTGCATTTTGGCCACTTTGGTGAAAGTCAGGTCTTTTTTGTGAACCAAGTGAACCTCCATAGTAACGGCCTAGGGTCCGTTACAGAACATAAAAGAGTAATCCTATGTAATAATTTGTTAGGCTGTTTGTCAGAAGCTGTCATGCACAGTAGAGATTGCCCAAACGCACGGAATGTTGGGAGCACAGAATGCTGGGAGTTCTGTGCTGGGAGCACGGAATGCTGGGAGCACGAAATGCTTGGATCATGGAATGCTGGGAGTTCTGTGCTGGGAGCATGGAATGCTTGGAGTACGGAATGCTGGGAGTTCTGTGCTGGGAGCATGGAATGCTTGGAGTACAGAATGCTGGGAGTTCTGTGCTGGGAGCATTCTGTGCTTTCGGGCAGTCTCTACAGCACATGACTGCGTCAGCAGCAGGAAGCAGAGCAGGACCATCCTCTTAACCCTTTAAGTGCCAGAGGGGTATGCAAAGCAGTGTGTTGCGTACCCCTCTGGCACTCAAATGATTAACATCACCCGGACCGTGGCCCGTGTACACTGGCTTTTACACTAGTGAGATCTTTAAATCATTAATGTGTGGGCTGCTTCTCCAAAATGAATGTCTAAGTACTACTGGATATCTTGGCTATGGAGGCATGGATGATTTCATGATCCCTGAACCTCAAAATCCTTTCACACTGAAGGGTTTCTAACGTGGTTTGGAGGTCAGGAGTCTTGCAAAAGCATCATGTGTGCCTCCATCTATACGCCAATAGGGTTTCTGGGGGCTGAGCGATTACAGTTTCTCTTGTCAGAATAGCAAGAAGTGAAGCAGATTTTATTTAAAAATTGGTGATTTCCCTTTTTCATTTTCCCAATGGTGGAGAACATGTGCTACAACATCAGAGGTTTGGCGTTGGTAAAAAAAAACAAAAAAAACCCCTACAATTACTATGCTGGTCTCTCTCAAATCCTTGGATCCTTTCTTTTCTTTTTACATTTTATTAAGTAGCATTGTAAGTTACTACAGGTCAGACTGTAACCTGTGGATCCAAGGGCAGTTAAATATATGGGTATACCTGGCATTCACAGCGGGCCTCCTGGGCAGTTGGGGGCCCTATTGGATGCTGAGCTTGGCACTCCTGCACCTTCTGCCCCCTACAGCTGCACCCTTGATTCCCATCAACTGGCTGGATGTGATTGGAGCTGGGGTGGGCAAGCTGTGGGACTCCAGTATATTTAACCCTTTGAGTGGCAGAGAGGTATCCAAAGCATTGTATTGCAAGGCGTTGGATACCTCTCTGGCACTCAAAGGGTTAATTTTGTTTAGCCAGACCCCCCATCTACGACAGATTTTTTTTTTTAAGGCTTCTGCATTCTAACATATTGTACTTGCATTCTCTTTGGCAGGCTTGGTGGGAGACTGGAAAAACCATTTTACTGTCCGTCAGAACGAGATTTTTGAGGAAGATTACCGGAGACAGATGAGCTGCTGCTCTTTGAAATTTCTGCCTGCATAATGATAGGGCGAACGTCCCATCCACATGAGTCATGCCTTATAATACATATACGCACCACTCCTGTTTTGTAGCTTATTATACGCCATATTCAGAAAGCTTAAAGGGGATCTATCATCCCTACACAACTTTGTCTAAAATTGGAATAGCCTACCAGCAGAAGTGGTAGAGGTTAATAAAGTGATGTCATTTTAAGCATGTATGGAATTGCTCTACCCTGAACATAACACAAGACCAAGGACTAAATAACCATTGACGTTTTTATAGTAGAAAAAAATAGGCAGACTAGATGGGCCGAATGGTTCTGATCTGCCATCGAATTCTATGTTTCTAAATTAAATTGTTATGTTAAATATCGAATATAATGAAAAGCGCATTCATTTTTATTGTTAAAACGCTTGTTTGACAAAATTAAAAGAAAAAATACAGACCTGCACCTACTTCCGGGCAGACTGCGGATAGCTGATCTGTGCCGCAGTCTGACACTCTGCCTCTCTCTATCCAACCTCCTCTGATGACAGAGGCTTCTGTCTGTAAGCTGGAGCAATCTCATTGGCTAGATATCGATCTCTGGCCAATGAGAGTGCTCCAGCTTACAGACAGTCAGCCTCCGTCATTGGAGGAGGCTGGCTAGAGAGAAGCAGAGCGGCAGACTGCGGCACAGATCAGCTATCCGCAGTCTGCCCGGAAGTAGGTGCAGGGCTGGATTTCTTCCTTTAATTTCGTCAAACAAGCGTTTTAACAATAAAAATGAATGTGCTTTTCATTGTATTCGATATAAAACAGAACGATTTATACAAAGTTGTGTTGGGATGACCGATCCCCTTTAAGGGTTGCAATTCTGGAGCAAACCAAATACGTGATTGGGGGCAAATATTTTCCCAAACTACCAATGATTTAAATGGGGATTTTAACCCCATAATTGCGAGAGACGTCTCCGACTCATTACAAAGTGTGCGAGGCTCTGATGACAAGCAGCAGCACATGTTTGTTGTACAGACAGTCACCGCTCAGAAGCATCATTGTTTAGCTCTGCAGTACCATTCAGAGGACCAATGTCCACGTACATATTAGACTCATCCCACCCTCCCAAAAAAAGGCAGTCCAGTTCCAAAATAACAGGCCCCAAAACACCACAGAGTGCCTCATTGCTCTCTCCTTGGCACAACCATTGTGTACCCCTCTGGCACACAAAGGGTTAACCCAGTGAGTACCAGAAAGATATCTAAGTAGTGTTGTAACAGAGGGTGCAATTGCGACTGGGCTCGTCATTAAAGTGTTAGTAATGTCCCATAAAATCTTGTTATACTTTTGTAGAGGACAAAAAAATAAGCTTAATGGCACAAACCCTATCTCTCAGACTATGGGTTGAGAGATATTTGCACTGAAAGTTCCCCCCTTCCTCCCGTTTTACAGCTGACAGCAGGAGATCCGTGTCGGCCGACATGATGAGGCTCTTCAGCAGAGATGAATTCCCGTTATTGCAAAATAATTACTTGACTGGAAAGGTCTACAAAGTGTGCTTGCAAACCAGGCAGACTTTGTAGACCTTTCCAATGAAATCATTGTTTTGCATTAATGGGATTTCGGCTGTGCTGCAGAGCCGCCGGCTGACATCAGGAGAAGGGAAGGGAGGGGGGAACTTTCAATCTGAATATCTCTCAAACCAGAGCTAATCAGGCCTTGGTGCAATTCCTGCAGTGTTACATCTCAGGCCATCAGAACAACTGGTCGGACCTGCTACCTTGGGAGGAGTTTGCTCATAACAGTGCTGTCTCGGCTTCTACCCGACTCTCCCCTTTCATGGTGAATTATGGGTATCAACCCTCCATGATTCCAGATTAATTTGCTCCCCAGGGGATCCTGGCATTGGAGGATCATCTCCAGCGAATCCGTTCCACAGGGGTGCAGGTCCAAGAGTCGTTGCAATGCTCACAACAATCCCAGGAGCTCCAGGCCAACCGTAATTGCCTACCCACACCCTCCTACCAGGTCTGGGAGAGGATCTGGTTGTCCTTCAAAAATCTCCACCTCCGAGTGCCGTCTAAGAAACTGGCTCCCCGTTTTCTGAGGCCTTTCCGTATCCTACGACGTGTGAACCCTGTGGCCCATGTCCTAGACCTTGATCCCATTATGCGGATACACAATATGTTCCATGTCTCGTTGCTAAAACCTTAGGTATGTAATCGTTTCAGTACGGCCACTCCTCAACCTCATTTGGTGCCTGTTGAAGGCCATGAGGAGTACGAGGTCCGATTCATAGTTGACTCTCGTAGGTTCTGAGGGAGCCTTCAATATTTGGTCTATTGGAAGGGTTACGGTCCAGAAGAGTGCTCATGGGTTCCATTTGCAGATGTGCATGCCCCCTCCCTCCTCCGTGCTTTCCATACACGCCTTCCCCATAAACCGGGCCCTTCCCCGTGGGAAGGGGGGGGTTTGAGGGGAGGTACTGTCAAGATTTTGCTGAGCAACTCAACTCTGCCTATTGATTCTGATGTCTGAGCTAATCCAGTGCTCTGCTATCCACTGCTGCTGTCTTCTGAGTTTCTGGCTCAGGCTGAATCAGCTGACCTCTCTGATTACTCACCTGACTGTTATCAGCCAACCCTCCCAGAGTATTTAAAGTGGATGTGTCACCTATGGACAACATCCCATAAATAGTTAGGTGACATAGCCAATATGATGGAAACATTATTTATTTTTTAATTTAAAGTTTTGATTTCGCTTAAATTTAACTTAGAAAAGTCTGGGCTGCAGCCACTTCCATATAGACTGCAGCCCGAAGCTCTGCCTCTACTCTCCCCCTTCCTCCGATGACAGAGGCTTCTGCCTGTAAGCTGGAGCGGTCTCATTGGCAGAGATCGATATCTAGCCAACGAGAGCCCTCCAGCTTACAGACAGAAGCCTCTGTCGCTGGAGGAGGGAGGAGAGCAGAGGTACAGCTCTGTAACCTCAGAGAACTGCAGTCACCCGGAAGTGGCTGCAGCACAAACTTTGTAAGTTAAATTTAAGCAAAATCAAAATTTTAAATAAAAAATAAATGATGTTTTCATCATATTGGCTATGTCACCTATTTATGGGGTGTTGTCCATAGGTGGCACATCCACTTTAAGCAGCTTGGCTCACTTCCCCATTGTCCTTGTGTCTGTTGCTGACCACTGTGAATTCTATTGAGCTCCTGTTTATCCGTGTATGACCTGGCCTCCTCTAACAACCCTTCTGGCTCCTGACCCACTGGCTTGTTCCTGACATTGCGGACTCCTGTGCTCCTGACTCCGGTTTGGCTGATTACCTGTCCTGGTTCCTGACCCTGGCTTGTCATTTGGTTTATGCTCCTGGATCACGATTCTGTTTGTTTATTTTTTTGTTTCTTTAAGAAAGGAGTTTTTCATTTTATCTTTTTGTGTCCTGTCTGTTTCCTGGTCCATAACATAGGGTTTGCGCCATTAAGCTTATTTTTTCGTCCTCTACAAAACCATAACAAGTTTATATGGGACATTACTGTCCCTTTAAAGGGGGCCCCATTGACCCTAGGGCCCAAGAAGTTATAATTGTGCCCCTGGGAAAATTATTTGTTTGAAAGAGGAGAAAAAAAAAACTGCTTGCACCAGGCCCCTCCAATAAGTAGTTAACCCTTTAAGTGCCCGAGGGGTACGGAACGCATTGCAAGGCAATGCGTTCCATACCTCTCGAGCACTCAAATGGTTAATGATACTGGCACCCACTCATTAGTGAACTCCAGAATTGCTCCAGTTCTTATTCTGTCAGCCTCTTCGGAGTCTGTGACTCTTTTTTTTTTTTTTTTTTTTTTTTTTCTTTCTTTCTTTCTTTCTTTCAACTGCTGGGTGGGCCATATTCTATATCTCAGATAACATATCTAATGCATTACAAAGCAGCTTAAAGGCTTAAATGATACAGATGTAGCCACAAATATTTAAACTTTTCAAAATAAAACTTTTTACTGCTCTTGTAAAAGTGTTTTTGAGGTTTTTTTATTTGATAGGATAAGGGTTTTTTTTTCTGTTAGGGCAACAGTGAATGGAACAGGAATGGAGCAGGGGGGCAAGGCCATGGGTGGAGCTAAGAATGTTTGTTTTCCTAAATAAACAGTAAACTCAAAACTTTAAAGGGATAGTAATGTTTCATAAAAAACAGCAGCTCCAATTATTCATCATAGTATTTGGGCATCAAGTGTTATTTCAGTACTGTCAGAGTTGTAGTACAAGAGTAATTGAATGATAAAGTATCCCCCTCCCACCCCTTTTACCTAGTGTAAGTCTTCTCCCCTCAGATGTGGAATCTGGTCTTTTGACCGGACAGATCACAGCAAGGGACAATCTTCTTACTGTGATCATAAGGAAAACCCTGCCCCCTTGACAGGTTTTTCAGGTTTTTCTTTATGATCACTGAAGATTGTCCCTCTCTGCGATCCATCCAGACAGTCTTGCTGCTCTGAGGTGAGCAGTGTTACATCAGTAAAAGGGGTGGGAGGGGGATACTTTATCATTCAATTACTCTTGAACTACAACTCTGACAGTATTGAAATAACACTCTCCATGGCCTAAATACTATGAAGATTACTTTTTTTTGTGAAATGCCACTATCCCTTTAACAACACACTGGCTATGTGTCCTAACTACCTCTAAAATGCTACTGTAGCTGAAATGTTAACACTTTCACAGCCAAATGTCCAGTCTTGAGCTGTGTGAAGGTTGCTTGACTTCTGGCTTTGATCATCGACTGGCTCTGCGTGGGCTGAGAAATACTCTAGCTAATTCCTAAAACCTCATAGTACCAGTGCAATTAACTTAACTGAAATCCTCAGTCTGCATAATTAAACTGGTGTTATACGGCTTATGGAGTTAAGGAGTTTTTTTGTTGTTGTTTTTTTTTTCCCTTCTTGGTGCCGTTGCCAGATACAACCAGGAATCAAGCAGTCTTCTGTCTATTCTTTGAAAGACATAGTAGGATAGGGCATGTGGCTGGGGAAAGTATTACACCAGCCACAGAGCTACAGTCAGGGCAGTTTTAAGGACTCCTGAGGCTCCTGGCGGAACTAGGAATGGAGTCCCCTCCCTCCAATATAGGTAACATTTAGGATATTAAAGTCTAGCTGTAGCCTTCCTCTTCCTTTCTTATTTGTGGGAAACGAATCCACATTTTACATTCCTCACTGGCCATCTGACCAAAGAATTAAACTGGTTCCTGTCTGTAAAAATGGGACTGTTGGAAATCCAAGGAGAGGCCTCTGCGTACATCTAGGTATGCCCATGCATTAAAGGGATAGTAATACTTTGTTTTATCTTTATTTTATTTTGTAGGCATTAAAAGAACATGAAGAACAATATAAGTCTTATCTCTCAAATCTTTATGGTTTGAGAGATATTCACAAGCAAAGTTTCCCCTCCCGCCCCTTTTACCTGGTGTAAGCCATCTCTTCTCAGATGTGGAATGCAGTCCATAGACCAGACAGATAACAGCAAGGGACATTCTTCTTCCTATGAGAACAATGAAAGCCCTGCCGCCCTTGACAAGTTTTTCAGGTTTCTCCCTTATCTTGGTTGAAGATTGTCCCTCTGTGCAGTCTACCTGGGCACCTCCGTTCTGATATGGCTGAGCAGTGTTACATCAGTAAAAGGGGCAGGAGTGGGATACTTTGTCATTGAATTACTCTTGAACTACAACTCTGACAGAACTGAAATAACACTCTACAAAGTCCAATTACTATGATGATTAATTGAAGCTTTTTTTTATTATGAAACATTACTATCCCTTTAAAATGTCTCTGATCTGAAGGAGAATTTTGATGGTAGTCAGGGACACATGGCCAGTGTTTAAGGTGATTTATGTACATCTGCCAAGTATGCCTCTTTAAGAGATATTAGGGGTCCATACCGCCCAAGTGTCCCTCTTCAAGAAGGTCAGTCCCTCTTTGAGACCTAAATCCCTCTTTCCCACACTGGTGTCCCTCTTTTTAGGAGATCAGACTGTGTGGTGTGTATCATATTGATCACAGCAATAAAACATTCGTGTTTATTTAAACGTCAGTATGAGTGTTTATAAATTGCTCTGTGTAAATAACATACTTTGGTCTTGTCTAAATAATTTAATCAGTTATGCCAATAGGTGATGAAATAACCTAGAAATTCTGAATGCCTCACCCACCAGCCACGACTCCAGCAACACCACCTAAAACAAGTATTCCTCTTTGGCCATTTGAAATGTTGGGAGGTATGATTGTTTTGAGTGTACTGTTTAACTAGGGGCACCTTAGATTTAAATGGCCCTTAGGAATCCTCCTTAGAAATGAATACTAACGCCTAATGGTGTCTTCCCTGTGCCATGTAATTGTGACTTGCGCCACTAGTGTAATGTAATGGTGTGTTGCTCTGATGGTAGCATGTCATTGTGACTTGCTCTGCTAGTAATGGTGTGTTGCTCTGCCGGTAGCATGTCATTATACCTTGCTCTGCTAGTAATGGTGTGTTGCTCTGCCGGTAGCATGTCATTATGCCTTGCTCTGCTAGTAATGGTGTGTTGCTCTGTTGGTAGCATGTCATTGTGACTTGCTCTGCTAGTAATGGTGTGTTGCTCTGCCGGTAGCATGTCATTGTGACTTGCTCTGCTAGCAATGGTGTGTTGCTCTGTCGGTAGCATGTCATTGTGAATTACTCTGCTAGTAATGGTGTACTGCTCTGCTGGTAGCATGTTATTGTGCCTTGCTCTACTAGTTTAATGTAATGGTGTGTTGCTCTGCTGGTAGCAAGTAAGAGTGTATTCCTAATTTCCTCTGCTGGTGGCATGGAACGGCAGATAAAAAGGCACTGGATTGATGACCTGGCTGAACATCATTCAGGTGACTACCTGTTGTGTGGTTTCTGGTACTTTTTAACCCTGAGTGCTAGAGAGATACCCGACGCATTGCTATGCATTGGCTACCTTTCTGGCACTCAAAGGGTTAATAGTTTTGCCATCTCCTTTTTTATCAACTTTTTTTTTTTTTTTTTTTAACCTGTGTTTACACTTGGCATCATAAGTCTGTGTAAGTACACCCTTTCTATATAGCCAATCACCTTTATACAACAGGAGATTATCATCCCCTGGAATTTGGCACTGTATTATCACATATACAAGTACACCGGTATAAAATCTCTAATCATTTCAGTCACCGCAGTTGGGCAGCGTAGATCTGAACTACTCCCTCTTAATTCAGATAATTCCTGGGTTTAGACATGGCAGGGAAATTAAAAATCATAGAAGGGATACCCATGGCTGAAGCTATTATCACCAACTGGCAGCAAATCAGGACCTTTCAAGCCAGACCGAGCGATATTCTGATAGATACCTATCCCAAATCAGGTACGTCCACTTGCATTTTAGAGCTTAATATTTTCTGATGTATGATATATATCTATTTTTACGTAGTACTGCCGACTTCGTGTTCAATGCTGCATGCAGAAAAGAGAAGGATGCGCTAAGATAAGGTGGTGTCGTTCTGGTGCAAACCAGTTTGCTAATGAGGGGCTTTTTTTTTTTGCTTTTGCAGTGCATTGGAGACCTTTCTAGCATTCAAGCAGTTAAAGCCCCAATTTAAATGAATAGAATTAAAGCCCCAATTTAAATGAATAGAACCATTTTAAACCTTTGAGTGCCAGTGGGGTACACAGCGCATGCGTTGCGTACCCCTCTGGCACTCAGAGGGTTAACTTTACATAATCTGCACGTACACTACCGCTCAAAAGTTTGGGGTTGCTTAGAAGCGTCCTTGTTTTTGAAAGAAAAGCAAATCTCGTCTGTTAAAATTACATCAATAGATCAGAAATACAGTGTAGACATAGTCATTTACAACATTAACAATCGTAGCTGGAAACGGCTGATTTTTAATGGAATATCTACATTTGCTGCAAATGGAGGATTCTTCGAAAGCAAAGTTTGTAGAACACTTCTATTTAAATTAAAATTCATTATTTCTAACCTTGTCAACATCTTGACTGTATTTCCTGTTCATTTTGCAGCTTATTTGATGTATGTTTTTGTAGGAAAGAAGGGAATTTCTGAAGTGACCCCAGACTATTGAACGACAGTGTACATGATATTTACAGTCACATTTCCACAGGCAACACGGTCAAGCTGTGACTAGTGGATTTTGGTGCATTCATGTACGTCGCTAATTTCCCATGTGAGAGACGCCATATCCCAGTATAAGAACTTCAGCAACGGGCAACACTATGTTCATGCCAACCATGTGAAAGGGGACCTACACTGGCTCCCATAGTAGTATATTTAGTTAAACAAAGTTAATATCCTTTAATGTCACAGGCTGTAATGTTCTTAAAGGGATAGTAATACTTTGTTTTATCTTTATTTTATTTTGTAGGCATTAAAAAAACATGATGAACGATATAAGTCGTATCTCTCAAACCTTTATGGTTTGAGAGATATTCACAAGCAAAGTTTCCCCTCCCCGCCCCTTTTACCTAGTGTAAGCCATCTCTTCTCAGATGTGGAATCCAGTCCATAGACCAGACAGATAACAGCGGGGGACAATCTTCTTCCTATGAGAACAATGAAAGCCCTGCCCCCCTTGACAAGTTTTTCAGGTTTTTCCCTTATCTTAATTGAAGATTGTCCCTCTCTTCAGTCTACCTGGGCACCTCCCTTCTGATCTGGCTGAGCAGTGTTACATCAGTAAAAGGGGTGGGAGGGGGATACTTTGTCATTGAATTACTCTTGAACTTCAACTCTGACAGTACTGAAATAACACTCTCCAAAGTCCAAATACTATGATGATTAATTAGAGCTGCTTTTAGTATGAAACATTACTATCCCTTTAACAAACAAACAGATTAACTGTAGTTGTATACTTTAATCCTTAGAGATTTGTTTTTACATATAGAAAAACTGGCAGAAAAAACACTGGCTCAGATTGCCTAAAACAGCAAGGACCAGGCAACTTTATCTAGCCCAGTGGTTCTCAACCTTTTTGGCTGAAGGCACCCCTAACGCACAGTTCTGAACTTTCAGGGCACCCCTATCATTTTATGTCATTTATCAAGGGTGTAATGAAGGTTCTAAATGCATAAATATAGAGTTATTCTTAAATCTCAGTAAAATAAACATATTGTGCCTATCAATTTACATAAATATACAATTGCAACTCTACATTCCCATTTTTGACAGTCTTCATAGATACAATGGGGAGTGGATGTCAGTGGCACCCTGGTTGAGAAACACTGATCTAGCCACTAAATGTTTCAAAAAAATTTGCAAACCTGCCATCTGTCCATATTTCCAGAGATGGCCCCTAGTTTTGACTCCCTATCCCTGGATCCTGCTGTCCCTGCCCTTTGGGTACCAGATGTGGGTATCCAGAGCACATTGATTACCCTTCCGGCATTCAAAGGGTTTTTTTAAATTTTATCTTATAATAGTAATACTTCGTTTTATCTTTATTCTATTTTGTAGGCATTAAAAAAACATGAAGAATGATATGACTTATCTCTCAAACCTTTATGGTTTGAGAGATATTCGCAAGCAAAGTTTCCCCTCCCTCCCCTTTTACCTAGTGTAAGCCATCTTTTCTCAGATGTGGAATACAGTCCATAGACCAGAAAGATAACAGAAGGGGACAATCTTCTTCCTATGAGAACAATGAAAGCCCTGTCCCCCTTGACAAGTTTTTCAGGTTTTTCCCTTATCTTAATTGAAGATTGTCCCTCTCTGCAGTCTACCTGGGCACCTCCCTTCTGATCTGGCTGAGCAGTGTTACATCAGTAAAAGGGGCAGTAAGGGGATACTTTGTCATTGAATTACTCTTGAACTACAACTCTGACAGAACTGAAATAACACTCTCCAAAGTCCAAATACTATGATAATTAAATAGAGCTGCTTTTATTATGAAACATTACTATCCCTTTAATATGACATATAGGCAGTTTTGAATGAAGTTTTCAGATTTGGAAAGAAAATTCAAGGTGATAGATCCACTTTAAAGAATCCTATGTATATCGAGCTTTGGTTTTGTGAGCTCTGAAAGAGTATTTACTGCATTTCAGGAACCACCTGGGTTGAAGAAATCGTAGACCTAATAATGCATGAGGGAGACGAGACGATCAGCAGGAACGTCCCTAATTTTGAGAGGGTCCCATTTATTGAGATGCTCCATCTGATGAAACCAGGTAAGGGTGACCATGATCTCCTCATGTTCATCACTGACATATGTTCTCCAGTAAAATGGTGCTCAGGTTGCATCGACTTAACCTTTCGAGTGCCAGAGAGGTATGGAAGGGAATGTGTTGAATACCTCTCTGTCATTCAAAGGGTTAATGGAAATGGGAAGCTAGGCACAAGACGGTGGTCTTTGGCACGATTGAGGAAATGGGAGGAGATGTGTCTTCTATGGAAAGTGTGCAGTGTGAATAGTAGGAAAATCTGACGTGTCTGGAGCAGACCAGCTGCGCCGTTTGGTGATAAATAAAATGTTAAATTCCCCAAGCATCACAATGTGTTGGAAACCTTTTTAGTTCCACTTTGTACTTTTCGGACCTACTAAACAGAAACCGAGTAGGTGAAAAGGTTTCCTTTGGCTGGATGACGATGATTGGTGTCTGGGGCGTAACTACAGAAGAGCAGATGTGATACGGATCACCATTCAACAGCTCTGCACTGTCCTACCACCCTTATCCTTTTCATTAACCTCCCTGAAGAAGGAATCCCCCCCTTTCAAAGCAGAATTTGAACTGACTGAAGTAAGGGTTTTTGCCTTCTTTTGGATCAACGGCAGTAAACAAGAATAGGAAAAGTGTAGAACTTGATGGACACAAGTCTTTTTTCAACCTGAACTACCATGTAACTATTTAACGTCACACAGGCATCCAGCTCAACACACCCCACTGATGCTGCAAGGGTTAACAGTGAGCATGTGGGTCATGAATCATGATACAGCACTGCTGATACCAACAATTGGTTCTCCGCTTTCCCCCTGCTCTGGGATGTGGGGGATTGTACCTTGGGTCTGTGCTGATGTGTGAGTCAAACTTGCCCTATTGTGTACGCTTGTGCACAGGAGACATTAAGAGACTGTGGGGGCGATGCACTAAGGCGTGATCAAGAGGTGATAAAGTGGAGATGATTTCTCCAGTGATATCACTTCTCCAGATCCTATATTATTCTATGATGCCAATGCAGTGGGGAAACTATAGGGGTTGCAGAGGTCGAACCTGCGACCGGGCCCGTGCACTCCAGGGGCCCGGCCTCCCCCTGCGACCCCTCCGCCAGTCGCCCTCAATCTCCCGCCGGCGCTCTATTAATGCAGAGCGCTGGGAGATGACATCATCTCCCAGCGCTTTGCATTACTAAGAGGACCATGCTGGAGCTCCAGGTAGGTGATGGGGGGCATTTCATAGGGGGTCATTGTGGACGGGGGGCCAATGTGGTGGGAGGGGGGCCCATGGCACTTCTTGTACCAGGGCCCAGAGACTTCTAGTTACACCTCTGCTCCATTGCAATAAGATTTCTCCAGCTCTGGAGATCTTAGTGCATAGGGTCCTTAGAGTAACAGAGGAACTGGAGAAGTGATATCACTGGAAAAGTCCTCTCTGCTTTATCACCACTTTATCACTCCTTAGTGCACAGGTTTGAGTGATATTGTGAGCAATAGAGAATGCGTGTGCGTGCTTGTGTACAGGTTAGAGCAGTGGTTCTCAACTCCTGTCCTCAGGACCCACTAACAGGCCAGGATTTGATGATTTCCTTGTTAGAGCGCAGGTGAGTTAATCAATGTGAATGAGCCTCTGATCACATGATTTCCTTGTTAGAGCGCAGGTGAGTTAATCAGTGTGAATGAGCCTCTGATCACATGATTTCCTTGTTAGAGCGCAGGTGAGTTAATCAGTGTGAATGAGCCTCTGATCACATGATTTCCTTGTTAGAGCGCAGGTGAGTTAATCAATGTGAATGAGCCTCTGATCACATGATTTCCTTGTTAGAGCACAGGTGAGTTAATCAGTGTGAATGAGCCTCTGATCACATGATTTCCTTGTTAGAACACAGGTGAGTTAATCAATGTGAATGAGTCTCTGATCACCACACCTGTGCTCTAGCAGAGAAATCCCTAAGTCCTGGCCTGTTAGTGGGTCCTGAGGACAGGAGTTGAGAACCACTGGGTTAGAGAGTAAGAGTGTGTGTGCACTCGTGTGAGACTGTGAGAGCCTGTGTGTGTCTTTGGGAGGGGCAGTCTCGGATTTGGGCCTTGAGCCTAGTAAAATCTAGTTATGCAACACATTGGCATTCGTGTCACATCTTAAGTAAGAACTGAAAAGCCGTTGAGGATAAAAGTTGGAAGGTTAAGTTATGGTCATAGTATCCCTGTCTTAATAAAATATAAAAATGAATGTTGTAACTGATTTTTAGCTGGAAAAAGAATAAGGTAAGCACTTCTAAGTTAAAGTTTAGCCTTCTTACGCAGTCACTAGTTGGCAAACTAACGTTCCAGCGTGCCAATGCAGATAAAACTGGTATTTACAGGCCGAGTTGCCAAGTAAGTGATGGACTATTGACTTAACCTTATAATGGCTGGGGATGGGAGAGTTGTTGGAAGGAACATTTCTTCACAATGGTCCTTTCATAAGAACCTTTGAGACAAAATTTTTAATAGAGACCCCAAATATAGGGATACATTTCCATAGAAACATAGATTTTGATAGCTAGTCCATCCAGTCTGCCCGTTTTGTAATTAACCCTTTGAGCATACCTCCCAAGTGTCCCTCTTTGAGACCCAAACCCCCCTGTTCCTCTTTCCCACCATGCTGTCCCTGTGTTTAGGAGATCAGACTGTGTGGTATGTATATAAGTGTATCACCCTGGTGTCCCTGTGTTTAGGAGATCAGACTGTGCGGTGTGTATAGAAGTTTATCACCCTGCTGTCCCTGTGTTTAGGAGATCAGACTGTGTGGTGTGTATATATGTGTATCACCCCGGTGTCACTGTGTTTAGGAGATCAGACTGTGTGGTGTGTATAGAAGTGTATCACCCTGGTGTCCCTGTGTTTAGGAGATCAGACTGTGTGGTGTGTATAGAAGTGTATCACCCTGGTGTCCCTGTGTTTAGGAGATCAGACTGTGTGGTGTGTATATAAGTGTATCACCCTGGTGTCCCTGTGTTTAGGAGATCAGACTGTGTGGTGTGTATATAAGTGTATCACCCTGGTGTCCCTGTGTGTAGGAGATCAGACTGTGTGGTGTGTATAGAAGTGCATCACCCTGGTGTGCCTGTGTTTAGGAGATCAGACTATGTGGTGTGTATAGAAGTGTATCACCCTGGTGTCCCTGTGTTTAGGAGATCAGACTGTGTGGTGTGTATATATGTGTATCACCCTGGTGTCCCTGTGTGTAGGAGATCAGACTGTGTGGTGTGTATATATGTGTATCACCCTGGTGTCCCTGTGTTTAGGAGATCAGACTGTGTGGTGTGTATATATGTGTATCACCCTGGTGTCCCTGTGTGTAGGAGATCAGACTGTGCAGTGTGTATAGAAGTGTATCACCCTGGTGTCCCTGTGTTTAGGAGATCAGACTGTGTGGTGTGTATAGAAGTGTATCACCCTGGTGTCCCTGTGTTTAGGAGATCAGACTGTGTGGTGTGTATAGAAGTGTATCATCCTGGTGTCCCTGTGTTTAGGAGATCAGACTATGTGGTGTGTATCTAAGTGTATCACCCTGGTGTCCCTGTGTTTAGGAGATCAGACTGTGTGGTGTGTATAGAAGTGTATCACCCTGGTGTCCCTGTGTTTAGGAGATCAGACTGTGTGGTGTGTATATAAGTGTATCACATTGCTCCGCAGCAATAAAACTCACATTAAAGTTTCTATAAATATCAGTATATGAGTTTATAAATTAGTCTCTGTAAATAAAAGTTTTGTCTTCCTCCAAATCAGTTGTTATGTTACACAAAGAGGTGTCAATAGGTTATGAACTAACCTAAAAATTCCCGCTAATGCTGTGTCCACCAACCACGCCCCCCAGCAACACCCCCTAAAACAGGTATGCTTTGAGTGACAGAGGGGTATCTAACGCATTGGATACCCCTCTGGTACTCAAAGGGTTAAACTGCACGATTTTTTTTATGCAGTTCTCAGATTGGATTTATGTCTGTCCCAATAATTTTTTACTTCACTGACATGTTGAGTCATTTGGTGTGGCCTTTTCCATGAAATTATCACCTTTTCCATAATGGGCCTTCCTTAAAGGGATAGTAATACTTAATTATTACTAATCCCTATATTAAAGTAATATTAAAAAGAAATGTATTGCCCCCAGTGTCATCTCTCAAACCTTTATGGTGTGAGAGATAATCATTCCTAAAGTTGCCCTCTCCCTCCCCTTCCCCAAAGTCAGTGTTCTAGCTGACTGCAGGGAAGCCAGTCGTACGACTTTCAGGCGGATCTGAAGCAGAGCCAAGATCGCGTTAATAAAAAAGAAATCTTTCACTAAAACAGTCTTCTACGTGTGCTTGGTTTGTGCTTGGTTTGCACACGTAGAAGACTGTTTTAGTGAAATATTTTTTTTTTATTAACGCGATCTTGGCTCTGCTGCAGAGCCGCCTGATGACTGTAAGACCGGATTTCCCTTCAGTCAGCTACAACACTGACTACAGGGAAGGGGGAGGGAGGGGGCAACTTTAGGAGCGATTATCTCTCAAACCATAAAGGTTTGAGAGATGACACTGGGGGCAATACATTTATTTTTAACAGGACTTTACTATAGGGATTAGTAATAATAAAGTATTACTATCTCTTTATGGTTAATGTCTGTGGGGAAAAAGCAACAAAACCTGTGTGTTGTGCACCCAGGACAGCCTGTCTCCTATTGGTGAATATCTGGGACCTTTGGAAAGTCATAGTAACATAGTTGATGAGGCTGAAAAAAGACATGCGCCCATTAAGTTCATCCCATGCCAGATCACCCCTGTTGAGCCAGAGGATGGCAAAAAAAAAAACACACAAAACATTGAAGCCATTTCCAATTAGTCCCCAAGTGGGTAAAAAAATTCCTTCCTGACTCCAAATGGCAGTCAGATATTTCCCTGGATCAATGTCTATTTGCTTTGAATCCAAATGTCCTAATTTTCATTATTGTTCTGTGCTAGATAGGCATCCATTACTTTTTTGAAAGCCATTACATTACCTGCAAGCACATCCTGAGGCAAAGACTTACAATCAAGATCAGTCCCCTGAATGTGGAGGCTGTGGTGCTGTGTGACTGGGGGTGGTATTTGCTACTCAGCTCTCTGATTTCATCATTACAGGAACAGAAGAGGTCAATGTGATGCCTTCACCAAGAGTCCTAAAGTCCCATCTGCCTGTGCAGCTTGTACCACCATCATTTTGGCAGCAAAAGTGCAAGGTAGGCAACCTGAGCAATGGGGTCATCTGTCGGTATGTGGGCAGCAGCTGGATAAAGGGCCCTACGTTTTAAAGAAAACTGGAGTATAATCAAGTGTGCCAGTGGACAACTAAACATCCCCACTGAGATCAATGCTGGAAATGAATGTTGGAGAGGGCTCCAATAACGCTCCATACATCCAGGACATTCACTGCATACCTAACTAAGCAATGCATTTCACATACCTCTGCTCCTTAAAGTGGAACTACCACCCGACAAAATCTTTATCTTAACTAAGTCCCCATATGGCCACTAGGTTCTTAGTAGCGCTAGTCTCCAGAATAATTACCTTATTTAATAGATTTCTGCTCTTCTATTGCTGTCAGTGGCATGGAACGCGGTCATCTTGCCATTGTGACGTCCGTGCGCCTGCGCTGTCAGTCCCAGCCGGGTCTAGGAGGCGTTGCTAGAAGCCATTTGGCTCCGGCTGGAACCAAAATAAGGTAGTTATTCCAGAGACTAGCGCTACTAAGCAGTTAGTCGCCAGATGGGGACTTAGTTAAGCTAAAGATTTTGTCGGGTGGTAGTTCCACTTTAACATTACCATGAGTAGTGGGTGGGGCTTGTCATGTTGGCTAGGATTTCTTGGGCCATGGGGGTGGCGGCTGTTAGCAAGTGTTACTTCTTCACCTTCGGGGAGGGTGGGGTCATGCCCTTTGGTTCACATCAGACACCCATCTAGCACTCACAATTATTACCCACGTTTGTAGAAAACCGTTCTGCCACCTCACAGTGACCCCTTCTGTGCCGTCTCTCTCTGTAGGTGATCTATGTAGCACGGAATGCCAGGGACACTGTGACCTCCTACTACCACTTTGACCACATGGTTAAAATTCACCCTGATCCGGGCACCTTTGAGGAGTATCTGCAGAAATTCATGAAGGGTGATGGTGAGAGAAATGAGCTGGGACATGGGAGGGGGTCTTACTGATATCTGGGGAGTCTTACTGCTGCATGGGGAGGGGGTCTTATCAATGTACAGAAAAGGAGTCTTTCTGATTTATGGACAGGGGGTGTTAACCGTTGTATGAGGAGGGGTCTTACCAATGTTTGGAGAGTCTTACTGATGTATAGGGAGGGGGGTCTTACTGACATCAGGATCGAATTCAGACAGTAGTCCTCTCTGCGCATTTTCCTAGGACCACTGTGTATGACTGCAGCGCGCGCAGCCGTCTCTATTTCGCATGACGGCTTCTGACAAACATCCTTAGCGAATTATTATATAGGATAGTGCCAGAAGTGTATGCACTCAGTGGGGAAAGACAGAGCAGCCCAGTAGGGCATTTCCCACCTTGACCACCCTGAATAATGTTGTCAACTTTTGCCACCTCCCGAATTCTGCCAGCTGAGTGTATTTACCATGCCTCATTATACGCACAAATCTGGGGACAAAAGAAACTTTTCATTGATATAAATGGTAGAGTTAAGGGATGGTTATGAATCTACATTCCTAAAGGACTGAGACAGTGCATGTTTTGGGATATTTATGATTTTGCACCGTTCATGCAATAAAAAGGACTAAGCTAATCATTGTTGCAACCTAGTGCAAAATAAGGAATATTCCAAAAACCTGCACAGTCTCTGCCCTTTAGGAATGGAGTTTAACACCCCTGTGCATACCCTTGAATGCTACAGAGGTATTCAATATGTTACTTCACTTTCATATTGAATGAATGAATGAATGAATATGTGTGTTTATATAGCGCCACAAGTGTACGCAGCTCTTTACAATTGAAGGGTTTAGACAATACAGGGTTACAGGTGCTTTGCAAAGTGAACCGCTGGAAATGAAGTCCCTACCCCAAAGCTTACAATCTAAAGTGATAATGGGAGACATACAGAGTACATAAGGTCAAGTGCTGAATACAGTTCCAGAGTTCTGGTTAGGATAGGGGACATAAACTTATAAAGAGCCTAAGTTGTACAAAGTTAGTGCCATGTAGCATGTTTAAGTTTTCTTAAGGAAGTGTAGTTTCAAGAGTGATTTGAAGACCATAAGAGAGGTGCAGGGTGTGAGGTAGAGCATTCCATAGAGAAGGAACAATGAGAGGAAAAGGTTTGATATGTGAGAAGGCTGTAGACACAAAAGGAGCTGAGAGAAGACCGTCACTGGCTGATCGTAAGTGACGGGATGGGGTATAGCAGGAGATCAGAGTGGTAATGTAGGAAGGGGTAGAGGACAGAAGAGTTTTGAATGAGAAAAGTAGTATTATGTAAGAGATTCGGAGTTTGATAGGCAGCCATTGAAGAGATTTGTGAGGGGGGCAGGGACAAAAATAGTTGACAATATGATAATACATGCTGCAGCATTCTGTATGGATTGAAGAGGATGGAGCTGGGAGGCAGGAAGGCCAGAGAGAAAAGGTTACAGTAGTCCATGCGGGAAATGATGAGTGTCTGTTTTGGCTGTGGAGGAACAAAGGAAGGGATGGATTTTAGCAATGTATTCAGGGGAGTCACTTGGCCTCTGCAGTAATGCCTCTCTACCTGTCCTAGCAAGTCTTTGGGGAGCATCAAGGCTATATAACCATTGGCAGTATTCATGGACTTGGTCCAAATACTCTTGTCATGAACTGTGCTCTTTAGCATCAATTGGATCTGACAGGAGATATCTGTACTAGGGTGACCACATTTCCATTCTACCATTCAGGGACAGTGTGTAGATGACAGCTGCAGAGTACTTCTCCTCGGCTCTAGTGCAGTTATATGGGAGGGGGTCACTGTACATCTTTGGAAGTCAGTGCACAACCTGCTCTTTCTCCAACACATCACAGTTCTAAACACTAAGGGGGAACTACTTATTGACAGCTGTGACAGGAAGTGGTGAATGTGGTGGGCTAAGTGAAAATGAATGTCAAGCCTACAGCCTTAGACTAGCACTACACTACAACAAAATTGCACTGCAGCTTCTGTTTGGTGTCCAAGATCAAGGCTCAGTTCTCTCTGTAGTATTTAAAACTCTCTGGAAGCCATTTCTCTCACAGTAGGCAACAGGCAGTGTTAAGAACTTTGTGCTCTGGAATCTTCATTCTGAGGCATTGTATTGTCCTGGAAAGAGGCTGCCCAGGACATGGGACACACATTTAAAATCTGGGACTTTCCTGGACAATATGGGAGATGTGACCACCCTAATTTGTACACATTTTGTGTAATACAAGTCCAGGACTAGCAATAATCATGTTTGTTTGATGCAGAAAAGTGTTTTTTAATGTATGTCTTTCTAATACTGTGTGTATTTCTCCGTAGTTGGCTGGGGCTCCTGGTATGATCATGTCAAGGGGTTTTGGGAAGAGCGGAATAAACACAACATATTGTACATATTTTTTGAGGACGTCAAACGGGTGAGGATAAATCGTGATCCATAGATCAAGAGTCAAACTTTAAAGGGATAGTAATGTTTCAAAGTAAAAGAAGCTCCAATTAATCTTCGTAGTATTCGGGTCATGGAAAATGTTATTTCAATACTGTCAGAGTTGTAGTTCAAGAGTAATTGAATGATAAAGTATCCCCCTCCAGCCCCTTTTACTGATGTAACACTTCTCACCTCAGAGCAGCAAGACTGCCTGGATGGATTGCAGAGGGACAATCTTCAGTGATAATAAGGAAAAACCTGTCAAGGGGGGCAGGGTTTTCCTTAAACTCACAGTAAGAAAATTGTCCCTTGCTGTGATCTGTCCGGTCAAGAGACCAGATTCCACATCTGAGGGGAGGTGGCTTACCCTAGGTAAAAGTGGCGGGAGGGGGATACTATATCATTCAATTACTCTTGTACTACAACTCTGAAAGTACTGAAATAACACTCTCCATGGGCCAAATACTATGAAGATTAATTGGAGCTGCTTTTATTTTGGAAAGAAATCCGGAACCTTGTTTTATTTTCCTTTTCTTTTTTTTTTCCGCCTCCAAATGTCAAGAACACACTACACAGATGTTGGATTCTTGGAATAATATCAAAACTTCTCTCAATGGGAGAATGCTTGGTGAAACCTACTGGTAATATGATACATATAAAATAAAAAAGGAAAAGAACCCCATGGCACAGATCCACAATATAATTCACAACAATAAATATAAATTCTATATTTAACATCTTAAAGGGATAGTAATACTTCATTTTATCTTTATTTTATTTTGTAGGCATTAAAAAAACATGAACAATATAAGTCTTATGGTTTGAGAGATATTCACAAGCAAAGTTTCCCCTCCCGTCCCTTTTACCTAGTGTAAGCCATCTCTTCTCAGATGTGGAATCCAGTCCATAGATCAGACAGATAACAGAAGGGGACAATCTTCTTCCTATGAGAACAATGAAAGCCCTGCCCCCCTTGACAAGGTTCTTCAGGTTTTTCCCTTATCTTAATTGAAGATTGTCCCTCTCTGCAATCTACCTGGGAACCTCCCTTCTGATCTGGATGAGCAGTGTTACATCAGTAAAAGGGGTGGGAGGGGGATACTTTGTCATTGAATTACTCTTGAATTACAACTCTGACAGAATCGAAATGACACTCTCCAAAGTCCAAATACTATGATGATTAATTAGAGCTGCTTTTATTATGAAACGTTACTATCCCTTTAAGGACTGGTGTGCGCGGCCAACACTTAAGCACCATGGAACATTTTTTTTTTTTTTTTACGATCCGTTTCAGGGCTCCCTGAATGGCGTGCAGCCCTGAAATACATGACGTACATGCACGGCCTGGGTCCTTATCGCAGGTTGACCCCATGATGTTTGTGTACGTCCTTGGACCTTAAGGAATTAATACTAAAACCTGTATAAACCTAAAATCATGTATACATATAAATGAACATTTATTTAGAAGAGAGTCTGCATAGAATCATGGTCCATGGGAATATGCACGCTGATCTGAGTAGTTGCTATACTGAAATATGCTCCCAAAAGTTACCTCTCCCGACTGTATAAACAATTATGTTGTCGTCCAAGCTCTCCCATACTTTTTGTCCTCACAAGGATGGTAAAATATAGTAACTCTTCGCAATAGTTGGTATTTATGCCAGTGATTAGGGATTCCTTCCCAAAATTTTCATTGGAGGCTGTCCCAAATGGAGATAGAAACGTGGGCAGAACTGGTTCTCCAAAGATCTGTGACCTCACTCTTCAAAGACACTCACCGCTATGTGCCGTAAAACTGGCAATGATCCTGGGCTGATCAAAGGCTCGATCTAGCCTTGCCCAGGGGTGAAGTGAGGACTCTGGCTGGCTGTTGTGCAAAGGCTCTCTGTATGCCAAAGCAATATGAAGTGGGCAGAAGTAACGTAGCTTTCTTTTTGAGGAAGATTTGGGAGAAAGGGGATATTATGGATCAGAGAGGAGTATTTCCACACTTCATTTGCTCCAAAGTCCACCTTTTACCCTCAATAAAGCAATTAAATTCCATAACTCATGTTTGTTTCTCCCTAATGCACAGAAACCCCTCGAAGAGATCCGTAAGTTGATGAAGTTTTTGGATAAAGACCTTTCGGAGGACGTGCTGAAGAAGATTGCACATCTGTGTGATTTTAAGCAAATGAAGGCTAACCCAATGGCCAATTACTCCACCTTTCCCTCGACCATACTGGACCAGTCTCGGACAAGCTTCATGAGAAAAGGTTAGTGGGTAAAATAGCAAGGCCCAGAAAATTTAAGGATATGGAATCTGAAACTGATGATTTTACATTTCATATTGTTTGGGGTAAAATAAATAATAATCAAGGGCAATCCTGCAGCAAACTAACTGCACTATAGGGATCAAATAGAAATCACCCAAATTCCAAGTAATTTAAATGGGGCGTTTGTGTTGCATATCCCCCTGGCACTCAAACGGTTATATAATATAAATGTTACCAAACTGACATGTCAAATGACATTGGGACAAAATTGTTGTGCAGTAGTGTCATTAAAGGGATAGTAATGTTTCAAAATAAAAGCAGCTCCAATGAATCTTCATAGTATTTGGACCATGGAGAGTGTTATTTCAATACTGTCAGAGTTGTAGTACAAGAGTAATTGAATGATAAAGTATCCCCCTCCCGCTCCTTTTACCTAGTGTAAGCCACCTCCCCTCAGATGTGGAATCTGGTCTCTTGACCGGACAGATCACAGCAAGGGACAATCTTCTTACTGTGATCATAAGGAAAACCCTGCCCCCCCCCATGACAGGTATTTCCCTTATGATCACTGAAGATTGTCACACTCTTCGATCCATCTGGACAGTCTTGCTGCTCTGAGGTGAGCAGTGTTACATCAGTAAAAGGGGCGGGAGGGGGATACTTTATCATTCAATTACTCTTGTACTACAACTCTGACAGTATTGAAATAACACTCTCCATGGCCCAAATACTATGATGATTAGTTGGAGCTGTATTTATTATGAAACATTACAATCGCTTAACTGCATGTTTTATTTCTCAGCAATATGGACTCCTTATTTCCTGGTTAAGGCAGGAACTGAGGAGCGCAATTGAAACTGCACGCCGCAACCTGCTCAAAAAGCACCACATGCAGCATCATATGTTTTAACCTTTTAAATGCTGGAGCTATCCAATGCATTGAGATGCAAAGCTTTGGCTTACTCTCTGGCACTCAAAGGGTTAATGACTAAGTACAGAAATGTTTCCATACCTGGGATCTTTGGTGACTGGGGCCCCTTGAGTTTGCACTCGTTGGTGGGACTACATTTTTATTCTGATAAGTGGAATATAAATTAACTGGACAGAGAATGGACAGAAAATGAGGTACTTACCAATCCCATTGCATTGTCCTCAAAGATCCGATAATTAGTCTTAATCCCCCAACATACACTTTCAAGTGAAACAATATCTTGTGTACTCCTCTGGCATTCAAGGAGTTAAACTCAAAGTATGCGAGGTTGGCACTCAGACAGCTAATCACTGCAATATTTATTTTAATATTTTCCTTCCCAGATCATTTTAACCCTTCGATTGCCAGAAAGGGTGACACGCTGGCATTCAAAAGGTTGAAAGTATTGCCATCACTATGGCTAACAGTAAATACCCAAGAAGATTCTGTTTAGAACTTGTACACAAAATGTAAAACCACAATTATTATACGGTCTGCCTTCCAAAGTGAGTCTCCTGCAGTCAGTAAGATGTTCTGACATGACCTCCTTCCTTCATTGCTTTTTTTTTTTTTTTTTTTTTTTTTTTTTTTTTGTGCGTCTGTGCTGTCCTCAGGAGCCCTTCGTGTGCAAATAACACACAAGGTCAGCAAAGGATTTATAAAAAAACAAAACCCAACAACCTTCTTTCACTAGTAAAGAACTGGAAATAAAAGCTGTTTTACTTTCAAGAGAGCAGTTAAAGGGATAGTAATGTTTCATAATTAAAGCAGCTCTAATTAATCATCATAGTATTTGGGCCATGGAGAGTGTTATTTCAATACTGTCAGAGTTGTAGTTCAAGGGTAATTCAATGACAAAGTATCCCCCTCCCTCCCCTTTTACTGATGTAACACTGCTCAGCCAGATCAGAAGGGAGGTGCCCAGGTAGACTGCAGAGAGGGACAATCTTCAATTAAGATAAGGGAAAACCCTGAAAAACTTGTCAAGGGGGACAGGGCTTTCATTGTTCTCATAGGAAGAAGATTGTCCCCTTCTGTTATCTGTCTGGTCTATGGACTGGACTCCACATCTGAGAAGAGATGGCTTACACTAGGTAAAAGGGGCAGGAGAGGGAAACTTTGCTTGTGAATATAAGACATATCGTTCTTCATGTTTTTTTAATGCCTACACAATAAAATAAAGATAAAACGAAGTATTACTATCCCTTTACGTGGCCTCACAGACCTTAAAAATATGCAATTCCTTTTTGATAACTGCACAATTAGCTGTAATTTTTTTTTCTCAGTGCCCTTAAATTCAGCTGGTCTCCTCTTCCATCTAATGTTCCATTAACCCTTTGACTGTCAGAGGGGTATGCTATGAAATTTTAAGCAAGGTCATAAACAGAGGGGGCGGGTGGGATTTTATGCAACTTACATCACCAAGGTAGAAGAAATTGAGATTAAAGACACTTTTCATTACCATCCTATATAATCATTCACTAGGATGTTTGTCAGAAGCCGTTATGCGCAGTAGAGACAGCTGGTCGCGCTGCAGTCACGCTCAGTAGAGACTACCCGTGCCACGGCTGAAATGGAGGACTACGGTCTGAATTCGGAGATCACCGCTCCGTACCAGCCACAGCGCCGGCAGTCTCTATTGCGCATGACTGCAGTGCGACCAGTCACAACAGACAATCCGGCCACCAGCCGAGGTAGCTGGGTGGCACTGTGGCCCGTGTACACTGGCTTTTCAACTAGTAGTAATATAAAAAAGGTAGTTAAACTATTTATATATTTCACGTGAATAACTTTTGAAAGAAGCATTCCCTTACTATACTCAACAGAAAAAAAAGCACTACGGTAAAGGTTTTCATAACGATACATCACTGCTCCTGTACTATAGCGCACTTTTCATTATTGTAGAGGAGTTTGTGTATTTATTAAGGTTTTTATTCCTGTCTCTGCAGGCAAGGTGGGAGACTGGAAGACCTTGTTTACCGTCCACCAGAATGAGCTGTTTGAGGAGGATTACAACAGACAAATGAGTGGTTCCTCTTTGAAATTTCAGACTACGATATGATAGGACGAGCACAACATCCAGACGAGATGAACAGGCACAACTCACGTTTGTAGCACGTTTTATTATTACTTCGAGAAAGGGTTTTAAAAGTATGGAAATATATTCATTTTATGAAAAATCACATTCAGCATATTAACTTCATAGTGAATAATGACTTTAATAATCCAAGGTAGCTTCTGCCTGTTTTCTTCGATTAGAAATGTGTTTGGGCAGCAGGTGTAGTTAAGAAAGATATTCTTATCGTGTTCCATTAAAATATTGCCTTATCTACTTTGGTTTTCCTTTGTCCTTAATCACTTTTCTCTCCGGGTCACTTTAAGTGCTTAGATTAGAATAAGAGAAAAAGAGCAGTTTATGGATTTGCCTATATGATAAACAACTTTCTGTCAACTCAAAGAGCCCATGGTTTCACATCCATTAGACTGTTTTTTGCGCTTGATGGATTTAAATCTCAGGTGCCCTTAGACAAGGCATCCTTGGCACTAATTGTTCCACCCCTCCCCCACTTCAGACCTATCTACTATCAAAGAAAATACACATAGCCAATAACTCACAAGCACAAAAAATGCTCATAATCGTTTGGATGCTATAAAAGGTTTCCAACGCAGAGTGAAGCAATGCATCGAAAAGAATGGTCTTATAGAGCTAAGTAAACAAATTAGGTGTGGTTTAAATGTCCTTTTTTATTTTCAGTCTGTTACACAGAGTAATGTTTGGTTTCCCAAGGTTGTCCTATATGTTCAAGTCGCACATTCTCCAGTGAAATGGAGTGGAACCAGTGCTGGACTCCAGTTCTTAAATGGTTTCTGGCATGGAGTCCTACATGGCTACTTTCCGTATGAACTTCTTGAACCATAAATAGGTAGTGGCTGCACACAGTCCATACCTGGCGGAAAAGAGGACATGAATCAGGTCGATTACACGTTTGGCAATGCAATAAAAGGATACTTGAATGGCTGAATTTAACCCTCTGGCACTCAAAGGGTTAAAGAAGAACCACTACCTCCCCCTTACTTTACACTATGGTCAGAAAATCCTAATGCCCCCTATGATTTTTTACCTTTCCTCATTCTTTCAAGACATAACCTTTAATCCGTGCTGCAGTTAATGTCCATGGAGGCGGACATGACAGTTGCTGGCAGCTCTCTGCCATCTTCAGTTTGACAAATCTGGCAGCGGCTGTCATTTCTGCCTCTGCAGATAAGACTGAATGAAGAAATTATATTTCGAACAGAGATAGAAGTCAAATGGGCATTAGAATTTTCTGACCGTAGCTACTTTGGATGGGGGTTATTATTAGATGATCGTTTTGCTTTAAAGGGTTAGTAATGCTCCAGTTCAAGTGAAGCCATGATCCGTCCTTATACTGTGTACTAATGCTCTGTAAAAGGGATAGTATAGTCCCATAAGAAGTATTGCTTAAATCGTAGCTGCAGTAAAACAACATTCAGTGTGCTTACTCCTTTCTTTCAAACCGTTATGGCTTGAGAGAAATAAGAAAATAAAGTCCTCCGCTCCCTCCCCTTTCTGCCTGACGATCTGTAAAGCTGTCAGCAGAATCCGGTCACCCGACTGTAGGCGGCTCTGCAGGAGTGCTGTCATCTAGATATCTAACTATAATTACTTCATCTGTTTGGTCTACAACGTGTGCCTGGCTTGCAAGCACACGTTGTGGACCATTCCGATTAAGTAATCATACTTAGACATCTAGATGACCGCTCTCCTGAAGAGCCGCTGTCTGGTCCCGGATGCAGGATTTCATGACGTCTGCTGTACAGCGGACACATGAGAAGGGTGAGGGAGCGGAGGTCTTTATTTTCTTATTTCTCTTAAGCCGTTATGGCTTGATAGAAAGGAGTAAGCACACTGAATGTGGTTTTACTGCAGCTACGATTTAAGCGATACTTTTTATGGGACTATACTATCCCTTCAAGTTTCTAATGCCGACATCGCTAGATTTTCTTTGAAATTATATTATTCACTGTCCCTCCTCCTGCCCCTTTTCATGTGTGTAAGCAACTCCCCACAGATATGAAGTCCGGTCTCTTGACCAGACAGATCACAATGTGGGACAATCTTCCGTCATCCAGTTTAAAGAAAATCCTGCACTCCTTGACGAAGAGGGCAGGATTTTCATTTTACTGACTGAAGACTGTCCCTCGTCCCGATCTGCCTTCATTTCCGAGGCAAAGAAGGCAGTCGTTACATAACGGGAGCGAGGGAGACAATTTATGATATAATTTCAAAGAAAATCTAGCAGTGTCGGCATTAGAAATGTAACAGAGCATTAGTACACAGTATAAGGAGGGATTGTGGCTTCACTTTAATTGAAACATTACTAACCCTTTCTTCCTGCTGAGGAAAAACCAATGGTACTCCAACTGCTTTCAGTTGTTTTATTCAAAATATATTACCGCTCAAATTTTTTTTTTTTTTTTACCACTAAAGGTGAAATAACAAACCGCCCCACCGCTGAAAGGTGTTTTATACCAAAATTATTGCTGTTCAAACTTCTTTTTTTAATGTGTGGTATCTCAGTAACCCGATATATTACAGTGGCGCTGTTGCTACACCTTCCAATAGATGGCTCTGGTCAGTTGCCCATAAACCTCCATAGGATGGTGTAGCAACAGCGCCACTATAACATTTCAGGTTATTGAGATACTGCTTCTAAACAAAACTCTGAGCATCAATAACTTTTGAATAAAACACCTTTCAGCAGTGGGAGGGTTTTATGTAGGTGCATAAACCCTACAATATTATATATTTTCACATCTAAAGTGTTACTATCCCTTAACTTCAAATGTTCCGTTATGGTCAGCATCTGGTGCTGTTTACTTACAATGCCAAGTTGTAGTCGATGACTAAAAAAAGTGCCTTTTCAACACTAGGTGGCACTGTCATTAAGTAATAAGCTTCAGCTGTAATAATATTTGAGACTACCATTGACTCACTCAGCAGGAGGAGCCTGATACCACATTTTCCAATTAGAAACCTTTACACATCCTTTTAAATATGAAGGTGTGTCTAGTCAAGAAACCCTAAATTCAAAAGAACGGGTTACTGCCCCTTTAACTCTTTGAGCGCCAGAGGGGGTATCCAACGCATTGCAAAGAAGTTTTAGATACTCCCTGGCACTCAAACGGTTAAAGATTACAAGCTAGAAAGGTCTCCAGTGCACTGTGAAGGCCAGAACAGACCAAGGCTATATTGTCTGGTAAACAAACTGTTAAATTATACCATCTTTATTTGCAACACTATATAAATCGGCAAATAATTGGTTCTCATAAAGCAGCAGTAGGGGTCTTGTGCAGGGGCAATGAGAATGCATTGACTCCACCCACCGGCTAGGGCGAGCACAGATTAGACGCAATTTGGTTCCCCCCTAGCTGGTTGCCTTTCCTGACTAATGGGAAATCCTGCTATGGGTGATGGCAACTTTGGCTAAAGTAATGTACCAGAAAGCAATCCCGGCCCAGTCGTGATTTTTATAATGGTGACTTACCATGTGACAATGTACTGCATGTGTTCATTTCTCAAGGTCACCCTGGTTTGTCCTCCAATGGGCCCACCTGGGACCGTACTCTCTGCAAGTGATTGTACAAATGCCATTATAAATAATATGCAACCAGACAAGCGTCATTAACACTTTGCTATTATTAGATGTAGGTTTGGTAATTATCTCTAAATGCAGACAATAGATTTTCCATGGAGAGGATGCAAATGAACATTTGGCCTTATGTAGTAAACCCAAAGTGGAATGTTGCTCTTGATGTACCCCTACCCACACCTCATCTTTTTTTTGCAATTACCGTTTGTTTGTTTTTGAAAAACTAACAATAAAACTGCATTATAGTGGACAAAACAAAAAAAAATCCCCCAGTTCCCATTGATTTTTGTGTAAATGACTCATTGGTTTTCCATACTAATTCTTGCTAAGTAAGAGTTGTAATGGTTCTGATCATAGGGCAATATGCTCAATGCAAAAGTGGAGTTATTACACAGCAAACCAACTCTACCCCACAAAAAAAAGTATTCCTGTTGATTTAAATGTAGCTTTTAAAGAAAGCGTAATATTTAGATACGAAGACAAGGTTGATTCTTCAACATACTTTTTTATAACGAAGTGTACCGTACTATTTGTCCATAACATTTCAGTTTTCGTTTTTTAATATATTAAAGTTCCCCCTCCTGCATCTTTTCCATGTGTCATGATGTCTCCCCTAAGATCTGAAATCTACCGGGTAGAGTGTAACGTCCTCTAAGATGTGGTTGGTTTGCCTGAAAATTGCTCTTCTTTTACTTGGTGCTCACAGCCCCCCAAAAAACCTCTCTGGTTGGTCTTACTGAGATCAGCGTCTATGAGAATAGGCTCTGCCCCTGTTGCCAGTGCCATCGCTGCCAGGTCCCTGTAATGCCACAGATTCCTCTCCACATCGTTTTTAGGGACGAAGGGTTTCCGTGGCTCTGTGAGTCTTACGACTCCCACCAGCTCGATTTCACCTGAAACCTGCAAAACAAAACAAAAGACATGCAATCTGACGGCGGGTAAGAATCCCTTGTCACACCTATTATTCATACTACTGCAGCTCTCTTAGCAATATATAAACTTCCGGTGTGATATGGCCTCTCTCTGGGCCAAATCCAAAACACACAGCATTATTTTATTAGTTGTGTTATGGAGCGGAATTGCTGAAAACAAGCAGCCCTCAGACTCGGCAATTCTGAAGCCTTTTCAGGAGCTGGATTACTCTATCAGCTCGGGTGCCAGCCTGGAGATAAGTCAGTTGGACCAGTAAACCTGAAACACCATCACCCCCAGCTCAGACAAGAATCATATCATTATAGTCTTATATAGGTTTGTCTACCCCAAGCACTATACTATTTCTTTACGCTATTAGACTCTAATAAATTTACTATGAGGCCACCTGCGAGGATTAGAATTAAATGGATAGTATTGTATTATAATAATAATGAAAAAATAAATCAAATTTACATTGTGAAATGTTATGTGTGTTTCACGATTTATCCTGCTGAGAGATGTTTTATTTAAGTTATTGCAGTTGAAACCTGTATTTTTTCAGCGCAGTACATCCATGAGGTGAAATTCTATGATGGCGCTATTGCTATACTAGTACATGGACCGTTAAGGTCAGCGACCATAAAACCTCTATAGGCTGCTGTAGTAACAGAACCACTGGAAAAATTAAGGCAACTGAGGTTCCGCTGTCATGAAATGCAAGTTTTTAGCTGCACTAACCTTTTAATAACATCTCTCTCTGCTGTGGGAGTATAACCTTGTTTTACTCGGTAGGATAAATCCTGTAATCTATAGATTTTTCCATATTGGGAGATACTATCCCTTTAAGCAAGCAATGGTTTTGTGGTATCCCTTTCCAACGAAAGTGGCAGGCACCCTTTGCCTCTCCAGCTGTTGGAGACTACAGCACCCGTCATCTAGTTGGGGATAATGGGAGCTATAGAGAGGCAAAGGTTGCTATCCCTGCTCTAGAAAATGTATCACTGAGTGAGCAATGTATTAGATACAACCCGCCTATCCAAGTAAATAACCGATCAATACATGAGATACCCCTCCAGAATTGAGGGGGTTACAAGCCCACTTTAAAAAGTTAGTAATGGCACAATATAAAGGCATATCCAATTATTCATGATACTTTTTTTAAAGGGATAGTAATACTTAAAATGTAAAAAAAAATATGTTGTAGGGTTTATCCAACTGAGTAAAACAAGAGTAGTCCCACTGCTGAAAGGTGTTTCATTCAAAAGTTATTAATTTTCAAAGTTGAATTTTTTAGGTGCAATATCACAGTGGCCTGAAATTGTACAGTGGCGCTGTTGCTACACCATCCTATGGAGATTTATGGTCAATTGACCAGAGCTGTCCATAGGATCGTGTAGCAATAGCGCCACTGTACAATTTCAGGCCACTGTGATATTGCACCTAAAAAATTCAACTTTGAAAATTAATAACTTTTGAATGAAACACCTTTCAGCAGTGGGAGTACTCTTGTTTTACTCAGGGGTATAAACCCTACAACATATTTTTTTTTACATTTTAAGTATTACTATCCCTTTAATAATGCTCTGTACCATTGTAAATGTCGATATTTGTGTAGTCTTCTTGTATTTTTATATTTTAAAGTTTCCCTCTCACCTCTTTTCCCTATGTCACTCATAGTCTCCTCAGAGCAGAGAGCCGGTGCAGACGGATTGCAGTGAGGGACAATATTGTGTCAGCATAAGGAAAAGGGTTTTCCTTATACAGAGAATATTGTCCCTCACTGTAATCGGTCTGGTCAAGCAACCGGCTTTCAGATCTGAGGGAAGAACAGTGGCATAGGGAAAAGGGATGGGAGGGGTAAACGTTAAAATAAATAGACATTTACAATGTTACAGAGCATTATAAAGAAGTATCCTGAACAATCAGATATGCCTTTATATATATCCCTTGCTATCTCTTTAAATCAATGGGAATTTGTGGAATGTTCATATACCTAAGGGGCAGTCTTGTTTTCTCTTACCTGTCCTTTTGCCCGAGTTTCTGGATTTAGATTCCTCTTGGGTACAAAGCCCCTGTTCACCAGGATAGTGATTCTGTCGGAAGAAATCTCAGTAATGAGAAGTTACCAGTATATAAGATACAACCTATGCATTATCTACTTCTACAAGAAGCAATCGATAATTACATCAAACTACATTAACAACTATTGAGAATATCCTCCCACCTAGTACTGAAGGGGTCAATTAAATCCTGAAATGAAGGAAACAATGTACTTCTCGGACCTCTGGAATTAATTTTCCTGTTGACATAATTACGGAAGTAACTAATATTCTGACACTCTTCACTTGATCAACAGCCAATGTTTTAAATTCATTCAAAGGGCGTGTTGCACTTCCCACCATCACACCATATGTCTGAGTTAGTGATTCATTAAAAAGTTGGTTATTCATATTTATAGCCACCGTTTTTACAGTTAAAATACAAATGGGTATAAACTGAAAATTCCCAGTTACATGTGTAAGTAAAAGGAAGAGGCGAGTCGGCCAACAGGCAGAAAGTGAACACGGCCAAAACGAATGAAGAGGTACTGAAAATATCCTCCCATTTAGTTTTGAAAGTGGCATCCAAATCCTGAACGAGGGAAAAAAATCCAGTTCAGGCAATATTTGTATGTTTTAGTTTTTATATGTAAATAATAAAGGTTACATCTTAGAGCTTTATAGGATATTTATAGGAAAATAGCACCACCCGTAGGACACTCATTTCTCCTTTATTTTGTTTTTTTTGTACAAGCTCTCTACTGGAGGAAGATGCCAGGGGGGTTATGCTCGAAGTCATGATAAAGTGGAGATGACTTCTCCAGCGAAATCATTTCTCCAGTTCCTATGTAATTCTATAGAGCCCATGCACTAAGATCTCCAAAGCTGAAGAGATCTCAGTGCATTTGCTCCATAGAATAATATGGGAAATGGAGAAGTGAAATCACTGGAGAAGTTCTCTCATACATGAGCAGTAGAGAGTGGCTGCGCTGCCGCTATGAAACGACTCGCTCCGAATTCAGACCAGTGTCCTCTCTGTACGACTCCGGTCTGAATTCGGAGAGCCTCGCTCCGTAATAGCCACGGCGCGGGCAGTCAGTGCTGCGCATGATGGCTTCTGACAAATCTTAGCGAAATAATATATAGGATAGTAACGGAGCGCTGTATGCATAGACACCTATAGGCCACGGAAAGAGAACTAAAAATTCCCAATTATTAAAATGATGATTTTAACCCCTTAGATGCTTGAGGTCTCCAAAACATTGCAAAGCAATTCTCTGGAAAGCTGTGCAGCACTCATGGGGTTAAAAGCTCCAGTTAATCCTTTGAGGGTCAGACTGTTATCAACACAATTCTCTGATAATTCTCTGACATTCAGTTATACCTCTTATAGTAATACTTAAAATGTAAAAAAAAAAAAAAAAAAAAAGTTGTAGGGTTTATTCCCCTGAGTAAAACAGTGGTACTCCCACTGATGAGAGGTGTTTTATTCAAAAGTTATTACAGCTCAGAGTTGCATTTTTTTAGGTGCAATATCACACTGGCCTGAAATTGTACAGTGGCACTGTTGCTACACCATCCTATGGCCAGCTCTGGTCCCGGGACCACAAATCTCTATTGGTGCTGCTGCTACACCATCCTCTCTACAATTCCAGGCCACTGTGATATTGCACCTAAAAAAATTCAACTTTCAGCTGTAATAACTTTTGAATAAAACACCTTTCAGCAGTGGGAGTACCTTGTTTTACTCAGAGGGATAAACACTACAACAGGGCTTATAATTTTATGTCCTTTGCTACTAGCCATATCTGAAAAGTTACTCGCCACTGCAAGCCAAAACATACCCACCAGGGCTGAATTTCTACTCGCCAGGGCTAAATCTTCACTCGCTAGTGGCTAGTGGAAATTTTGAGCCCTGCTCTACAATATATATTTTTTAACATATTAAGTATTACTATCTCTTTAAGGTTATTGACTATGGTGCCCAGTTCCTTACTCTGGAACCAATGCAACTTTTGGCTCTCCAGCTGTTGGGGACTACAGTTCCCATCATCCCCGAGCAGTTGTTTCCTGATTGTGGATGATGGGAGTTGTAATCTCGAACAGAGGGACAGAAAAAAAAATATATTCCCTACCTCTTGTGGAAATAGTTGCTGTTGGGTGCAGTAGATAATGGCTGAATCCTGGTAAGTTTTTGTACCAGAGCAGTACAGAAAAAGTTCCCAGGTGAATCTGCATGGAGACGTACCCGAGATCAGTGCAGTAGAAGGGGGTGATCACGTGGGCCCCACTCTGTGTGTTGGATGACAGCTGGCCTGTCTCCCGAGCCTCTCGAGCAGGGTCAACTAGGGTCCGAGGCAATATGTAAAGTTCCTTGGAGTGGTCAAAGCGACCTCTGACCTTCACAGGATGGTATTCCAAAGCGCTGATCTCCATGGGGCTGCAAGAAAAACAAACCGATGAACAGGACAATTAGATAAACTTCTCCCTAAAATGTACAGTCATAATAAACTAGAGTTCAGAGAGTATGAGGTCTCCATCCTTATTTGTCCACCTCTGTGTTAGGAAGGGGGTCATTAACATCAGACTAAAAAAAGCTGAACAACAGGCAACTACTTGCATAATTAGGACAAAAATAATAATAATAATTTGAAGTGGATCACTAACATTGCTTTGATGTTTGCAGGACTGAAGATGATAAATGTGTTAGCCAATAGGCCAGCAGATGTATAATTTAGGTGATATTAAAGGGATAGTAATGTTTCATAATAAAAACAGCTCTAATTAATCGTCATAGTATTTGGGTCATGGAGAGTGTTATTTCAATACTGTCAGAGTTGTAGTTCAGGAGTAATTGAATGATAAAGTATCCCCCTCCCGCCCCTTTTACCTAGTGTAAGCCGCCTCCCCTCAGATGTGGAATTTGGTCAATTGACCGGACAGGTCACAGCAAGGGACAATCTTCTTACTGTGATCATATGCAAAACCCTGCCCCCTTGACAGGTTTTTCCTTATGATCACTGATGATTGTCCCTCTCTTTGATCCATCCGGACAGTCTTGCTGCTCTGAGGTGAGCAGTGTTACATCAGTAAAAGGGGCGGGAGGGGGATACTTTATCATTCAATTACTCTTGAACTACAACTTTGACAGTATTGAAATAACACTGTCCACGGCCCAAATACTATGAAGATTAATTGGACCTGCTTTTATTGTGAAACATTACAATCAATTTAATACTTTTATTTTTGGATGACACTCACTCACAGTGCAGCACCTTAGGCTAGCTGAGGCCTAGATTATACTCTAAGGGGGAATTTCTAGATACACCAGAGATAAAATGGATCACTTGCAATGTGATCCAGTCCTAGGTTCTGTGATACGCTGAGAGAGAGATCCCCTTCGTGAAATAAAATCTGTAAAGCAGAAGTACTAAGAAGAAATGGAACAAACCAACTGCACTATACGGTAGGGGTGTGCAACATGGGACCCTCAAGCTGTGAAGGACTAAAATTCTCATTGTGGTCCTCCATCGCTGGGGGGGCTAAATCCCAGAATTCCTCATTACACTGGATCTTCCTCTGACAGTCACAGAGTTGATTCCTTTTGGCATCAAAGCTTTTCTGTGCACTCTGGCAAGGCACAATTAACCCCTTCAGTGTCAGAGGGGTGTGACAAACACCCTTCTGGCACTCAGAAGGTTAACAGGAAAGAATAAAAGACAATGCCCAATCTCTCACTCAGTTGGCAGTGGGACAGGCTTGGCAGTAACTCGTCCCTCCATGTCCTCTATGAGCTTCAGCTTCCACCTGCGTCTCTGAACCTGGAAAAAACAAAACAGGATATTACTGACCAGGAGAAACCACAGGATTGTCCTTTTGGCACTGAATTTATCTACTAGATCAGCGATTAGGTTAAAGGAATAGTAATGTTTCACAATAAAAGCAGATCCAATTAATATTCATAGTATTTGGGTCATGGAGAATGTTATTTCGGTACAATCCGAGTTGTAGTACAAGAGTAATTGAATGATAAAGTATCCCCCTCCTGCCCCTTCTACTGATGTAACACTGCTCACCTCAGAGCAGCAAGACTGTCCGGATGGATCACAGAGAGGGACAATCTTCAGTGATCATAAGGAAAAACCTGTCAAGGGGGCAGGGTTTTCCTTAACATCACAGTATGAAGACTGTCCCTTGCTGTGACCTGTCCGGTCAAGAGACCAGATTCCACATCTGAGGGGAGGTGACTTACACTAGGTAAAAGGGGCAGGGGGATATTTTATCATTCAATTACTCTTGTACTACAACTCTGATAGTATTGATATAACACTCTCCATGGACCAAATATGAAGATTAATTGGAGCTGTTTTTATTGTGAAACATTACTATCCCTTTAAGAAAGTATAATTATGATAACACCTGTATATTGGAATGCTTTTCCTATGTAGTAAAGCAGGGATATTTCCACTGCTGGATTAAAAATATTTTAACCTCTTAAGGACCAGTGACGTGCCGGCACCATCACCGGTGGATGTGCATTAAGGACCGGTGATGGTCCTGGCACATCATGGAAGTCTGGGATGGCAGTGCAGCGGCACTGCGCTCTGCCATCCCAGAATTGCAAAAAATGTTTGTGAAAAAAAGTGCCGTAGTCCTTAATGGCCTCCCACCCCCAGATCGCCTATTGTTAACCCCTTAAGGACAGGCCGACTTTGCATGCAGCTGGCACTTAAGGATCACGGACCATTTTTTTCCCCCCACATCCCTTTCAAGTACCTGATTGACCTTTTATTTTTTTTTTTGGGGTGGGGGGGCAACCTCTGACTCTTCAGCTGTACCACAACTTATTCAATCACAGAAACTGCACTCTCAGTACATTATATATAGGTGCAATTAAGTGACTACTCAGCCTTCTCGTTGTTAGTTACCCCTTGTGCTACCAAAACATTACAAAGCTTATTCAATGATGAAAGAAGATAGTGTCTGTGATTGTGCACCCATCTAATATGCAACTCAAATCTCCACACCTCTGAAACAATTATATATTTGAGGCACACTCAGATTATTATTACTCAGTAAAAAACAAAAACACAAACAAACATGTTCTTTTGCCATTCAGTCATAGAAATCTGCAAAGAAATATAGCTTGTGGCCATAGAACACAATCCCTATCCTGTTACGCACAAAAACTGTAAGGGCAATGATGGATTATGGTATTAACCACTAAGAAGCTTATATGAGAGAGCGCATATTAGGGAACACTGTTCAGCAGGCCTGCTCTAGAACTTCAATGGGTCCTATGCTGCTCAACAATATGTATCTTTCACAAGCTTCTTAATAACCGGAGGAGGAGACAAACACAAATAGGCAAAGTATTCTAGAGTTTACCTGCCAGGTGCCCAAGCTGAAGGTGGCAACTGGTATGAGCAAGAGAATCCATTTCAATACGGTATCCTCACTGGTTTCTGATGCTGTGGCTGAGGAACTGAAGGATCTCGATGACCCGAAACCAAGGTCTATAAAGCAGACAAATTCAAGACTACTAGCGCTGACATCAATCAATCAACACAAAGATACAAACTGAGGTTAATTTAATCCCTTGAACACCAGAGAGGTATCTCAGACATTGTAAAGTGTGTTACTTCTCTCTGGGATTCAAGGGATTAACAATCAGAATGGTGTCAATTCTGGAGCAAGCCAAATAATCTGGAGAGCAACATTTACCATTAGGACAACATCCCCAGCAGATCACGTAGAAATGCACTGGACGCCTCTCTATCGTTCAAGGGAGGTTATACACTAAAGTGTGATAAAGAGGTGATAAAGCAGAGATGACTTCTCCAGTGATATCAGTTCTCCAGTTCCTATGTTATTCCTGTTCATGCAGGAATGCAGCAAAGAGGCAAAAGTGCAGATATGAACTGCGGCCTATGTGGCCATCAGGAATCCTTTCACACAAGCAATGTTGGAGGTGTAATGCTCATCTCATCTGCCAATAAATTGACAACACACATAGGTGCCCACCAACAGTATTCACCAACTTCCCCTGTGACTGGATTGCAAGGGAACAGAGAAAAAAGGTGGATTCAGAATCCAGGTGACAGAACTGAAGCAGAAGCCTACTACAGTGTGATTGCCTGTGTGAAAATGCCTTCTACTCACTTTTTTGCAGATGCAGGTGACATGATTCTGTACGCAGACAGGGAGATATGGCAGGGAATAGTCTGGTGGGGGTGTTTACAGTCTGCAAGAGGAAAAAAAATTAACACTTTTTTAAAATAGGCCTGTCTCCCTAAGAGAGGTTTAGATAATTTAATCCTTTAACCCTTTGAGTACCAGAGGGGTACACAACTCATTGTGAAGCAATGCGATGTATCCCCTGGCACTCAAAGGGTTATGGATCAGAAGGGTGCACAAGCTTTGCAAAACAATGCACTGCACATGTATCTCGTACTTAAAGAGCTTTAAAAAAGTTGCTGATATGTTGTGCTCACCGTTTATTTGTAATATAAAAAGAGTTTTTTAGGAATGAGCTATTATTTCGTAACGGCACAATCTGGCACTTGATGCTAAGTAAGTGCAATGCACTGGAGACCTCTCTGGCATTCAAAGGGTTGAAAGCCCCATTTTGGCTAGTTTTATTTCTCCCCTATGGTGCAGTTGGTTTGCTCCATAATTGTTCCGCTTGATATAAAAGGCCCATACGTTCAAAGACAATAAACGTGAACTGCACTTCAAGGACTGAAAAAATATTCCCACTGATTTAAATGTGAGCTTTAACTCTTTGAGTGCCAGCAGGGTATGGATTGTATTACTTTGAAATGCATTCCGTACCCCTCTGGCACTCAAAGGGTTAACATCTTGGCAGAGAACTCTCTAATATTCAGTGAGGTAACCTTTTGAGTGCCAGATGGGTATCCAGACCCGAATACCTCTCTGGCACTCAAAGGGTTAAATATACTTTTAAATCTAAGAAAATGTTATTTGCTCCCTAAGATTCACATGGTTTACTTCAGAACTAATCCACTTTCTTTCTTAACCCTTTGAGAGCCAGAGGGGTGTGCAAAGCAATACACTGCATACCCATCTGGCACTCAAAGGATAATAATATGATCCATAACAATAAAATAAATAGGCAGAAAACCACACAGAGTTGATCCCTGAATGAAGCCACGGGTAGAACTGCCCTTACCTGGCACCTTGCACTGGGCAGCAGCCTCCTAATGCCTGCAACCCCCAGTAATCTAACCCCAAACATAGTCATCATAGGTCAGCAGGCAAATGTCACAGAATCTCAAGTACACTTCCTGCATGGGACCAGTCAATTCCGGGTTACAAGGGCCTGCACTGTGGTAGCCATGGAAACATGGACGCTGATCGTGCTAAGCTCTAGCTCATTGTCTGTTACTGATCTACAGCTTCCATCATCCTTCGGGATGAGACTTGTAGTCGGCACTCAGCTTATCTACGTACCGAGTCAAGAAGCCAATGTAATCTGTCTTTCCCTCACCCCTCTGCTTGGGCTCTATGATTGGTAGACGCTCTTCCCTTTACTCTCTATGGTACAGAGCACTTCCGGGTTGAAGCATGTTGTCGATCCACGTGGGTGTCTAACACTGCTGGTAGCAATGAACGGGCTGCCGGAGGATGTGCAGTGCTTTCTGGAACAGCATCCCAGCCTGCAGCCCATAGACAGCAACAAGGTGAGCTCGAGCTACTAGGGGTATTGTGTGAGAATATATTGCAGTTGGCATGGTAGATCTGGATAGCAGCTTGGATGTGTTAAATTAACAGCCCTGGTCTTCAAGGGTTTAATCTCTTATAATTATTTAACTAACGATGTCTAGCCAAGGGGCTAAGGATGATGACCATACCTGGGAACTCTCAGGGTTTGACCCTGAGACTCAGGGTTTTGACCCAGTTCTCACGGTCTCAGGGTGAAGGGCCAAATTCTCAGGGTGAGAGAGGTCTGTGTCACCTACTATATGAATTTCCCCAATTAAATGATTCCTTAGCCTCTAAACTGGTGCCATGAGTACCAGAAAGACAGTGGGAGATGTCCTGCTTGTCTTGTTTGTGTTCAGGCAATGAGTTATCCAAACTGTAGCATGTTAAAGGTCCCTCGCACACAGACCGGAGCACCTCTGTTTTAGAGCAAGCAGGCACATCTCGCATAAAATCTACATTATGGGAAGTTTTAAGGGTTAATATTTCAAAGATCTCAGGGTCAGCTCATCTTGAAAGTTCCCAGGTATGATGATGACAGTTGTATCCATTTAAATGGAGGGGCCACCCATGGGCTAGCCTTTATCATACCCATTATTACTGTCCATTTTGCCTAGTTGTGATACCTTTTCCCTCTCCATTTTTTTATAATCTTATTGATGAGATGGGGGGTATCCAACGCATTGTGGGCACTCTGCTGGTACATTGATAGTTACTACTAAAAGAACAAGCTAAAGTACAATCTCAATATTCATTTGCCCAATGGATGGAGAAGTTCTAGGTGGCAGGGCTCCTAAATATTTGACATCTGGGTCCTAAATATTTGTTTTATTTTATATACACCTATTCTCTTAACTGACTTTGAAAATTTCCATGCTCTGTCTTAAAAATGTAGTCTGGCTTCAACATGTACACATATTTGCTGCATCTGCTTTAACCCAATGCAGTGGACACCCCCTCTGTTGCTAAAAGTGTTAATCCTTTTGTTTTTTTGAGTGTGTGTGTGTGTGTGTGTATATATATATATATATATATATATATATATATATATAAAATATAATATATTTGTATTTTGTTCCCTGGTTTCATTGCCAGGTTATCCCCTTTTTTTTTTTTTTATCCAGTCACATTCCTCACAGAGACATGACCTTTGACATCTCTGAGTTAATAGAGCTGATTGGGCTGCTGTTACAGATCTGTCATATTTCTCTTGTGTTTTTTATACCTGTAGGTGCGATGTACACTAACTGGACATGAGCTGGCTTGCAGACTCTCTGACCTGCAGAGCTACACATCAGGAAAGAAGTACAAGAGATTAACAAGTGCCTCCAACTCATTTGATTACAGCAGCTTTGAACCGCATATTGTCCCAAGCACTAAAAATACGTACGTGAAATTCCAGCTCTGTCTATGGGGTGACACACATGAACTGCACTAAGGTAGTACTAGGTACAAGGCAGATAACACTAATTATGTGATATTTTTCCTTTTGCATATAAAGCTGTATACAGAAAGAAAAGTAGCAATTCTGTGCCTCACCAATTGTACCATAAGGAAGTATTACAAAATTCCCATTGATTTAATTTAGGATTTTAAAGGGACACTATCACCTAAAATAACTCTGGTGATTTTAAAAGCACTTACAATACAAATATTTAAGTTGTATTAGCCATGTTTTACATAGGAAAGTAACATTTGAGTTTTATATATTTTATGCTAATGAAGGGATGCTGTGCAGGTACTTCCTTTCTTAGCCCTACGTTACCTCCCCCACTCACTGACACTGCTCAGCAATTCATTGCCCACCTCCATTAGCACTGACTTCCTGTTTTATCCCTACACTACTTCCCCCACTCACTGACACTGCTCAGCATTGTATTCACACCTACCCTTCTATTGACTTCTTGTCTTAGCCCTACATTACCTCCCCCACTCACTGACCCTGCTCAGCGATGCATTTCCCACCTTCCATAGCACTGACTTCCTGTTTTATCCCTACACTACTTCTCCCGCTCACTGATACTGCTCAGCATTGTATTCACACCTCCCCTTCTACTGACTTCCTGTCTTTTCCCTACGTTACTTCCCCCACTCACTGATACTGCTCAGCAATTCATTGCCCTCCTCCATTAGCACTGACTTCCTGTTTTATCCCAACACTACCTCCCCCACTCACTGACACTGCACAGCAATGCATTTTCCACCTCCCCTACTACTGACTTCCTGTCTTAGCCCTACATTACCTCCCCCACTCACTGACACTGCTCAGCATTGTATTAACACCTTCCCTACTACTGACTGCCTTGGCCTTATATTACCTCACTCACTGACACTGCTCAAAAGGGCATCATCACTTCCTCTAACATTACCTCCCCATTTACTGACACTGCTCAGCAATGCATTGCCACTTCCTCTAGCATTTCAAAGGTTGTGACAGTGAGGGAGGGTAATGTAGGGCTAAGACCGGAAGTGTCTGCGTGGCATGCCTTAATTAGAAAAAAATTCTAAAATGAATTACTAAAAACTAGTTTTCTAAAGGAAGAAATGGCCATTACAACATATAGGTGATTTTGAGTGACAGTGTCTCTTTTAAAGGGAAAGTATACTTTCAGAATAAGTGGCTCTTATTTTAACATAATGATTTACCTAGGCAGTTTCCTTTCACATAGTAGTTGTATATTTATATAGGTTATTTTTGTGCATTTGTTCTATTGTAGTTAATTGCAAACTAAAACGATTGGTAATCTGATAAAGACTAGTGACCTGTATGAGATATTCAAGACTATTCTGGCCCATTTGTTTGGTGTGAGGAGGTCTGACCTAGAGGAAGACTTCAAAAGTGATTAAATATATAGGAAACTCCATATTATATATACACACCTACTTAGGTAAGACAATCTGGTCAATAGATGTTAAACAGCTTAGGAGCCACATTCCTTCGGTACATTGATTTATTTCCTTTCTTTCAGTAATTTCATTTCTTGAGTGTGGTGTCCCTTTAATGAGATAATCACACTGGGTGATATTGATAGTGTAGTAGATCAGTGACAGGCAGCCATATTTATACCACACATATGGCCCTGTAGTCCACCAAAGGGCCACAGATTAGAGTTAAAAATTATTATTAACCTCTTGGATGCTAGAGAGGCTTCCATTGCTTCACAATATGTTGGAGACCTCTCTGACCTCCCAAAAAGATTACGATGGAAGAGTGTAAGTAGGGTATGCGCTGAGGCTATTGGGGGTGAAAATAGGGGTGTGTGAGAGATGTGTTAAAAGAGCAGTAAACTTTTTTTTTATGAAAACCTGTATGCTATAGAGCTGCTCCTGCTGAGTAAAACAAAGTCAGACCCACCTCTGTCAGTAATTTTATTTAAACGATATAACAGTTCAAATAATCAGGAAGTGAATTTACTGTGCATTTACTTCCTGATAGTTCTGACAGGAAGTGACTCAGCAGTTTCTATCACATTCTAAGGAGAACTGTAAGTCACTGACTTTCCTCTCCATTAGAATGTAACAGAATAACTAACTAGAATTCGACCACTAGAGGGCACTTCTAATGTAAAAAAACAACAAAAAAAACAACACAGGTTTAAATGGTAATAACTCTGGAAATATGTAGCTCTCAGCAGTGGGAGTACCCTTATTTTCCTCAACAGGAAATTCTCTACTATATATTTTTTTCATAAAAATGTTTACTGCTTCTTTAATGGCAAATAAGTTCCTATTTCCACTATACCAGAAACCATGCTGGGGGCTACAGAAAAAAAGTCTCTGAGGGCTGCATAAGTCATTAGGTTGGCCGGTTACCCACCATTGGGGTAGGTCTTGCTTTGCTTTTTCCCAGCAGTCCTCTGTTATCTGACAGTGACTGCATGACTTAGCCCTGCTGTCCTTTACAGACACCAGCTATTTTGCAAGCTGACCCTTCGTCACATCAACAAGATTCCGGAGCACGTTCAGAGGCATGTGCAGGGCAAGCGATATGCGAGAGCTTTGCAAAAATGTAAGTTGGTTAAACGACAGACTGTCCTTCTACAGGAAATCTTGGATAATGTTATTAATTGAGAACTTTGCCCTAGATATAAAGACTTTCTTAGATAGGTGTTGGGTATATATTTAATTGTGCATTTAAAACTTTTATAATTATATAATATATACACAACACCTAGGGGCAGTGGTAGGGAGGAGTTATGTAAATTCACCACTACTGCTGTCTCCAATATCCAGCCTTCTTCTCATAGTGGGTGTGGCTAACACAGCAGAGGGATGCCTCATAATTGGTCTTCCTTGGACCGTGGTTGACAACCTTTGGCTCTCAAGCTCTTGGAAACTATAAGTCCCACTTGCTGGTTGCATGGGGAAGTTAAGAATTGTAATCCAACAGCTGGAGAGCCTTTAGGCTGCGTACTCTACTTTAAAGGGGATCTGTCACGCCTATACAAGTTTGTCGTAACCCTTTGAGTGCAAAGCAATGCGTTCCATTTCCCTCTACACTCAAAGGGTTAAAAGCTAGGTTATATAGTGACCAGGTGGAATACGGTATTCATGTATTTATTTTTTTTAATAGTTATTTGGCCGAAATTCAACGTATAAACATTATCCTGTTCTCTACTTCCGGACCAAATACGGATACCAGCTCTGTACCGCAGTCTGTCACTCTGCCTCTGATCCCGTCCCTCTATCCAGCCTCCTCCAATGACTGAGGATTTCTGTATGTAAGCTGGAGTGGTCTATGGCCAATGAGAGCGCTCCAGCTTACATGCATAAATCCTCAGTCATTGGATGAGGCTGGATCGAGGGAGAGGAGCAGAGGCAGGGTGACAGACTGCGGTACAGAGCTGGCATCCGTTGTCTGTCCGGAAGTAGGGAACAGGATAAGGTTTACACGTTGAATGTCGGCCGAATAACGATTTTTAAAAATAAATTAATACAGTATTTCACCTAGTTGCTATATAACCTAACTTTGAAGACAAACTTGTATAGGGGTGATAGATCCTCCTTAAGGAAATCCAACCCTGATGGCTCTGCTAACAATGATCTAAATGCTTTCCTTTTTTTTTTAATTCTTCTAGATGAAGAATGTCAGAAGCAAGGAGTGGAGTATGTCCCTGCCTGCCTCCAGCACAAGAACAAACAGAAGCACTCGGGAGGGGACAGGCCAGCAGGCAAGAAAGGAGAGATGTGGGAGCCATCCATGAGTGACTCGGAGGACAGCGACTCTGGTGACAGCATGAGCGACCTGTATCCAGGTGCATAGCACTGTTTAATTAGCGCTGAGGCATGCTAAGTACTGGGGTATATTGTCTTTTTTAATGTATAAATGGTACAAAATAAAAAAATTCGATCTGTACTAACTTTGGAATGAACATTTCCAGTAGCCTTGTTTTTCTGAGTGGGTTGTCCTTTAAGATTGAACCCGTTCAGTGCCAGAAGGGTATGCAGCGCTTTGCAATGCGTTGCATACCCCCCTGGCACTCAAAGGGATATATTTAAAAGCTAAAGTAAACACATTACTTGTCCTTTAACAAGCTTTAGAGCCGCTTGTTTCTCCTGTTTACAGATCATATGTTCACAAAGAAGGAGCCAGGGGCTGAGCAAGATGGTAGCGATGAGGAGGAAGAGATGGAGGTTGAAATGGTACAAAATCAAAGTAAAAGACAACAGGTACATGTTCATAGGACTTTCCAAGCCCTGTCCCCTACGTGTCTGATGCCTGTAACTTAAAGGGATAGTAATACCTAGAAGTAAGAAGGTTTAACATTGTTCATATAAAAAATGCAGTAAATCCAGTTGCTTAAGTGTGTATATTAAGATTTATAAGCTTTTAAAGCGGAACTACCACCCTTCAAAAACGCTGTCCCAAATAATTCCCCATCTGGCTACTAGCTGCTCAGTAGTGCTAGCCGCCAGATTTCTTACCACGTTCATGAGAATGAGCCTCTACTCTGGGACTGAAAGACAGGACGGAGTGCAGACATCTTTCCATAGTGACGTCTGCGCGCCTGCTCTGTCAGTCCCAGCCAGCTCTAGGGGGTGTTGCTAGAAACCGTTCGGCTCCAAATGGGACTGACAGCGCAGGCGTGCAGACGTCGCTATGGAAAGATGTCTGCGCTCCGTCCTGCCTCTCAGTCCTGGAGTAGAGGCTCATTCTCATGATCGCGGTAAGAAATCTGGCGACTAGCGCTACTGAGCAGCTAGTTGCCAGATGGGGAATTATTTGGGACGCCGTTTTTGAAGGGTGGTAGTTCCGCTTTAAAGCCCCCACCCCTTTTCTCATGCTCAGTGTCTAGCTGACAGATCAAGATTCTGGTCGTGCGAACGGACGGCTCTTCAGCAGAGCCGAAATAACGTTATGTACAAAGAAATACTTCATTAGAACAGTCTACACAGTGTGGCTGCCTCCTTAGGGCATTATTTATAAAATCAAATGAGTTAGTCTGTAGTCAGCCCACTGCCTCATGGGAACATATAAAATCCTTTTTAAAGCAATGTACGTTTTTAGATCTTCCTGTAAGTGTACTACCTGTGAAGTACCACCATAAAACATGGGGGGGGGTTATGCACTAAGGTGTGATAAAGCGGAGAGGACTCCTCTGATTCCTATGCTATTCTATGGAATCTGTGCACTAAGATCTCCAAAGTTGGAGGAATCTTAGTGTGTTGGCTTCATAGAATAACATGGGAACTGGAGATGTGGTACGTTGGAGAAGGCTATCACCTCTTTATCTTGCCTTAGTGCATAACCCACAGGATATTTAATCACAATGTATCTTTGAGACAATAGGAGGGGAGCGCTCACAAGTCCACCAACAAAGCTTCAGCCAGTCCAGTTATTAATTAAAATTGCCTCCTATGATTGACACTCGCTCCCCTCCTGTTGTCTTCACGTTTGCTGAAATCTATTTACTGCGATTGTAGGGGACAGCACTGGGCCTACCAAGCCCTGTATGGACTGGGTGAGTGCGCTTTTCCAAATGATGTATTACAAGAATTGTTGTAGCAACCGATACATATTTTTTTTGTGTGCATGTTGGCACTCAGGTTACGTTTTCTTACATTGTGATAAAGTATCAGACAAGAATCTCATATGGGTATAAACACTGAAAGGAAGGTAGAAATGAGAGTGAACCTTTAGCGCTATAGTTAAATATATTCATGTTGTCCCATAACTGGTTCTCTCTTAGTGTGTGCTTAACGCCCTAAGTGATGCATTAAGTAGGCTAAAACTGAGCAATTTAGGAGAAAACCGACCGCCATATGGGACACATTAAATTATGTTTCCATAGATGTGCAATGCATTGGAAAGATCGTTAGCATACAAATGCTCAACCCCCCCCCCCCCCATTTAACACTTTCGAGTGCCGAAGGGTAGATACCGCGCTGACGCTCAGATTTCTATTAGTTGGAATTTTAGGACTTTATTTTGTTCCCCAGTTCTGGTTGGCGTTGGAATGGCCTCTCTTTGGCTTACTGAGTGTGGCCCTAAGTCTTTTCTCTTTCTCCCTGTTCAGGCTCAGAAGGGCCCCTCCAGGAAGAAGTTCAAGTCTCGTCACAAGAAATCCAAGCACTTCAAAAAACCTACAGGAAAATGATCTTTTGTATTTTCTTCCCTTTGCCCTGTTTTCTCAGTCTATTAAAAAGTCTTGACGCATTTTGTAAAAGCTCGATTCGCGTTGTTATAACCTTAGATTTGCACATTGGGTTTGTTGTTGTAAAGAGTGGGTATGTGTTGTAATAGCATGGAAAGCTGTCGTGTGGAAGGGCAGTATTCATAAATGGTTATAAAAATGGCCATAACATGGTAGATATAAAACTATGAAATTACCTGTATTGGTTTCCTAAGACTTGGCATATAATTTTCACTTAAAGGCCAATTACCACATTTTACTAAGTCTTTTGTGATGGTAGCAGACTTGGAGAAAGACAGAGGTCTGATAGCCCCAAAACCGATCATATTGGCTATTTGGCTGGAATACAACCCACAAATATGGCTCTCTGCCCTATGCTTCATGGACTGTGTGTAGTCCACATAGATAATCAGTGTTGGTCTTTCAGGTCTGAAGTAGAGGGTGAATGGGCATCTCACAGACTTCAATCTATTGTCTCTCAAGCAAGGAAACTCTCTTTTCACACACCTTTCTGCTGAAAATAAAGCCCTGGCTTTGGGTAAGGCTTGTTCCTAGGGAAGCAGAATGTCTGATTGGGGCAGTAGTTGCCTTTTAAGATGACAACCTCTACAATGAGTGGTTGGTGCTTGGTAGCTGACCAGACACCATGTCCAATGAATTTGATTGCTGCTAGTGGCCAACCATGAGCCAATCAGAAGACAGGAGGCCTGGCCAATTTACAGTAGAGAGGAGTTAAGTAAAACATATACACTTGATGGCTCAAAAAGCCACAAACCTTTTCACTGCCGGTCAGGCTGACTTACAAAACGACAACCCCTTTAAAGTGGAAAGGGTATGCAACACATCCCAATGGAATCCAGTACAATGCACACCCCTCTGGTCATTAAATAGTGATGGGGGGGCAATCATGACACTGATATTTACTTACTTCATAGAAATTTGTGTTGTGAAGCTTTTCACAGTCCTGCAGCAGCCAGGAATAAGTCAAATTTGTATTAATAATACAAGTTTTGAGCAGACGGGAAGTTTGTCCCTGGTCAGACCCCCATATCCCAGTTGGCAGTATGAGAAGGAAGTAGGCGGCAGCTTCACTCAAAACTGTAGTAGTAATTGGGGCTGGGTTGCTTTAAGTAGACTGTGATAAAGGCACAGTAAACATTTGTTACGGAAAACAAATGTTTTAGGGCTTTTTCCTATGCATAAAATAAGGCTCGTTCTGGGAGGTCTTTCATTCAAAAGTTAATACAGCTCACATTTAGCAACAGCACCACTTCAGATCTGGAATGCAAATGTTTCTGGGAGAGTCTGAGTCTTAGAACGTGTCTCTCTTGCATGTTAGTTAAAAAAAAAAAAAAAAAAAAAAATTGAACTGTGAACTTTGTTCACAGGAACAATTCTACAAGATGTTTTTCTCATTTCATAATGTTAGCTGAATGTGTTGCACCCCCTCCAACACTGGACCTGCCCCCTTGACTCAAGTTTGCATATTTGGAAACTTCATCAAAAAATGCATGTGTGACATGTTCGCCAAAAGATCAGCAAATGTACAGTTAAGGAGATATCCAAACTTGGTACTGTATTGTAATGTATGCTAACTGGGGACCTGTACGGTACCAATGATGTTTTGTATGCTAATGAAGCACTGTGCAGTACCAGGAGACTTTCACTTCTCCTGGAAATAAGAGTGAATATCTCAACTAAAAGTACAGCCGATACATAGTTTAACATGACACATAGGAAGTTTTGAATGAAGTTTTTTTCAAATATGTAAAACAAATTAAAGGTGTCAGGTTTACTTTAATGCTAAATTATCATCAAAGCACGATGGCAATTGCATCCGGAGAACTGTAGGATTCCCACCCCATATATAAAGTGTCTAAAATGGACTTTGTCGTCCATAAAGGAAGAACTTTGAGGACAGTGTAAATAGAATTTCATCAACGCAATGAGACATTGGTTATAAAACAATCATTGTATTGTTGCATAATAAAATACATGACATGCGGTTTAATATACACAATTCTCCCAGTTTAGTACTCGGGTGCTGTTTATACCTGGTAATGAGAGACACTATGTTAAGGTATCTGGATGTTTATTGAGACAACTCTGAACAAAAAGATAAGAGCTTTGCCTTCCAACTTTTTTTCACTGCATTTATAAGGTTTTTCTTCTTCCCTCTGAGCGCCAGAGAGGCTCATGGCTGTAGCCAGAGTGGTATCAACACATTGCTTTGCAATGAGCAGAATACCCCTCCAGCACTCAGAGGGTTGGTATAAAGGATCAGTAAATGTTTATAATGGAAAATATAATGTAGTGCCGGGTGCGTTCAAGTTCAGTCCACAAGAGCAATCGACAGCTCCGGGTTTAAGCATGTCCTTACATGATCACAGTTAGGCCAAGCAAAATGAATGGGTAACTGCTTAACAGTGCTAAGCTTAATCAGGAAGTTATTAAATCCTGGCCTGTCGGATCAGACTTGGACACCCCTTGTGTAGGGCTTTTCATGCTAAGTACAGTATTCCTACTGCTGTGTTACTCAACTGTTCTTGCAATTCAAATTGCCATGAAGTGGTGAAGCTGTTACTGTCCCATTCTCTGGTGAACTGTAGCCAGTTGCTCAACCCCCCCACTCAAAAGAATATAACTGTCTGGAGGTGGAGCTGTTCCACACTCATAGGGACTTCATGGGTGTCTTCAAAGTAGTATCAAATGAAAGTACAACACTTTGAAGGCTCTTATAAAGTTCCTGTGAGTGCGGTCCGTTCTTTGGACTATACTTAGGAGTTCATACAGCTACCAGAATTAGGAAATAACCAAGATACTTTTTGAATGCAGCAACTCCCCGCAAAGGGCGGAATCTTGTTTCACTAAGCAGGAATAGCCCTGCAAGATTAACCGCTTGGTAGCTAGACATGTCCATCAACCAGAGTGTTAAAAGGTTACACTTTTTAAATACGTTTCCTAACTTGGTTATGAAACAAAAGAAAAAAAAAATAGTTGGGTGCATGACTCCTAAAATCTGATCTTACACGTGCCTCGTGCAGGGAGCCCTGGGGTTATTGCTTACTATTGTGATATGTAGTCTCCAGTCCTAGGTTGAAAACTGCAGAGAGGAGATGAGTGCCTCAGATCAGTGTGATGTACTACCTGGTGCAGATAAAACAAGAAAGAGGCAAGCTGTGGCTCTGCAGCATCAGATCAATGAGGTATACATACCTGTATTCATTAGTCAGGTACATTAAGATCAGATTTTAGGGCTCCTGCAGCAACGGTGGTTTACAAAAGAAATATGACCAATTTTTTTTTTTTTTTTTTTTGTAGAGTAGCAACACAGTCAGGTGTTAGGTTTGGTACTTGAATGGAATACTGACTTTTCTCAGATTAAGCTGAATCTTCTGCAATTTCCAAGCTAACCTTCTGAGTGCCAGAGGCAAGTCCAACAAATTGTAGAGCAATATATTGGACACTACTGTGGCACTCAAAGGGTTAATGTAGTGGAAAAGGGAAAAAAAAAAAAGCTACCAATCACAACTGATCTAAATACAGAAAACCTTGGTACCGGTTTGTTTAACCTGTTGAATACTGGAGAGGTATCCAATATATTAAATTTTATATCTCTCTGGCATTCAAAGGTTTAAAATGGTAGTCTAGGGTCAATAAAATACCCTTTGAAATGCATCGCAGTTCCCACAGCTTATAACATACTATGTTTCCATTCCAGGTCATGGTTATTTGCAGCCAAGAATGAGATCAGAGCCTCACAGCAGTAATGGGAGTTTTCTCTTATATCCATATATAGCCACAGAAGCCCACTGAAGGCAAATTCACTGACACAGGGCTTCCGATATACAGTACAAGAGTCGTAACCTTTTGAGTGGCAGGAGGTATGCAACACATTGGGAAGCATGTGACACGTACCCCTCTGTCACTCAAAGGGTTATATGAGAAGCATTATTACCCAGAGCTGCCGATTTTGGTGATCTGAAAGGGAAACCAAATAAATTATGAGAGCTATATTTTGAGGACACTTCAAGTGGTTTAAGAAGGTATTTTATTGATGCTATACTGTCCCTTTAAGGACCAGTGGTATTTGCAATGCTCAGCAAACTCCTCTGTTGTTTAGCCCTTTGCATGCCATCGGGGTATGCAACACGTTGCATACCCCTCTGGCACTCAAAGGGCCACAGCTGAATCAGACTGTGCTCTCCCCCATTTTTAAAATGTTTACTATAATATACAAAGAATTGGTATTTGGCCAAATTAAAAAAAAAAAAAAAAAAAAAAAAAGGATGGTTGTGGAGTGTCCCTATTTTGTAGGTTTTTATTTCCCGTTAAAGGAATAATAATTTATTTTAACATTTTGTTTTTCAGTAGTATACGTAATGTCTGCCATTTTTCTTTTCTGTTAAGGATAGTTATCACGTGAATAGGCCCTGTCGGCAGTCTCGGTGGAACCAATAGGGGAGCAGGACAGGGACTGTAAAGGGTTACAATCAAGTGAACATTGCCTTGTTGGCATATCTACTGTACTGTTAAAGGGATAGTAATACCTTTAAACAAATGCAGCTTCGATTTATCCTACTATAAAGAGGATCATGTAATGCTTTATTTCAACATGTTCCGTGTTGTAGTTCAGAAGAAATTCACTGCCTCTCTTACAGCCTGCAAGCTGCCTCCCCGTAGATGTGGTCTCTGGTCCTGGGACTGGACAGCACACAGCGAGGGACAATCTTCATTCACAGAGTATAAGGAAAACCCTGCCACTTTGATGGAGTGCATGATTTTCCTGATGCTCAGTGAAGATTGTCCCTCGCTGTGATTCATCCTAAAAAGAGGCAGCGTGACGTGGGTAAAAGGGGAGGGGGTATCCTTTAGCAGTGAATTCCTTTTGAACTACAGAACGGAGCATATTGAAATAAAGTGTTACATGACCCTCTTTGTAGGAGGATCAATTGGAGCTGCATTTGTTTCAGGGTATTACTATTCCTTTAAGAGAATAGGAAGCTGGGAAATCCTTGCTACATTGTAGCACTCTCAACACACCAACGTTTTTAGTAGCTACAAAATAAAAATCGCCACAGCTGGATTTACATCCCAGGCAAGTCATTTTAGATGCCCTTCGCTCTGTCCATGACCACACAGTCACTTTACATGATCCTGCCCCAAGCCCACCCACTGTTTTCTGGCACAGTAAATACCCTTGGTCTATAAGAAGCAAAAAAAAAAAAAAAAAAAAAATGTGTTAACCTCTTGGTTGCTAGAAATATGTCTCTAACAATCGAGGGGTTAAATAACAGCCTGTAAAGGGATGTACAATTGGGGCAGGGACACTACGATTACACTCATAGTCCAGAATGTGGGTGTGGCCAGCAGAGCTGAGGCACCGCCTCTTAAAATTGGGGATCTAGTCAGTTACCTACTTGCCTATTGGTGAATTCGGCCATGAAAGCGGCTTAAGGCAGGGGGCGCTCAAATCACAAAGTGGAAGGAGAAGCACTCGAATGTCAATTGGAAGAAAATTAAGAACATATAAAGATAAAGCTAGCACGTTATACTACTAAAACAACATGTTAATATAACTATTGCTATTCCTTTATCCTGAGAAGTGCAGTGAGTTGTTGCCAGCTCAAACAGAGAAGTGCTCAGGACCTGTTCAAAATGTCCTACTATGGGGCACATGCACAAGGAAAGTGTAGAGCAATATTGGATCAAGACAATCTCAAATGCTAGAGGCCTCCCATATATATTGCCATTAACAAACTGATCTTTTAACGTCTTGAATGCTAGACGTCTCCCTCTAACATTCAACGGATCAAAGGTCCCAAATCAGAGGGTGTTTTATTTTTTCCCTAGGGTAAAAGTTGGTGTGGCTCCACATTTTATTATTGCGTATGGCCCTGTGTGTCTACAACGATGCATTTGCAAACTATCAGATTCTTAAAGTGGAACTATCACTCAAATTAAAGTTACCCCCAAATAAATAAGCACCTAACCACAAGCATATCCATACTAGTATTAGTCCAACGTTATTGATAAATCCAACTTGTTCTGAGAAGGTCAGGCAGGCATCAGTGCAGGCATCTTGCCAAAGAGACATCTACGCGGTTGCGCTGTCCATCTCGGTCTCCTCTAGGAGGCGCTGCATTGTACCTTAAGGTACAGGAAGGGACTGACGGAGCAGGTGTGCAGATGCCTCTACAGCAAGATGCCTGCCTGACCATCTCAGTACGAGTTGGATTTCTCCAGATAATACTAGTATGGATGTGCTTCTCGTTATGTGCAGAATTATTTGGGGGGTAACTTTAATATGGGTGATCCGCTTTAAATATGTTAACGACTACTTTTATAATAAAATAGATTACATATATAAACATTATCAAAGGCTGAAGTATATAGTACAAATGGGCTCTAATGGGAAGTGCATCTGTCATTTTCTTTTATTTCGATTATTACTGTAAATGTGTCCAGCATCTTATTTACTTTTTTGTGAATTCCTTAACCCTTTGAGGGCCAAAGGGGTGAGCAATGCACCGCTCGCCCCACGGGTACATGAAGAGTTGAACTCTTTGCGCGCTGAGGAAAGTCTGTCTTTCGAAATGGTTCGAAAACCTTCTGGCACCCATGTGGTTAAAACAAAAATCTTGGGAAATGGGATGGTTAACCCTTTGAGCACCAGAGCCTGTGTCACACATATTGCACACACCTGATCTGGCCTTTGTAGGATTAAAGGAATAGTACATTGTTTTAATGAAACTGAAAAAAAAAAAAAAATTATATATACATTTTTTTTTTTTTTTTCTGGTATGGCTTTTGCTGTTGAGTCCTAAGGCTACTGTCACTGCTGAGACGGCCTTTCTGTATAAGTTATTACAGCCCAAGAGAGACCACAAAATATACTCTCTTTTTATTTAGAAAAAACGTCTGACTGTAGTTTTTATAGAAAGCATCATCGCCATCTAGTGGTAACTGGTTATTATTGAATAAAAAAAAAAAACAGTTTAATCCTTAACGCTTTGAGTGTCACTCAAAGGGTTAATAATTATTGAATGGCGCATCTCTCGGCAGTGAGAATACCCTTGTCTTCCTACTCAGGAAAAGCGCTAGAATGTATGGATTATATATAAAGTAAAACGAGGGGCAATTTTGGGGGAAAAAACTGACTGCACCATAACATAGTAAAAATCCCTAAGTTACCATGGATGTTAATGTGGCTTTTAATCTGTATGTTGGAGACCTCATTTAAATCAATGGGAATGTTTATCAACAATGATGTAGCTGGTTTGCCACAAAATGACTCCTATTTTACTTCGTGTGTAAGGCCCTAAGACTTTTCATAATAAAACACTACTATTCCTTTAACGGAACAGCAAAAACTATTAACCTATTAAGGACCAGAGAGGTGTGCAATTAATGGAGCAATACACTGCACATCCTCTTGTCCTTGAAGGTGAACTACAACTATAGGAATAAATGGCTGTTAACCATTTAAGGATCAGGTTCTTTATAGGATTAATTTATCTAAAGACCGACGCTTAAAGCGATAGTAACACTTAAAAATGTAAAATGATATATATTGTTGGCTTTATCCTCCAGGGTAAAATGAGGGACCTCCCACTTCTTAGAGATGCTTTATTCAAAAAGGTATTGCAGCTCAAACTTCCATTTTTTTTTTAGGCGTATTATCTCAATGGCCTGAAATGTTACAGTGGCGCTGTTGTTACACCAGTTTATGAAGGTTTATGGTCAACTGCCCAGAGTTGTTCATAGTATGGAGTAGCAACAGCGCCAATGACGTTTCAGTCTGTTAATATACTGCACCTAAAAAGTTAATGTCTGAGCTGCAATAAAATTTGAATAAAACACCTCCCCTTGTTTTACTCCAGAGTATAAACCCTGCAATATATATCATTTTGTTTTATTTTTTTACACCTTAAGTGTTACTATCCCTTTAAGTAGGAGTCCTTCATACAGCAGACATGCGTATCTTTTTATATATATTTTTGCATAGTATCCTCTGTTACCTGTATCTGATGTGCCCCATTTTAGGTCTGTATTTAGTTTCACGCAATAAGATGAACGAGATTAGCCGTAGCCGACCCCAGCCACAATTCTAATAGGGCACAAGAATATTCTCAAACTAGTAATATGTCCCTGTTCCGTTATACACTACAAGAGAGACCAACTACAAAAATAAAAATAGTAAATAGATTTACCTGACTGTTGTATAAAAGGACAAATTTCTAAGCATGTCATTGTAATGAACAAATTAACCCTTTCGGTGCCAGAGGGAATGTGTTGTGTACCCCCTGGCACTGAAAGAGTTAAGAGCCATATAGTTCAAGGGTAACATTCCCCTTTAAAAGCCTGAAAAAAAACTTCCAGAGGGATTCTGTTAGTATGTGGCCTTGTACTGATATCCAAGAAACATTCCCTTTCCACCCAAAAACAAAAAGGTAAAACAGGATTGTGCACCACCTGATGGGTTGTGAGACTTTGGTTCATGCAAGTTATTTTCTGCGAGGTCGCTGCTGATATACATCAGTCTAAATGTTCTGTTAAAAACAGCTAGCGCCAGCCTCCTCTCTTCCCTCATCCATTCTCTTTCCACAGTACCAAGTGGATACTGTGGTCAGGCATACTTGTGGCAAACACCAAGCCGATGTCGTTCCCCCCATCCAGGCCATTCAACCAAGCTATTTCTCCAGCCAAAAAGCTTGAGCCCCTCTTGGACTTCCGATACTCCGGTAAGGGCCAGCGGCTGATTAGTTTTTCTGTCCGTAAATCCATTATGTACAGGTTGTGGTTGTCAAACAGAAGAGCAAAGATGTCACCAAAGCCAAGTAAGGAGAGGTTTGTTGAATCTGGCATTTTAATAATTCTGAGGAAGAGAATAATATGTTACAAAACTAATTTTATACATTGCACATATTATATATACGTACATACAGGCGGTCACTTGCCTAGAGCTGATAATATTGTAACCTGTTATATTAAAGGGCCAGTAACACCTCCTAGTATTCACCCCACATCTTTTTTTCTGGCCTTAGAATCCTAATGGCCCTTCTGAATGTTTTACCTTGCGCCTTGATATTCTGTCAGTACTGAATGTCATGTCCAGGAGGCCGCCATGACAGTTGTTAGCAGGACCACAGGACACAAACTCTGACCTGTATATAGGAATCTTTTAAAGGACCTGTGGGGTGTGCAATGAATGGCTTCACAATGTGTTAAGCACCACTCTGGTCTTGAACCTTTTTGTGCCAGAGTGGTGGGCGACGTATGGTTAAGCAATATGCCACCCATGCCTTCCGATTCACATAAATATCTCTAACTACTGATATAAATAATAATTAACATAACATATAGGGGATTTTGAGCACTTTTTCAAAACCACCTAAGTTGTTAAGGGGTTTTAGTTCATAACATCCATTATTTCATTTACAAAGCTTTTCACCCTAGAAAACATCAAACATTTGGCTTCTGTATTATATAGAGAAGGATACCTTAGGATGTCATAGCTAGCAAAGTCCCACTGGTATAATCCTAAAGCTGAACTGCACACAATGTATTTGCCATCAAAGTGCAGCCGGGGCTGTAAGGAGATACTGCGATCGTCAGAAACATATAAAGTCTTCAGGCATTTGCAGTTAATTTCTCTTCCTATTGGCCAGATCTGCAACAACAACAAAAAAAAAAAAAAAAAAAAAATCCTGTGAATGACAAAGTTTTAACACTGTTTCCTATCACATCTGATAGCTGTTCAAACGGCAGATCTGCTACCGATGCCCAGGCTATTTTATGAGCGCCGGCGGACCAACTGGGAAGCACAATAGGGGGGCTGAAATGAGGCCCCCGATGTCTGAGCAGTAAGTGACACAGTACGTTTTTCTTGTGTGATGAAGATCCCCACAGATCTGCCGAGAGTCACACATCTCGGTGGCAAACGTAAAACAAAAGGTTAATTTACCTTAATTTCATACTTATCGGCACTCAGTAGGATATAATCTCCAGGGCTGTGCATGACAGATTTGACTTCACATTTCTGCAAAACTACCTATGAAAGATTAAAAAAAAAAATATATTAATATACACAACATAACCTACAATTTTCTATCCTCTGTTAGCCACTTTCTACAAATCTTGTGAGTGTTTGATACAAAAGCATATTGAATCCCATCCACACTACTCGCTACAACGGTACTGCCTTTTTCATGGCTAGTTCATCGGCATCACTGTCTGGTGAGGCTGTATATCAGAACTGTCAGCACACCCCCTCAGGGTCAATGACTCTTTATGAGGATGGCCGTTTAATAAACCCAAGCATTCCATTGTTTATAGCAATGAAACATGATTAGGTCTGTTGAGGTTCATCTACAATGTGGGAGTTTGCGCACAGTCAGGCACTTTATTCTGATTAGATTATTGGATTATGATTATGAATGAATCCAGGCAGAGCCCAGACACTGGGGACATTTGATAGCACAGCGAGTGGTAAGTTTAGTGTTCGAATATAAGTAATCAGCATAAAAAGTCACACTGTGCCACCAACACCCCCCTAAAGATTAATTTCTCAAAAACGATTTAATTTTACAGAAAAATAGCTAATATAACAGGCAAATTCTGATTCTCTGTAAAGCAAAATGAACCTGGCCTGTGACAGGTTCAGCTTTAATAAAGACTGTAATTTTTTCACGAGCCCTAGAAAAACAAAATAAAAATCAATTTATGACGAAATGTACTTCTGTTGTTATTGCAGATGGAAGATAAAGAAATCTTCCTGCTGTAGCGGTGAGTTTATGTTTAGAACTACTGCAGATAGGACATTTTTTACAAGATAATATAAACCTGTGGTGTCTGGGAAGTATAAAATATTGCTGTCTGTGCCTTCTCTGTGGTTACCTGCAAGCAGTAATCCTTGTCATTAGCTTGCAGAATACTGATTTCTAATCACATGAAAAAAAACAAACTGTCTGTGCAGATTTCATTGTGTTCTGGAATGCTCCAAGGACACATTGTGGTGTGCGTGATTAGCAATGCCAGACAGCTGCCATGAGCAGTGTAGAGCAAGGGGGTTTACTGCTCCTGAAATACAGAATTATATACAGTAGCAAGTGGCTAATTTATTTCATTATCTGTCAATGTCACCTGTGTGCGGGAGAGAGTCAAAACTTACCTTAGTGACCCACTCGGTATGTCCAGTGAGCGTATTCAAGCATGATCCTGACGATAAGGCCCATATTTTCACAGTGTTATCAGCAGATCCACTGACTAATAAATCAAGTTCATCACTGTAATCCACACTGAACACTACACAAAAAAAAAAAATAATAATAATAATATATATATAAGAATCATAAAAAGCCACAAATGTTTGGGATTTTTGATCAGGCTATTAAAAAACAAGTAGAAGCAACTATTACATCCAAGGACAGCGCAGGCATGGGGAGCACCTACTGAAAGATCCCTGCCGCTGCCTGTCTGCTTAAAAGGTTCTATTTTTCTTTAATGTAGCAATTATTATTGAAAAGACAACAACGTCTCTGCTTATCGCTAATGTAATTATGGTTTAAGGCTCTATATTAATCTGATGAAAGTTCCGCTTTAAAACAGAGGTGGCAGCTCTACAGCTGTTAAAGAGAGTACTATTCCCATCGTCCCCAATCACATGACATAAAGAGTGCCAAGGGAACTGGATCCACGCAGCCTGCTGGAAACCAGCACATGTAATTTTATATACCTCTAATTCTAACAAGGTATGGGAATTGACATGTTGTTTTTCACATTAAATAACCAATATTTTAGCTCTGGTGTTCCACTGGAGGCCAGTTATAACGTGTGTGTGTGTGTGTGTGTGTGTGTGTGTGTGTGTGTGTGTGTGTGTGTGTGTGTGATAGTAAACATGGCTTTACTTCTTTATAAATGTCACCCATCACTATCTCCACTTGCAACATTTTTTTGTTTTTTTTTAATACAATCCCACCCCTGTTAGCCTTTTTCTTAAAGGGATAATAATGTTTCACAATAAAAGGAGCTCCAATTAATCTTTATAATATTTGGGCCATGGAGAGTGTTATTTCAGTACTGTCAGAGTTGTAGTTCAAGAGTAAATGAATGATAAAGTATCCCCCTCCCGCCCCTTTTACTGATGTAACACTGCTCACCTCAGAGCAGCAAGACTGTCCGGATGGATCACAGAGAGGGACAGTCTTCAGTGATCATAAGGAAAAACCTGAGATACCTTTCAAGGGGGGCAGGGTTTTCCTTATGATCACAGTAAGAAGATTGTCCCTTACTGTGACCTGTCCGGTCAAGAGACCAGATTCCACATCTGATGGGAGGCGGCTTAAACTAAGTAAAAGGGGCAGGAGGGGGATACTATATCATTCAATTACTCTTGTACTACAACTCTGGCCCAAATACTATGAAGATTAATCGGAACTGCTTTTATTGTGAAACATTGCTATTCCTTTAAATGTGATCTATCATGACACACGTTTGAGGTTACCTGCACCAGTATGTCCTCTGAAGTGCTGGGTTTTGGCCCCGGTACTCCAGTCCCAGCAGGCCACTGTATTATCAAACGATCCCGTTACAAGTTTTTGCTCGTCAAACTTCACTGCGGCGCAAGTGTGCGTCTGGATGCCGTAAATACACTGGCCTGTGCTTACGTCCCACAATTTTGCAGACAAGTCATCAGAACCTGCAGTGTAAACGAGACAAATAATAACACTGTACCTCCATGACACAAAAAGACTTTGTGGCATGTTAAACCTCTGAGTGCCACAAGGGTATCCCACTCATTGCTTTGCAATATGTGGGATACTCCTCTGGCACTCAAAGGGTTTAAACCTACTCTGAGACACATATCACCGCAGACTCCTGCTCTGTATCATACATCACTGCATGTTCACAGACTCCTGCTCAGAAACACATATCACTGCGTGTTCACAGACTCCTGCTCTGAGACACATATCACTGCGTGTTCAGACTCCTGCACTGAGACACATATCACTGCGTGTTCACAGACTCCTGCTCTGAGACACATATCACTGCATGTTCACAGACTCCTACTATGAGACACATATCATTGCATGTTCGCAGATTCCTACTCTGAGACATATATCACTGCGTGTTCAGATTCCTGCTCTGAGACACATATCACTGGGTGTTCAGATTCCTGCTCTGAGACACATATCACTGTGTGTTCAGACTCCTGCACTGAGACACATATCACTGCGTGTTCACAGACTCCTACTCTGAGACACATATCACTGGGTGTTCAGATTCCTGCTCTGAGACACATATCATTGCACGTTCGCAGACTCCTGCTCTGAGACATATATCACTGCGTGTTCACAGACTCCTGCTCTGAGACACATATCACTGCACGTTCACAGACTCCTACTTTGAGACACATATCACTGCACATTCACAGACTCCTGCACTGAGACACATATCATTGCACGTTCACAGACTCCTCTCTTCTCTTTTCAGTAGTGCTTATAGGAACGGAGAGCCAAAGCAGAGATCTTTGCCTTTGCTTCTTTGCTATGATAGTCATGTGATCTGCAGCACAAAAAACGTGTAGCAGCTATTATCAGTGAAGATGAGGTGTTACATTGCCTAATTGCTGGAAAGTAAGCTTGAAAGTAAAGTTTATTTTAGGAAGGTGGGTAATGGATGTGAATATGTTAAATTAAGCATATCCTTGGTCTCTGAATAGCAGCATATTTTTACTTATAAATTAGCACTGACAAAATCATGCTACAGCAGGGGTGAGAAAAATCCCAGAAGCCTGGAATCGGAGCTCCTATAAATATCTACTGCCGGCTCCTAAACTGTGGGGGTATTTTCTACACACTTACATCATAAACCAATTCAGTGGCTCTTAACCCCTTAACCACAGTGCGGCTGGCACTTAAGTACCACGGGGTTTTTTTTTCTTCTTAATTTGCCCAGTGGATTCAGGGGTCTCTGATCAGCATGCAGTCACGCAAGGACCACTAAATTCCATGATGTGCCAGGACCTTCACTGGTCCTTAACGCACGTTTGCCCATGATGCTCCTGGCATGTCATGGGTTCTTAAAGGGTTAAAAATCCTGTCTGGCTTCAAAGGCAATTATATTTTGTGTCCCTCTCTGCTACTTCATATTTTATTTTCTTTAGTTGTTATTTTGTGTTTTATCCTGTATCACAGTGAAGTGTGAAACGAGAGGCTCTCCTGCGGTTGACGGACTACGGTGTCTATCACTGGCTAAGGATGGTAGAAGCTGTAGTCCAACAACAACTATAAAGTCTCAGGTTTCCCACCATGGATCTGCAGGGGTAGGTCATTAACTCTTTCAGTGCAGCCAGTCTGCAACTTAACCAATTAATCACCACAGTAACACAGTGGAGCATAGTTATCAATAAAACTTTACAAATCTGGAGTAAGACAACTGCACCATATTTATCAACGCAAGAATCATTTTGGCACACGTTTTCCTTTCCTTTAAAAGGGATAGTAATGTTTCACAATAAAAGCAGCTCCAATTAATCTTCATAGTATTTGGGCCATGGAGAGTGTTATTTCATTACTGTCAGAGTTGTAGTTCAAGAGTAATTGAATGATAAAGTATCCCCCTCCTGCCCTCTTTTACTGATGTAACACTGCTCACCTCAGAGCAGCAAGACTGTCCGGATGGATCTCAGAGAGGGACAATCTTCAGTGATCATAAGGAAAGCCTGAAAAACCTGTCAAGGGGGCAGGGTTTTCCTTATGATCACAGTAAGAAGATTGTCCCTTGCTGTGAGCTGTCCAGTCAAGAGACCAGATTCAACATCTGAGGGGAGGCGGCTTAAAATAGGTAAAAAGCGGCAGGGGTATACTTTATCATTCAATTACTCTTGTACTACACCACTGACAGTATTGAAATAACACACTCTATGGCCCAAATACTATGTAGATTAATTAGAGCTTCTTTTATTGTGAAACATTACTATCCCTTTAAATAACCTCTACTTAAAGGGGATCTCTCACTCCTATGCATGTTGGTCTAAATAGTTAGTTTATGTAGTGACTACTATGATGATTAATTGGAGATGATTTTATTGTGAAACATCACTATCCCTTTAAGGGAAGAGATCAGTCAAATCTCCATTAACTCTTTGAGTGCCAGAGGGGTATGATCTGCAATGTGTTGGGTACCCTTCTGCCCCTCAAAGGGTAAAGCAAAAAACTTCGCACAACTTTTTCATGGCCAAAAATTCCTAATGGTCCCTATGAATTTTCCCATAGTGAATGTTATGACCATGGAGGCAGACATGACAGTTGCCAGCAGGAAACCAGTACACAAATGCAGCCCAAAGCATACGGTATTCTTAAGCCTTTAAGGACAAGAGGGATGTGTGATGCATTGCCTCTCAATGTGCTGCACCCTTCACAGGTCCTTAACTCTTTGAGTGCAAAAAACCTAACAACCCCAACCTTAAAACATAACCCTTAGCCCTAAACCAGGGCTGGATTTCCCAATAGGCAGACTAGGCAACTGTCTAGAGCGTCACATTTTGAGAGGCGGTGCCTCAGCTGTTCTGGCCACACCCATATTATCTATTGTGGGTGTGGCCAGTACAATCTCTGTGTTCCTGCAGCAGTTCTATGCCCTATTGCAATGCCAATACCTTGGAGATCTCTGCAGCAACTAAAGGGTGAAAGCTTTTTGGTTCTTGCTTGTTATAGGCCAAGGGTATTTTCTGACTCAGGAAACAATTGATATAATGGTGGGTGGAGTCATGGGCGGAGTTAAGGGCATCTAGAATGCCTTGCCTAGGTTTGCACGGGATGTAAATCAGATCCTCCCTAAAACAGAATGCCGTTATACTCACTTTACCAGCTAGAATGCAAAAATTGCCAGAATTCTTTTTTTTTTTTTTAGTAGTGGCCTACATAAAGATACATAGGTACATAATGGTGAATTATTTCTAACTTATGTGTCAAACCCATATTTTGTACCAGTACAAAGAAGTCCATCTTTATAGTAAAGTGCATAAACTCTGGCGCTGTGACCAATCAGTGATGCAGTCTGGAAGGCTTCATGGTCCTCGAGCTGTTTCATCCTCAGAACAGCCTTCAGGTAAACTTTCTTCCAGTGCAAAGTCTCTTGTACGGCATCGTCTATCTGCCAGCCCAAGTTCCTACAAGCCGTCTGCCAAACCTCCGTGCAGGCACTTATCACCTTGTTCCACTGTTTAGAGACCAGGCAGCAAGTGAGTAAGGTCTGGGGATCCAGCCATTTCAGCAAGTAAAAGCTTAGTTCTAGTGGAAGAAGTTTGAGGAAGTCTCTCTTGAGAAGGGTTTCTAAGTTGTTGGAGAGGTGCCGCAACTGAACGGCACCGCTCTGGCTGATCAAGTGATCCAAGGTTTCATTTTTCTGCAGGTCCGTTAGGGTATAAAACGTAGCAGAAAGGTTTTCAAGCCATGTCTCAAAATCCTTTTTCTCCATAGGTTTATGGATGGAACTACCTACGGCACAGGGAGAAAGTACATTAAAGAGACGGCAACCCTAACCATTAACTTTTTTTACCCTTTGAGTGCCCGAGCGGTATCCAACACATTGCGTTACCCCTCTGGCACTCAAAGGATTAAATCTCATGTACTTCCAACTGGCATATGTAAAAAATGTGTTATTTTATGTTAGAGACATCAAATCTAATCTAAGACCCCCAGCCACACCTAGGAATATTTGTGCAGCAAAACTACTCACTGCCAATTGACTTGCAGTGGCTCCCTCAGTTCACGGAGTACTGAATCCCATGGGCTAGTTCACCATACATGCTTCTGCTCTTTATGGGTCAACTATTACTTATAGATATACTTACCATATCATTTACATTTCCTATAAAATTTCAGATATCTTGTTTGGTCGAAGTTTATTTCACTGCATGCACCTGGATGGGACGAGACGTATATACATGTTTTTTTAGCGATATGAATGTCACATATATATGCAAGAATACATCTAGAAACCAACTAGGATTGCCTGATCATTAATTTAACCCTTTGAGTGCCAGAGTGGTATCCAATGCATTGCAATGTACTCAAGGGCTTGAAACTGGACATATGAAAAATACCCGATACAGTGGTTATAACTGGGTGGTAATAGTTCACACGTAGCTTTGCAACAGGGGTTTTTCATGTGTCCCATTTTAAAGGATATTTTGATAACTCTAAATCCAACACAAGTCACAAGAAGGCTGTGCGGTCACAGACCACAGCACTCAATAAATAGCAGCAAGCATAATTTATGTTTACAACCATTTGCTTGCCAGCTGTTGGAGACTACAACTCCCATCATCCCCTAACAGCTGGGGAGACAAACAGTGCTCATCCCTGGCTTAATGGAATACAGATGCCAAGCTAAAGCATACGGTATGTTGCAGTGAATTTCCTGCAACAAGGTTACTCAGATTGCTGTTTCTTTATTCAAAACATATTACAGTTCAATCTTTCATGAAATGCCAGGCCTGTTACTCTCATATTCTATAGAGAACTGCAGCCAGTTCATCACCTATTCCATAGAAAGCAACAGAATAAATGTACACCAGATGGATTGGACTGTTTGGAGTGCAATAGCTTCTGAACAAAGAAACTCCCAGCATTGGGAGTGTCCTCGGTTTAATCAACAGAAAACATCCTTCAATATGCAGTGTTTTTCATAATAAAAGTTTTCTGCTCCAAACACTTTTTTTTTTTTTTAATTTTAGCAGGTTAGGCAAGCAATTTCCCTTTACAGTCAGTTCCTGGGACAGTCATTCTCAAGTTTTATTTTTTTTATTTGCATCAAGGCACCGCTTGAATTTTCTAGGCACCCCTAAAATTTTAAGTCATTAGTCAGGACCATAATGGAAGATAGAAATAAATAATATACATTTATTCATAGGTCTCAATCAGATTAACCAAAACAAGCATACTGTGCATAACAATTTCCATAAATGTACATTTTAAACTCCAAGCTCACATTTGCTGTCAAAGGCTTTCAGGAAAACAAGGGGCACACTAAGTAAATGTACGTGGGACACCAGACTGCCACGGCATTCTGTTTGAGAACCAATGTCCAAAGACATGACACCTCTAGTCCTAATGTCAGGTAATGCTCAGTGCGACCCCTGAGTTTCAACAATTAAAGAAACATAACCACCCCAAAAAAATGAAAAGGGTTCAAAATCCATAAGAATAGCAAGTTTGGAACATATTTGGGGGATTTATACACCTATGATTTTTGGGGGGCTTGCTAAGAATACATGATATTTAAAAAGTAATTAATATTACTAATTTTACATGATAATGCCCCACATTTATAAAAGCAACCTGGAGTTATTCTGGAGTAAACCGGCTGCACCATGTGGACAAAAATAATTCCACTTAAATTGAGATTTTAACCCTTTGAGCACCAGAAGGATATACAACACATTGCATTCATACTCCTCTGGTACTCAAAGGGTTAATCCACTGAATGCTAGAGAGGCCTCCAATGCAAGCAGGTCTAGTTCCTACTTTATTTGCATACTTGTTTGTGCTTTGAAAAAGACATGGCCGTTGAGTGGGGTTGGCATAACTATTAAACACAGACAATCCCCCCAGATATACTGTGAATTTAACTGCTTGCAGACTAGAGGGGTGTGCAGAACATTGTGCACACCTCTTGTTCTCAAGGAGTTAATTATTAAGTCTTTAAAGTCCACCACATGGGACTGTTTCTGCTGCATAAGGTGTTGGGGAAGCAGTCAATTACTAGCTAATCTGACAGCCCTCATCAATGGACTGACAAGCTGTCACATTAAGCTGCACATCAGATGGCCTGGGAAAGTTAACGTCTGCGTCTTGCCAAAAGGTGCAATTCAGTAAACTAAATAAGTAACAAATTACCTGCACCAAAAGGGATCAATGGAAATCCCATTTAGTTTAAATGGGACTTTTAACACTCTGATCTCTTTAATATGCAAGTACTTAAAAAACAACACTTAAATCGATGGGAATATGGTACTTTTTATTGTCCCTATGGTGAAGTTGGTTTGCTCCAGCATTGCACAGAATTTGGCTTACTGAATTGCACTTATAACGTGCAGAGGAAACGTGGGTGTTATTGTGTTGAATATTGCAAGAGAGGGCAATATGTGGCTCCTCAGCCGCTGTTGGACTACATCTCCCATGATCCTCGGTCGGCTGGGGAAGACAGAAGCTGTAGCCCAACAGCAGCTGGAGAGCCACAAGCTACCCACCCTTGGACTTTTACTGCCATTCCACTTATCTCACACTCCCCCCACCATAGGCCCAGTAAGAAATTAAACTTGTGAACGTCCAGTTGCATTAAGGAAAATGAGTCTTTGCTAGTATCTGTGTTACATATGTCCTGTGGATAGCACTTCCCAGACACTGCAGTTAAACATGACCCAGTAAATACCTCTTTCCCCGCGGGCTCTCTGCTCTTCTCACGGCGGCCATACTACTCGGGGCGAGAGGGGGGCAGCTTGCACTTCCGCCCGGCTCCTCCCCTCAACTCAGTCTAAGACCCAGGTAGCAGCGCTCTCGACTTGCTGCTCAGAGAACAGTGAACTAGAGAATCGTTGTTTCGGTACTCGATTCTTTACCCTGTAAGATCCCCACGCAGTCTATCTGGTAACAGACATACATTGCGTGTGACAGAACCCGCCATATTTGTTTTGGGCATAACAAGCTGCCTGTCAATTAAAGAGGCTTTTGATTGATTCCCGTACCTCCTAACATTTCAAGTGGCCAAAGAGGGACACTTTTGTTTTAGGTGGTGTTGCTGGTGCGAGGGGCATTACAGAGAACTTTTAGGTTATTTAATAACCTACTGACACATCTTTGTGTGACTGAATACATTGTTTAGAGCAAGTATTTTGTATTCATATATTAATTTATAAGCTCAAATACTGAAGTTTAAACACACATTAATGTGAGTTGTATTGCTGTGGAACAATGTGATACCATTATACACACACACCACACAGTCTGATCTCCTGAAAAGAGGGACATCAGGGTGGGAAAGAGGGACAGAGGGATTTGGGTCTCAAAGAGGGACTGTCCCTCCTAAAGAAGGACACATGGGATGTATGGACCCCTAATATCAACTAAAGAGGAACACTTGGGAGCTATGAATATAAGAAATGTATAGGTCTTTTATGAAAGAGTCACTACAACAAAAGTGCAAGAATTCGCCCTTATATAAAAAACCGGTTGTAACATTCACAGATATACCTGAAGTTTACATTACTTGATTTAAAGGGATATGTCACCAAAATGACATGGGCTCAAAGCCATTAAAATATTATCTACTCTTAGACAGTATTTTTTAAAGAAAGTTCTAAAACCTTGCAAAATAAAAAGTAAAAGTGCGCACTTTTAGTCAGGCATCTTAAACACTGACAAATCCCTAAATAGTAACAACTGTTTTGTGTTTAGAACCCACCTAATTCAATTCACCTACACATACCTCCCAAGTCTCTAGCTTTGACACTCAAATCTTTCTAGCCTGTGCCTCTTTTTAGAAGATTAGACTCTGTGGTGTCTGAATACATAAAGAGGTGTCAAGAGGTCATGAAATAACCTAAAAATTCTCAGTAAAGCCCTTCCTACCAGTCCTGTCCCAGTAACGCCACCTAGAATAACAGTGTCCCTGTTTGGACATTTGACATGTTGGTCCTTGTGCATCCTTGTGGTTCTTAAAGCATATACCTGCCAACTGCCCCTGATTTCCAGGGACAGTCCCGGGTTTTTGCTCCATGTCCCTGCATCCTGCTGTCCTTACTTTTAAAACTGAATAAAAACACCAGTTCACAGAGATGGAAAATCAGCTTCTGCCCATGAAGACTGGTAATTAAAATCCTGAGTGCCCAGGGCAGATCCAGATCGATTTTAGGTATTCATATACCTGCCAGTTGTCCCTTTTTGTCCCTGGGAATTTGCAATGCATTGAAAACCTCTACAGAATTCAAGAAGCTAAAAACCTCATTAAAATCAATGGGGATGTTCATACCTCCCCTGTGGTGCCTCATAATTCCACTTTTCTTTTGGAAATAGGGCCTAGTTTTACTACACATGGAGAGAATAGCACTATATAAAATAACTAGTTGCTAAGCCCGTTACACGGGCCACAGTAACTGTGTCAGCCACAGCGGGGGCAGTCTCTACTGCGCATGACTCCAGCACGAGCAGCAGTCTCTACTGAGCATGACACTGCGTTACACACCGTTTAGCAAATTATTATATTGTATTATTTTCATCTCAATCCAGATACTGATAATCCTGGATAATAAAGGGGTGCCCTGTAAAAGGCAGAAACGTCTGCTCCCCCACAGCACATGTAAGATTTTATTTTAGGCCTCAGAAAACAATTAAATATGTTTCATAGATTCTGCATGAGGTGCAGGGTATTTAAGTGCATATAACCCGAGAAAATTTTAAGGAGTTAGTCTTCCTTAACACGTGGGGAAGTTTAACCTTTTGCTGCCTGAGAACTCTGTGTGTGTTTATGTGTGTGTAATACATTGTTGTAGTCCTCTTGTCATCAGTGGGTTAATGACAAGTACATACCACATCACACACCTACACTTGTAATCCAAAACAGAGTCACTTACTTTCGTCTCCGTGCCTCCCTTTACACTCCCCCCCCCCCCAACCTTTTCGGTGCTAGATGTCTCTAATAGCATCCAAAAGATAAGTCTACCCTTTTCATCCCCTATTTGGAGTTTTTAACTATAATGGATGGCCCTTTGACTGACTTAAGGGCCACAGTAATGAAAGTCCGTCTGTTTTCCTGTCACTGACACATAATGATAATTACATTTTTAGATCAGGGACAAAAATAGGGACAGCAAGATGTACAAACAGGTAGTCAAACCAGGGATTGTCCCTAGAAATCTAGGTCAATGTTGTAGTGTGTGCACTAGGTGTCCCTTTCCTGATGACATCACTTAGTGAAAGCGGCTGGAACGCATAAGGTCAGCTGACTGGGGAAGGCTGGTCACATGACTGAGTGTTCCTTACATCAGAACAGAGAGATACAGTATTCACTGGATGTCATGAAGGCAGTGTGTATCTGTAGACGTGAGTATTGTTATACAGGGCATTGTGCTTCATGTTACTTTACAATTCTAGAGCTGCCCACACTCTTATTAACGCTTTTGTTATGACTGTGTAATTGTAAGGAAGTTTATGCCAGTTGCAGGCAGAGCTTGGCGTTTAAGCAATTACTACCGATGTATTTTGTGTAGTTTTAACACTTTGAGCACCAGAAGGTTGCGTACCCCTCTGCCGTTCAAAGGGTTAATGATATGGGCAGTTCTTAAAGATCACTTTGTCAGTTACATCATCCAGTGGCTGCTGCAATACCTCTTGGGAAGCAGAGCTGTCAGTGCTCTTTCAACTTCATGAGCATGTGCTTGATTTTAAGAGGCATAACAGTGACTGGCTTCATTAGAAAATGGACTTTTCTGTGTCACTTCTGCACTGAGGAAATGAGGTCTGCTTGTAGTAGTCGGGAATGTGGGATTGTTAGCTTGTGCTGTCACTTTAAACAATGGAGCAAATGTCTAAATACAAATGGCAGAGCAAGTCTGTCTAAAACGATTGCGTTATACATAACAATTACCATTCGTTTAACCATTTGAGTGAACAGAGCGGTGGCTAGGACACCTCTCAGGCACCCTAAGGGTTAATTGAGGTAACCAGTGGATTCTTTATTATCTGTGGCATGGGGTTAGCAACATGATCACTCCACCAGTTGCTGAACTACAAGTCCCTCCATCCATTGGCCAGCAAAGGTTGATATAAATAGCCATCCAGCAACGGCTGAGTGGCCTCACTTTGCTCACCCCTGGTCTGCGAGTTTAATGTAATAAATATTGTGTCGATTAGGTTTCCCCAGAATTCAATCAGTATTAGCTTTATGTGTATGTATGTGTGTGTGTGTGTGTGTGTGTGTGTGTGTATATATGTATATATATATATATATATATATATATATATATATATATTGCCTTATGCTAATGCATCTAGACTTGACACCTTCTATTCAAATGAAAACCTGGAGTAATTCTGGGGCAAATCCACTGACCCATAGGGGAAGAATTCCCCAGATTCACAATTCATTGGATATCTCTAGCATTTAAGGGGTGAAAAGTCCCATTTAACCCTTTAAGTGCTGGAGGGGTGTGCAACACATTGATGTGCAATGCATTCAAATGGTTGAGCCGATGGGACATTTTTTTTAATTTGTCCCCTATGGAGCAGTTGGTTTGCTATGGAATTCCTCCACTTTTCTTTAGTGCATATGGACATTATAGCTGTAGAGACTGATTCATTAAGAAAATGTATGCAGTTCTGGAGCTATCCAGCTTCCCATTGGGACACAAACATTACTAATGTATTCAAGATCTTCTAGCATTTGATTGGTTTGAAGACCAATTTAAAGGAATAGGAAGTTGTATTTTACCCCTATGGTGCAGATGGTTTGCACCACAATTGTGTGTGTTGTCCTTGATGTTTTATTTTGGATATCAGACGATGGTGACACATTAAAACAAGTGGCAGGTAATTCCTAGCTGTTGACAATTACAGCTTCTATCATACCCGAGCAGCATTTGGCTGATTGGGGATGATGGGATTTGTAGCCGTCAAAAGACGCCTACCCCGAACTAGAAGTATGATTTTAATATAATTTATAACTGTTCCATATAAAGCAATCTGGGGGATAGTACAGGGCAATGCTGTGATGACTATTATTATTATATTATACAGTTGATGTGGATTAAAAATACATGGATCAAATTTAGCCCTTGCCATATCACACTTGTTGATTCAGAGTAAGAAAAAAAACCAGCCTATCCGTATTGTAACCAACTGTCATCATTTTTAATATTTTCTGAGCTAGAAAGGTATGCATTATGTTTTTAAAAGCAACTACAGTATCTGCAAACACCACATACCAAGGCAAAGAATTCCATAACTTTACTACCCTTACTGTAAAAAAAATCCTTATCTTTTATTTGTGAAGAACCAATATATTACTTAGTTGTGTATAAAGGGGAGGGATATAAAAATAAAACAATGTAACAAGAGTGCTCAAAGTGAAACAAGTGGAGAGAGGGTCTTGTTGTTGAGAGCATACAGTCATCTTCGTTATCCTGAAGCCACTGGGCTAAGAACTTGTGGTTGTTAATTATTAACCCTTTAAGGATCAGAAGTGTATGCAATGCATTGCTTTTCAGTGGGTTGTACACCCTTCTGGTTGTTAGCAGGTTAAATAAGTTAACTGGAAAAGTCTCTTAAATTGTTGTGTGTTGTTTTACAGAGTAGCTGCCTCGCTCTATAAGGGTCACTCAATGACAGGATCAGCTTTTTGTCCTGGGGCACCAGCAGTAAATTGCTGTACACACCCTCATGATGACACAAGTAGCTTCATGTTATCACACCCTCAAGTTGTGATGAGGGTCACTTCATAGAGCAAGTAGTAAGGTAGGCAAAGCTTATTTATACTCTTCGCTTAAAGTGACAGTCATCCTTTTTGACTTTGCAAAATATGTATTCTATTTTTGTTTTGTATTTGAATGCTGTTGTGGTTTAAAACCTGACAGACATTTTACCATCTCAAGAGTGTTTCAATTATATAGATAGAGACCCACTCATAATTTTAAAGGACCATGCAAACATTTTAAAGGTGGTAAAATATCTGTATTCAATTATAGTAAAAACTGGTAACTCTCAAGATTTGGTCCTGAGACTCAGGGGTTCACAGGGTGAAGGGCCACAATCTCAGGGTGAAAATGTCCAATGCTTCTTAATATATGATTTAAATCAAGTAGCTGCTTGTTTAGTTTATTGGTGCCATTTGTACAAGGGAGGAAGAGGGAGACGTCCTGTTTGTCTTGTGTGTGTGCAGGCGGTGATACAGTTGTGTTGTAGTATGTTAATCCTTTGAGCTCCAGAGAGGTACTCAACGCATTGCTCTGCAATGTGTTGCATACCTCACTGGCATTCAAGGGGTTAAAGTTTCCTTGTTGGCTGACTGAAAAACACTGGTTTAGAGGAAGCAGGGCAATATCACTTAAAATCCATGTTCCAAAGAACTTTAAGGGTTACTATTTCAACAGCGTCAGGGTCAGCACATTTTGAAAGTTCTCGGGTATGATTATAGTCTTCAGCAGAGTTCGAAAACAACACTTCCACCAGGAAATAAATGTATTTGACTGCTGTAGAAAGGACTCCTGCTTGATTAAAGGGATAGTAGCACTTAATATATAGTAAAATGTGTATTGTAATGTTTATCCTCCTGAGTAAAACAAGGGGATCCCACTGCTGAGAGGTGTTTTATTCAAAACTTATTGCAGCTCAAACTTGATTTTTTTTTAGGTGCAGTATCTAAATGGCCTGAAATGTTACAGTGGCGATGTTGCTACATCATCCTATGGAAAGTTGTAATCAATTACTTTAAAGCTGAACTACCATGTTAGGTAAAGTCGCCCTGCAATACTTAGGCATGTGGCGACTAGCTCAATAATAGTTATTTTACCTCTCAAAACTGGTCGCTTCTAAAGTGATCCTTAAGCTTCCAAGACCGGCAGTGTGGAGATTGGGGGGCAATATGGGGCAATGTGGAGACTGGGGGCAATGGGAGGGGCAATATGGTCTGGGGGCCCATGGCAATTACTGCACCAGGGGCCTGTGGCTTCTCCCTCTGGCACTCAAAGGGTTAGGACCTTTTGTTAAACAAAGTAAGATCCACTTATTGTAAGTTCCCCCGCGTTGTAGCTGACTGAAGGGAAATCCGGTGTTACGATTATCAGGCGGCTCTACAGCAGAGCCGTGATCGCGTTAATAAAAAAAAACAAAAAAAAACAAAAAAAACTTTCATTAAAATGGTCTTCTATGTGTGCTTGCAAACCAAGCACAAACCAAGCACACGTAGAAGACCGTTTTAGTGAAATAATTCTTTTTTTATTAACGCGAGGGGGGAACTTTAGGAGCGATTATCTCTCAAACCTTTATGACACTGGGGGCAATTCCTTTCTTTTTAACATGACTTCAATATAGGGATTAGTAATTTTTAAGTATTACTATCCCTTTAAGGATCACTTTAGAAGCAGCTACTTTTGAGAGGTAAAATAACTATTATGAAGCTAGTCGCCACCTGCCTAAGTATTGCAGGGCGACTTTACTTAACATGGTAGTTCCGCTTTAAAGTAACAGTAATGTCCCATGAAAAATTGTTCTTTCTTTGTAGACTTTAAAAAAAATAAATTATGTGGAACAAAATTCGCATCTAAAGTTCCTCCCTCCGCGATGTCAGCTGTAAAGCTGACAGCAGGAGATCCGTGTTGGCCGACACGAGGCAGCTCTTCAGCAGAGCCGAAATGGCGATATTTAATAAGAACTACTTCATTGGAACAGCCTACAAAGTGTGTTTGCAAACCGGACACACTTTGTAGACCTTTCCAATTAAGTAATTATTTTTAAGTATTGATATTTCGGCTCTGCTGAAGAGCCGCTGGCTGGTCCCAGCACTGGGATCTCTTGCTGTCTGTAGAGCGCTGACGTCAGGAGAAGGGGAGGGAGGGGGAAACTTTAGCTGCGAATATCTCTCAAACCGTAAAGGGCTGAGAGAGAGGATTTTGCCACATAATTTATCTTTTTTAACTCTACAAAACAAGAAACTTTTTTTTTTTTTTTTTTTTTTTTTATGGGACATTAGTGTCCCTTTCTTAACCCTTTGAGTGTGAACCCCTCTGACACTCAAAGAGTTAATGTTTTTATGACCTTATCCACAGCTCTGAAAGGCACATGCCCTTATGTAAAAGGCCAACGTGAAACAGTTCTGGAGCAAACCAACTTCAATGTAGGGTACAGAGAAAAACCTCCATTGGTTTAAATTGGGATTTTAACCCTTTGAATGCTGGACTAGTCTCCAACGCGTTGCTTTGCAACGTGTTAGAAACCTTTCTGGCATTCTAGAGGTTAAAATCTTAAATTATTATTATTTTTCCCCTACAGTGGAGTTAGTTTGTCCCAGGATTGTTGCACGTTGATTTTGTATACAGGGCCTAATGTTTCATGATTTTTTTTTTTTTTTTTTTCCATAATAAATCATAAATGATTTGTTGCAGTCTCAGACCGAGATTCAGCTTTCTTACTATGCTACTATGTAATATGACATATCTTAGTATGTGACTTTATCTATAAAAAGTGACACATGGTAAACTATCAGATAAGATAACAAGGTAAGATAATATAGCGTTAAACCTTACATATGTGGGCTGAGCAAATAACCAGGAGCCCCCCTTTGAGATTAGAGGAAAGAAGGTTTCGACTTCAGCAGAGGAATGGGTTTTTTACGGTAAGGCTTATGAAATTGGTGAATTCCTTGCCTAAGGATGCGGTTATGCCAGATACAATGGATACATTTAAGAGATGATTACATACATTTCTTTCAAAAGGGAACATACAGGGTTATACTGTGTATTAGTAGGCACAACGGGAAGTTCTGATAAAGACTATTTGGCAGCAGGAAAGCTTTATAATTATCATGTCTGTGTTATGAGGCAAGGGTTAAAGGGATAGTGATATTTGCAAATTACTAATCCCCATATTGTAGCTTTGTTAAAAAGAAACTTATTGCCCCCAGTATCATCTCTCAAACCCTTATGGTCTGAGAGATGATAGCACTCCAAGTTCACCCCTCCCTCCCCCTCCCCCTTCCCTGACTGAACGCTGACTGCAGGGATATCCGGTATTACTTGCATCAGGCGGCTCTGCAGCAGAGCCGAGATCGAGTTTAGAAAAAAGAATTCTTTCACTGGAACGGTCTTATATGTGTACTTGGTTTGTGCTTTGTTTGTGCTTGGTTTGCATGCACACATAGAAGACCGTTTTAGTGAAAGATTTATTTTTTATAAACGCGATCTCGGCAATGCTGCAGAGCCGCCCGATGCAAGTAATACTGGATATCCCTGCAGTCAGCATTCAGTCAGGGAAGGGAGAACTGTGAGCGCTATTATCTCTCAGACCATAAGGGTTTGAGAGATGACACTGGGGGCAATATGTTTCTTTTTAACAAAGCTACAATATGGGGATTAGTAATTTGCAAGTATTACTATCCCTTTAAACTTGATGGACTTGTGTCTTTTTTCAACCTAATTTATTATGTTACTATGTTTGAAAATGGGGCAATTGTGGTGGAAAAAAAAACACAATCCTTATTCCCCCTTCTCTGGCTATCATTAACCCTTGGCCCCCTTTGAGGTATATGTATATAGGGCAAAATCACTGCTTGTTAGAGAAGAAATAAAATGCATAAAAATTCCTGTTGAGATAATCCTTGAATGATATATAGGTCATGCATTGGCAACCTCTGTAGCATTCAGTGGATTAAAGGGATAGTAATGTTTCACAATAAAAGCAGCTCCAATGAATCTTCATAGTATTTGGGCCGTGGAGAGTGTTATTTCAATACTGTCAGAGTTGTAGTACAAGAGTAATTGAATGATAAAGTATCCCCCTCCCGCCCCTTTTACTGATGTAACACTGCTCACCTCAGATCAGCAAGATTGTCCGGATGGATCACAGAGAGGGACAATCTTCAATTAACATAAGGAAAACCTGAAAAACATGTCAAGGGGGGTGGGGTTTTCCTTATAATCACAGTAAGAAGATTGTCCCTTGCTGTGACCTGTCCGGTCAAGAGACCAGATTCCACATCTGAGGGGAGGTGGCTTACACTAGGTAAAAGGGGTGGGAGGGGGATACTTTATCATTCAATTACTCTTGAATTACAATTCTGACAGTATTGAAATAACATTCCCCATGGCTCAAATACTATGAAGATTAATTGGAGCTGCTGTTTTTGTGAAACGTTACTATCCCTTTAAAACCCCATTTCAATAATTTTGGTTTTTTGGTTCCTTGTGGTGCTTCTGATTTGCATCATGATTGCCCCTTTAATTATTTTACTTACACTTGTTGTTTGCCTAGTTACAATGAAATCCCCTCCCCAGACCCATAGACCACTGATTCTATCACTGGTGAAAGACCCTGGGGTAAGATTAAACTCCCACCCCTGCCTGTTCATCTTGATTGGCAGGTAGCCCAACCCACTCAAGGTACGAGATTGGCTGCCTCAGGGCAATCTCAGCTTGTAATTGGTTGACCAGTCTCTATACCTAATTTGAATGATATCTTTACGCATATGTATATCCTTTGTGGATATTTCCAGGGCTCTTCCTGCTTGGATGTAACAATACAAGAGTCTGCTTTCAGCTACTGATCAATGGTTCCTGCCTGGCCCTAGTTCCTGCACCATAACCATCCCAGCTCGGTGTATCTGTCCCTGTATTCAGTTTGCTGCTGTTCCCTACAGTTTTCACTCTACCTCTGATCAACATTCTATAATCCACAATTAGTGACACCTCAACTTTTTTGAGAAGTTTTGCTTTACTTAAACTGTACATTCCTGTACCTAACGACTGGTATTAGAGAAAAGCAAACCAGGAGTCTCACAGTTTAATCACCTTAATCTGGTCTGAACCTCCCGTGTTTCTTCAGCGAGGGATTAGGAATCTGTTGCGCGCAGAGCAGCCGGTAAAGACTTAAAAGGTACGTCTAACATTTATGTCCCTTTCGCTTGTGCAACGTTTTTACAGCAATTCATGGGAAAAAAACCCTGAATTATGAAAACTGTGTCCAACTGGGCATTTCACAATAGCAGCGCCTGATACAGAGAGGTTAAGCATGCTGCAACTTTCCTTCATAAAGCAGCTACAAAATTGTAGTATGGGTTTCAATGGAATTGAATTGAAATTGCACAAATGTTGCAGTAGCTGTGTTTTTCGTGTGATTTTTGTCATGTCTTTTAAATTGAGAGAATTGGATGCTGGGAAATCCTTTTTAAAATTTAGCACTAAAAAAGAACCAAGCTTTTCAGTTGTTGCAAAAGCCGTTTGTGTAAAAGAGCCTTTACTTTTGAGTTCCCCCTTCCTTTGCTTTTAGTACAGAACAGAATGTACATGCATTTTGCTGCTGTGTAGACCTATCTAGCATTCAGTGGGTTAAATTTCCCATTTATCGGAAGGATTTACAGTACCTAGGTAGGTGTCCTAACAGTCAACCGTTATTTCTGTTCAACTGTTTCAGTGCCAGAGGGGTATGCAACGCATTGCAAAATCAATGCATTGATCACCCCTCTGGCACTCAAAGGGTTAATGTTTGTTTGTTTGTATTTGATCTCCATTTTAGTCCACTGTTTGTTGTTTAATTTTGATAACGGCTATGGTCCCTTATGATCTTTTCAGGTCTTTTTTGAAGCTCATTGTTTGTTGTAAAGAGAAATGTAGAGGCAGGCTAAGAGAGAGATCATGATATACAGGACTAATGCAAAACATCTAGCTAGATACATCTGACTGCTCTATAAATGACTCCTACCTAGTTAAATCAATGTTTAACAAAATAAGATCTACTCATTCCTTGGGGATAGTTCCCCTTTACATCAAAGGGATTTTTGTATTTGTTCTTTATCGTGAAGCTGTTTGTTTCCAGAATTGGTCCAGTTCGTCTTGGTGCATCCACTTTAGCGTCTTAAATTAAGAGCCACTTATTCCTAGGTTAAAGCTCCTTTTTAGCACTGCACAAAATAGATCTATATTCTGCTGCTACATTATCTGTTTGTTTATTCAGCGTGATTTGAGGCTGGAGAATAGATCAGTGAAGAGCTTGTAGATCCTGTTTAAAACAACTTTTGATTTTGAAAGAACTTGAATTATTTAGCTATCATGCTAATGACGGCATGCTGAGTATGTACTTCCTCTCCTAGCGTTACATTACCTCCCCCTCTCACTGACACTGCTCAACAATTCATTGATGTCCTGTCTTATCCCTACATTACCTCCCCCACTCACTGACACTGCTCAGCAATGCATTACCCACCTCCCCTAGCACTGACTTCCTATCTTATCCCTACATCACCTCCCTACTCACTGACACTGCTCACCAATGCATTACCCACCTCACCTAGTACTGTCTTCCTGTGGAGTTGCCTGCATGGCATACCTTAATTTGCATAATCTATACAATTTTAAATTACTCAAAATTAGTTTCTTAAATAAAAATGCCAAAGCACAACATATGGGCAATATTGAAAGTGTTTTCAAAATGTTCAAAGTTGTTTTAGGTGATGGTGCCACTTTATGCAATGTATTGCAGAGCTCTCTAGCATCAAAGGGGTTAATGTATTTCTTCTGTATATACAATAATATATATATATATATATATATATATATATATATATATATATATATCTTTGCAATTTCAGGAAAATGAATACAGATGATCTGGAGCCCCTGTTGGATCCTGAAAGATTCCAAGATACAGATAGTCCGCAGAACAGATATTTTAAGTAAGTTTTACTGTTTGTCTGGAAGAAAATCTGATGATTCCTAGTTCAGTTTTAACCCTTTAAGTGCCAGAAGGGTAGGCAACACATTTGTTAAGCCCTTGGATGCTTCAGAGTTTGTCGGATACATTTGTGGCATCCAAGGAGTTGGCTACCTCTCTGGAACTCCAAAGGTTAAAGTTAACTTTTTTTCTTTTTTCTAAATAATTTGCTTTTGCAGCTCTTGGGATTGTGCTGTGTATCTGCAAATCTTCTCTGCGAATCGACCTTACCTGGAAACTCCCCCTTAATACTTGATATTGTTTCAGTTTGAGAGTACCATTATGTCAGACTAGTCTTGACTACCTTTATTGATTTACCCCCCTGCCTTTTTTTTTTTTTTTGTGCTGTGAGGGGGGAGGGGTTGATATTCCATCTGGCCACCTCTCATGTAAATTTGCATTTAACCAGCTTCACAGCTTGTTCTTGCTTCTTTCTTTCTTTTAACACAAAAAACAGGAGAAAAAAACACTTCAAAGAAACAGTATTCTAATTAGTTCAATTGGAAGCCAAGCTTATCCACTCTTTGTGCTCTTAGAAATATCCTCAGTGTGTGGACTCCATCTAGATCAGTGGTTCAGAATCTTCTTTTTTGGCCCAAGACAATTCTAATATGCAGGCACCCCAAACACGCAGTCTGTGATTTTCGGGACACACCTAACGTTTTATCGGTCATTTATCAAGGATGTTATGACGTGTTCAAATATATCAAACATATTATCTTCAGGTCTCCAAATCAGAATCACAAAATCAAGCCTTGTTGTGGATAATAATTTCCAGAAATACACCTATGAAACCCAACAATCACATTTTTGTCCAAGAAAAGACAAAGTTCTACGGTACCCTTATTTAAAATGACTGGTTGCGTATGCTGATTTACTAACAGAAAGTGTTGTGATTCTGTTGCATACCAACTGCTTCATAGGGATCCAATTAAATGTCCCCTTTTTTAAATGGGGATTTAACCCCCTGAATTCTAGAAAGCTTTCCAAAGCATTGCTATACAAAGATTTGGAGATGTTGCTAGAAATCAAGAGCTTATATGCCCTCTTTAAATCAATGGAAAATTTTAAGTATTCCTTGGTTTGTACTGAAATTGCACCAATTTTCATAGTACATATTCAGTGTGTGCCAATATTACCCAGCGTAAAAAGAATTAGTATACTGTGCACCAACAAAACAACTTTCTCAAACAGTATTTATATTATTGATAACATTATTTTGCCATTATACAAATCAATGGTAAGACCTCACCTTGAGTATGCAGTGCAATTTTGGGCACCGGTTCTGAAAAAGGATATACTAGATCTAGAGAGGGTACAGCGGAGAGCAGCAAAATGAATTAAGGGAATGGAGGACTTGATGTATGAGGAACGACTAGACAAACTTGGTTTATTTACTCTAGAGAAAAGACGACTAAGAGGAGACCTTATCACATTGTACAAGTATATGAGAGGTCAATACCAGGATCTCTGCGGCGAGCTATTTATTCCAAGGCCTGATCAGGTGACCAGGGGACACCCCTTGAGATTAGAGTAAAGGAGGTTTAGACTTCAGCAGAGGAAGGGGTTTTTTTACAGTAAGGTCTGTTAAATTGTGGAATTCATTGCCCGAGGAGGTAGTTATGGCAGATACAATGGATACATTCATTTCTTTCAAAAGGGAACATACAGAGTTATACTGTTTATCAGTAGGCAAATCAGGAAGGTCGGATAAAGACTAATTTAATTGGTAGCAGGAAAGCTATAAAATTCTCAGCTAGTGGGTATGAGGACAAGGTTGAACTTGATGGACTTGTATCTTTATTCAACCTAATTTACTATATTACAAACATATGGCTAACACAACTTATATGCACTTTTTAATTCTCCTTATAATGAACTCATCTTTATATTTAGGTGACAGGTCCAGTCCTGCTTTAACCCTTTGAGTGCTGCACAATGCATTGCTCAGCTCTCTGTCACTCAATTAATCTGTATATTGAACACCATTTTTAATTTTCATAGAAATGCATGCGTGTTTGCCAATCAACAGATCATACAGGTGATGTTTTTCTAACATGTGAAATATCAGTGTATCCGTTCATGTTCTAAGTTGAGTTACACACTTCATGAATTTGTATTTTGCAGGAAAGTCAAGAACAAGAATCTGTATTTGGCAACGTTTGCTGCAGTATTAGGACCTCTCAGTTTTGGGTTCGCTCTGGGATACAGCTCTCCGGCCATTTCTGATCTGAAGAATCCAGATGACCCGCGTTTAATATTAGATAAGAATACAGCATCATGGTTTGGGGTAAGACAGAAGAGCATTTTATGCAACCTGTGGCTCTTAAGCTGTTGTGGACTACAACTATCATCATTCCCAGTAGGTGTAGAAAGTAAGATGTGCATATCTTAGCCAGAGATTGGGCAACCTATAGCTCTCCATGTATTGTGGAACCACACCTCCCATTATCTTCTGTTGGTCGTGGGGAAATGAATGATAGACTCTGTTCTCTTGTCGGCTGTTTCCATTCATCCAAGAAAGAGATTAGTATAAATTTTTATATACAAGAAACCTGACACTACAACCCCACCACAAATCTTCAGTGGATGGTGGGTAGAGAGATTTTGTTCTGATACATAAAATATACAGTCCGGTATGATATGAATTTGGTGTATTGTCAGTGCATAATATCTACTGTTATATATATTTTTTTTAATCTCTGGCATATCTTTAGTTCTCAAGAGTTCTGTAATGCAGCTAGTTTGACAAGTGTGAGATCCTGCAAGAAATGTTGTCACAAACAAAGACAAAAAAACAGGGAAAACGGAGAACAGCGGAACACACAAACTGAATACAAAGTGTAACAATTCTCATTGGACGTTGTCAGAATGCATTCAGTTTTATTTGAATGATTCTATTGGTACATTTATGTGCTAAAGGGATAGTAATGTTTCACAAAAACAGCAGCTCCAATTAATCTTCATAGTGTTTTGGCCATGGAGAGTGTTATTTCCATACTGTCAGAGTTGTAGTTCAAGAGTAATTGAATGATAAAGTATCCCCCTCCCGTCCCTTTTACCTAGTGTAACACTGGTCACCTCAGATGTGGAATCTGGTCTCTTGTCCGGACAGGTCACAGCAAGGGACAATCTTCTTACTGTGATCATAAGGAAAACTCTTCCCCCCCCCCCCGATAGGTTTTTCTTTATGATCACTGAAGATTGTCACACTCTTCGATCCATCCGGACAGCCTTGCTGCTCTGAGGTGAGCAGTGTTACATCAGTAAAAGGGGGCAGGAGGGGGATACTTTACCATTCAATTACTCTTGTACTACAACTCTAACAGAATTGAAATAACACTCTCCATGGCCCAAATACTATGAAGATTAATTGGTGCTGCTTTTATTGTGAATAGTACTATCCCTTTAATAAATGCTACATTTAGAGTTTGTATGTTGCTCTGTCCTCCCTTTTCCTAATTGGTTATTTACAAACAACAAAGTGTCACTTTTTTTTAGAAAGCTGTAATCTTGGGAAGTGTGTTTCTGGTATTTGTACAGCATTCTGTATTTATAAATGAATTGCTCTTTTAGCAGCGGCGTTGATTTTAATCAGAGGAAATTGCCCAACTCTGGTCTAGATCCAATGCAGTGTTATCGCTGGTTTTCATAGAATAGAATCCCAGGACGTCCTTGGAGACATTTTTTAAATAAAGCTGATAAAGTTTTCAACCACATTGGAATCCAGACCTTCCACGTGGGTGACACACATACCACAATGCTGCATCTGTGATGTTCCCCATCGCATGAAAGGTCCAACGCTGGTAAATGGGGTCTTTCATAAGGTCTGCATAACAATGTATGAGAGCCTTTTACAGACCTGTCACACAAGTGATATTGGAATTTAAAGGGATAGTAATGTTTCACAAAAACAGCAGCTCCAATTAATCTTCATAGTATTTGGGCCATAGAGAGAGTGTTATTCCATTACTGTGAGTGTTATAGTAAAAGAGTAATTGAATGATAAAGTATCCCCCTCCCTCCCCTTTTACCTAGTGTAAGTCTCCTCCCCTCAGATGTGGAATCTGGTCATTTGACCGGACAGATCACAACAAGGGACAATCTTCTTATTGTGATCATAAGGAACAACCTGTCCCCCCTTGACTGGTTTTTCAGGTTTTCTCTTATGATCACTGAAGATTGTCCCTCTCTGTGATCCATCCGGACAGTCTTGCTTCTCTGAGGTGAGCAGTGTTACATCAGTAAAAGGGGTGGGAGGGGGATTCTTTATCATTCAGTTGCTCTTGAACTACAGCTCTGACAGTATTGATATAACACTCTACATGGCCCAAGTACTAGAAGCCTCCGGGCCCTGGTGCAAGAAGTGCCACAGGCCCCCACCACCACCACCACATTGGCCCCCCTCAACCACACTGACCCCCTCTACAATGCCCCTATCTCCTACCTCCCTAGAGCTCCCGCGCGGTCCTCTTAGTAATGCAAAGCGCTGGGAGATTATGTCATCTCCAGCTCTCTGCATTACTTGAGTGCTGGAGGGAGATTGCAGGTGCCAGGTGGATGGGTCGCAGTGGGTGGCCGGGCCCCTGAAGTGATGGGCCTGGTCGCAGGTGCGACCCCTGTGTCCCCTATAGTTACGCCACTGCTAAAAGGTTCCCCTCCCGCCCCTTCTGGCCTCCTCCCCTTAGTTCTAGAATCTGGTCGTGGGACGGACGGATGCAGCGAGGGACAATCTTTATTCCGAAAGTATAAAGACAACCCTGCCCAACTTGAGTAAGGAGGGCAGGATTTTCCTTTGCTTACTGAAGATTGTCCCTTGCTGCTCTCCATCTGGACCATGCTTACAGACAGCTTGACGCAGCCAGAAGGGGTAGGAGGGGGATGCTTTTACCTTGAATAGCTTTTGAACTACAAAACTGTAAATAATTAAATATAGTGCTAGGTGTTCTAAAAAGAATTGAAGCTGTAATTTAATAGAGACATTATTATCACTTTAAAGGGATAGTAATGTTTAATTATTAAAATCGAGTCTTCTCTATTCTTTTTTATAAAGATGTGTATCAAGAAAACGTTATTAAACTCTGCTGTTTTTCATTTATAGTGTAATAAAGTTTCCCCCTCCCGCCCCTTCCACTTACTTCCGCAGCCTCCCCTCAGATCTGGAATCCGGTCCGCGGACTGGACGTGTTGCATCGAGACATTATAACATCTAGTGACTACATAAACTAACTATTTAGACCAACATGCACAGGGGTGAGAGATCACCTTTAAGTAGAGGTTTCTTAACCTTTTGAGTGCCAGAGGGGTACAGAAAGCATTGCTTTGCAATGCGTTCCGTACCCCTCTGGCACTCAAAGGGTTAAAGGGATAGTAATTTTTCACAATAAAAACAGCTCCAATTAATCTTCATAGTATTTAGGCCATGGAGTGTGTTATTTCATTACTGTCAGAGTTGTAGTACAAGAGTAATTGAATGATAAAATATCCCCCTCCCACCCCTTTTACCTAGTGTAAGACACCTCCCCTCAGATGTGGAATCTGGTCTCCTGACCGGACAGATCACAGCAAGGGACAATCTTCTTATTGTGATCATAAGGAAAACCCTGCCCCCCTTGATAGATTTTTCAGGGTTTTTCCTTATGCTCACTGAAGCTGCTGTTTTTGTGAAACATTACTATCCCTTTATGTAGAGGTTTCTTAAATGGACAATGGCAAGTATAACATTAATACATATATGTGACTGTTTATTCTCTTTTTAACACATGGAAACTAGAGGTCACCAATTTGTTGAGAAGCAATGTGTTTCCAATCTCTGTAGCATCCAAGAGTTTAAAGGGATAGTAATACTTGCAAATTACTAATCCCCATATTGTAGCTTTGTTAAAAAAAGAAACGTATTGCCCCCAGTGTCATCTCTCAAACCCTTATGGTTTGAGAGATGATGGCGCTCAAAGTCCCCCCCCCCCCTTCCCTGACTGAACGCTGACTGCACGGGAAGCTGTCGTATGACAGTCTTATGTGCATCAGACGGCTCTGCAGCTGAGCCAAGATCACGTTTATAAAAAAAGAATTCTTTCACTGAAACGGTCTTCTACGTGTGCTTGGTTTGCACGCACACATAGAAGACCGTTTTAGTGAAAGATTAGTTTTTTTATAAACGTGATCTCGGTAATGCTGTAGAGCCGCCTGATGCAAGTAATACCGGATATCCCTGCATTCAGTCAGGGAAGGCGGAGGGAGCGGGAAACTTTGAGCGCCATCATCTCTCAAATCATAAGGGTTTGAGAGATGACACGGGGGGCAATAAGTTTCTTTTTAACAAAGCTACATTATGGGGATTAGTAATTTTCAAGTATTACTATCCCTTTAAGAAACCTATATAAATAAAAATATAATGTTAGGTCCCCCCTGTCATCTACCTATTTTTTCTACCTGTTTTAAAAGACAAGAGAGAGAGATCTGCAATGCTTTGCGTCACATTGAAGACCTCTGTAACTTAGAATGGGTTCAGTGGACTGAGAGGTATAGAGATGTCAGTAGTGTAATTTTAGGATGTGAAAAGAGGAAATAGATTTCCCTTGGTGATGTGTTAGTGAATCTGACCACAGAATGTGAGACAAAGGGTCAGATAACAGCTGTCTACTACTCTCTGTGGTGCTTAGGATGGCATATCCTAAAAGGCAAAAGCTTGCAAGATTTATTAAAAAGCCCCTCATGTGACTGGGCGGGGGGGGGGGGAAGGCTGAAACATCGTTTTTGGTAATCATGTGGAGTGAAAAAATAAAATCCCCACTAACCCTTTGAGTGCCAGAGCGGTACGTAATGCAACAAAGGGTTAACCCCTTGAGTGCCAGAGAGTTACGCAACACATTGCAGAGCAATGCGTTACGTACGTCTCTGGCACTCAAAGGTTTAATTCAAGTGGTGTGTTAACCCCTTGAATGCCAGAGTGGTCTTTGCAGTTCATTAGAGACCTCTAGCATTCATGTTGGTGGTAAGATTTTTTTTTTGTTTTTTCAGTCCTGTGGTATAGTTGAAAAAGCCCATCATTTCTCCATTTTTGTTTGTGAATATGGCCTTTGTTGTGAGTGAAAAGTAAAATTAAAACACTTTGGGGCCCGCCAGCTTCTCTGAAACGCCATATCTGTAGTTCAAACCAACAAAAGCTATTTTTTTTTTTTATTTTCCTGCCCAGTCTATTGTGACGATTGGTGCTGCGGCCGGAGGGATATTTGGCGGCTGGATTGTGGACAGGATTGGCCGGAAGCTGAGCCTCATGCTGTGCTCTGTACCTTTCGTTCTTGGCTTTACCCTCATCATCTCGGCGCAGAACATCTGGATGCTTCTCATTGGCCGCTTGCTGACTGGCCTGGCTAGTGGAGTCACCTCATTGGTTGTTCCTGTAAGTTTCATTTAAACACTGCGGTGGTACCAGATTTACATCTCAAGCTCCCATCTATAGCCACGCCCTCTTGCTTCACATGACTCCACCCCTAGCGCCACTCAATGACACAAACATTTCTAAGCCAGTAACGTAGAATCACAAAAAAAAGTTTAATAATCCTTTGGTTGCTAGATATCCAGCTCATTGTTTTTCACGGTGTTGAAACTTTTTTCCTATTTTGTAGAATTAAAAAAATAAGTTATTCAGTACAAATCCCATCTCTCAAACCTTTATGGTTTGAGAGATATTTGCATCTAAAGTCCCCCCCCCCCTTCTCCTGACATCAGCGCTCTACTGACAGCAAGAGATCCTGGTCCTGGGACCAGCCGGAGGCTCTCCAGCAGAGCAGAAATATAAATACTGGAAAATAATTACTTCACTGGAACGGTCTACAAGTGTGCCTGGTTTGCAAGCACGCTTTGTAGACCGTTCCAGTGAAGTAGTTCTTTTCAAAATCGCTGTTTCGGCTCTGCTGAAAAACCGCCTCGAGTCGGCCGACTTGAATCTTTACAGCTGACGTCAGGAGAGAGGGAACTTTAACAGCAAATATCTCTCAAACCATAATGGTTTGAAAGATAGGATTTGTGCCACATAATTTATTTTTTTTTTAAACTCTACAAAACAAGAACAATTTGGATGTTACTGTCACTTGTAAGACCTCTCTAGTACCCTATTGATGCATAATGGCCAGTAAATGGGTGTGAGACCTGATTATATAAATTGGCAACCATAATCCAGGAGCATTGGAATTCCTCTGGCCACACCCACAACTCAGAATGTGGGTGTGGCCATCACAACTGAGGCTCCTCCCCTGTTCTGTGTGGGAGTGGTAGACATAATTAAAGCAACAGCCAGCAGGTAAAATAAATACATGTATAATCACTGTTATTCCTTTAACCATTTGAGTGCCGGGTGGTGGTGGTATATACCGTGCATACACCCCTTTAGCGCTTAAAGGGTTAAAAATAGGATTTGGGTCAATATGCTGAACTGGAGTAAACCCAGTGGACAATGGGATTGGGGGAGATGGAAATTCCCATTGATTTGAATGGTTAATTTAACTCCTTGACTGCTAGATAGGTCTCTAGCCCACTGCTTCGCTTTGTATATCCCTCCTTTGGTGCTGTTGATACGCGCCACCATTTATTCTTTTATTTTCGGCAATCGTAACATAGTGGACGAGGCTGAAAAAAGACACAAGTCCCTCAAGTCCAGCCCAAGTCCAGTCACCACTGTTGATCCAGAGGAAGGCAAAAAAAAACATTGAAGCCATTTCTAATTAAGCTGCAAGTGGGTAACAAAAAATCCTTCCTGACTCCAAATGGCAGTCAGATATTTCCCTGGATCAGCATCCTATCTGCATTGAAGCCAATTGTCATAATTCTCAATAGGTCCATGGTGTCTTGACTGACATCATTAACCATGTGTGTACAATCTGTAATGTTAATAAGGCCATTTTCCTGTTTCATTTCCAGGTCTACATATCTGAAACGTCCCACTCAAAAGTGAGAGGGACTCTGGGCTCCTGTGTACAGCTGATGGTTGTCACTGGTATAGTGGGATCATATATTGCAGGTAATCAGGATCATATAGACTCCAAAATCATGACTACAATGTGACATCCATTCAGCCACTTGTTTTTTATTTTGTGTCTGTGTGTGTGCGTGTTTATACATGGCAGCAGACTTGGCAATCGGAGCTGCATTGTGCGATGGGGTAGACCAACAGGTGAACACAATGGGGTCTTATAGGAATAGTAGTGTTTCAAAATAAAAGCAGCTCCAATTAATCTTCATAGTATTTGGGCCATGGAGAGTGTTATATCAATACTGTCAGAGTTGTAGTTCAAGAATAAGTGAATGATAAAGTATCCCCCTCCCGCCCTTTTTACCTAGTGTAAGCCACCTCCCCACAGATGTGGAATCTGGTCTCTTGACCGGACAGGCCACAGCAAGGGACAATCTTCTTACTGTGATCATAAGGAAAACCCTGCCCCCCTTGACAGGTTTTTCAGGTTTTCCATTATGCTCAGTGAAGATTGTCCCTCTCTGCAATCCATCCGGACAGTCTTGCTGCTCTGAGGTGAGCAGTTTTACATCAATAAAAGGGGCGGGAGGGGGATACTTTATCATTCCATTACTCTTGTACCACAACTCTGACAGTATTGAAATAACACTCTCCATGGCCCAAATTCAATGAAGATTAATTTGAGCCGCTTTTATTTTGAAACATTACTATGCCTTTAACCCTTTGGAACTCAAAGGGTTAAAAGACACCTCTGATGCTGACCAGGAGAGACTGATCTGAGATGCAGTCACCATATACCCTCTGTATTAGGTTGGAAAGCCATACACATCGGGTCTGTAGAAGCTGCGCACACTCAACCCGTGAGTTTGTGGCTGACCCGGACATATTTGTTTGCGTTCCAGCTGAACGGCTGTTAGGAGACGGTTTAGGACTACACGGTACAGCACTGTGTGGTTGATGAAGTCCGCTCTCACTGGAGCACACTTAGGCTGGGATTCATCAAACTGCGGGAAGAACAGCGTATGAAATATGCAGCTCTTCGCCGCAATCATTGATGGATACCTTCGGGTATTCATCATTGATTTAGAGCAAAGCAGAGAAATTTGTGTAAATTGGGAAAAACGCACATATGCACATAAGAGAAAATGTGAATACGTGTGTTCGTCCCATGCATTCAAATGGGATTCTCCAGCTTAAAGCTAGCGGATCACATTTGTGGATCTATCCGGCCATCTCTTATTGAGGAAGAGGCCAAGTACAATCCGAAAGTTGCTGAATGGGTGAATGGTTAATACGCAGAGAAACCCTCTGATTTTCCTGCGTATTAATCCATTCTCACCTTGATGAATCCCAGCCTAAGTAACATGTCATAGTTGTTTTTAACCTCTCAGAAGTTAGAAGTCTGCCACACATTGCAGAGCTATCCTTTGGAACCCTCTCTACAATGAAGAGGTCAAAATCTCAATGAAACCAGTGGGGATTTGGGGAATGTTTATTTTTGCCCCTTGGTTTGTTCCTGCATTCTTCTGTTGTCTTTGTTCTTATGTCATTTAGTGCGTTTGTTTACACATTTTTGTACTAGATTAGGGGTAGCCAATCCAGATCAACAGTGCATGATTTCAGGACCCCTCTGCTTGTGCACAAGTGGATTACTTTGTGGCTTGGTCACTTTAAATGATCCATTATGGTTGGCTACATCTGTACTAGATAATATGTACAGAGTTTGGCTTCCTTTTTAAAGGTGTCTAGTGATTGTAAGAAAACCTTAATTCCTTCTTCTTCGTGTTGGATGCTACACATCTCCACTGCATGACAAAGCAATGCACTGGAGATCTCTTGCAGCCAAGGGGTTAAATACATATTTTACATCAGGGCTGTGCAGCGTGAGGCCTTCCAACTGGTGCTACACAACTCCCATCATTCCCTGCCAGCCACTGGATGATGGGAATTGTAGTCCAGTGACAGTTGGCAGCCCACACGTTGCCAACCCCAACGTAGACTTACTCATTAGGTTAACGCTGTCAAGGACAAATGATGCTTGCTACAGTGATCTTAAAATTACTGCACAAGGCGAAGATATCTGTGCATTGGTTTTTCTTATCATAACCCCTCACTAATGAGGTCACAAAATTTATACATTGAGCAAAGTGAGGAATTGTAAACACTAGTTCAGTGGCAATCAAACTATAGGGCTGGAGTCACCAGGGGGCTCCACAAGATTGGCTAAAGGACTTAAATCTGAAATAACCTACAAATTGCCCTAAAAAGTGTGTGTATCTAATACAGGGAAGACCCCCCCCCAAAGGATTTTGACAATAAGAAGAGGAATTTGTTCTTAAAGCGATAGTAATGTTTCACAAAAACAGCAGCTCTAATTAATCTTCATAGTATTGGGGCCATGGAGAGTGTTATTTCAATACTGTCAGAGTTGTAGTTCAAGAGTAATTGAATGATAAAGTATCCCTCCCGCCCCTTTTACCTAGTGTAAGCCACCTCCCCTCAGATGTGGAATTTGGTTGCTAGACCAGACTGATAACAGCAGGGGACAATCTTCTTCCTATGAGAACAATGAAAGCCCTGCCCCCCTTGACAAGCTTTTCAGGTTTTTTCCTTATCTTAATTGAAGATTGTCCCTCTCTGCTATCTACCTGGGCACCTCCCTTCTGATGTGGCTGAGCAGTGTTACATCAGTAAAAGGGGAGGGAGGGGGATACTTTGTCATTGAATTACTCTTGAACTACAACTCTGACAGAACTGAAATAACATTCTCCAAGGTCCAAATACTATGATGATTAATTAGAGCTGCTTTTATTATGAAACATTCTATCCCTTTAAGTCTGACCCCCACTGCACTAGGGGGGATCTTTCCATTGGTTGCTGTGACAGAAAGTGGAGTCTGTGTTAGGCAACAAGAAAATGGCCACCAGGTCCCAGGAAGTATATTCTGCCCATTTGTTTGCACAGATACTGAGGTCTGTCTTTTCTTCTAAATATTTCATAACTTTATTGCAATGACATTAAAGCGGTAATAATGTTTTGCAGATAAAGCAGGTCAAATTAATCTTCATATTATTTGGGCCATGGAGAGTGTTCTTTCAATACTGTCAGAGTTGTAGTACAAGAGTAATTGAATGATAAAGTATCCCCCTCCTGCCCCTTTTACCTAGTGTAAGCAGCTTCCCCTCAGATGTGGAATCTGGTCTCTTGACCGGACAGATCACAGCAAGGGACAATCTTCTTACTGTGATCATAAGGAAAACCCTGCCCCCCTTGACAGGTTTTTCAGGTTTTCCATTATGCTCAGCGAAGATTGTCCCTCTCTGCGATCCATCCGGACAGTCTTGCTGCTCTGAGGTGAGCAGTGTTACACCAGTAAAAGGGGAGGGATGGGGATACTTTATCATTCAATTACTCTTGTACTACAACTCTGACAGAATTGAAATAACACTCTCCATGGCCCAAATACTATGAAGATTAATCGGAGCTGCTTTTATTGTGAAACATTACTACCCTTTAATGTCTACCGGTGACACTGTATATGCTAATTAAGCCTTTTCAGTGACGTGTCATATGCTAATAAAGCTTTGTGCAGTACCAGGAAATGTTCACTTTCACATTTCCCAGAAACTGTACATCTGCTGGAATTTGTTAACTTGACACATAAGCTGTTTTGAATGAAGTTTTCAAATATGTAAAGAAAATTCAAGGTGATGGGTCCACTTTTTAAAGAAGATGTATTTATTTTTATGTTTTACTTACCGTAACCTTATTGTTGATTTGTTACATCAATTCACTTAATACTATGAAGATTAATTGGAGCTGCTTTTATTGTGAAACATTACTATACCTTTAATGCGTGTACAGTAGCGTTGTGCTACAAGAAAATGGTTGCTGGAGCTCCAGTTTTGTCATCAGGAAATAGCGTTCAGTTCTCCCGCTATTGTTTAGAGCTTGTTGGAACATACATGCACTTTACATACGCAAAGGCCTTTAAACATGTGTACTGTCATTTCCAAGGTGGAAATAGAGACCAGTATACGCCACAGGACCTTCACACATCTCCCCCTTTGTGCTGTACATATAGGTATGATACTGGACTGGCGTTGGCTGGCCGTGTTGTGCTGTGTTCCTCCTATCATCATGCTGATAACCATGTGCTTCATGCCTGAGACTCCTCGATATCTCGTCAACCAGGACAGGCACACAGAGGCAATGTCTGCCTTAAAGTTCCTGAGAGGCCCGGAAGCTGATCACGAGTGGGAATACAGGCAGATTGAGTCCAGCGCAGACGATCAGGTAACTGTGTACAAACTGATCCGTTCGAGTCCTGTGTAGACAAAGCATTGGACATCACTCTGCCACTCAAAGGACTAAATTGGTTGATTCACGTATAGAGCCAGGTGGATCTTTACGGGTCACATGTACAAAGTCACAAATGGAGCAATTCTGGGGCACAGATGATAAATAAATGAATAAATCTCAAATTCCCCTGAGGTTTTTAACCCCACTTGAATACCATAAAGATTTCCAATTCATTGCGAAGCTCTGGGGTTAAAAGTCCAGTTTAATGCAATGTGGGTGTTTATTTGTTCCTGATGGTGCAATTGGTTAGTCCCAGAATAGCTATAGATTGCTTTTATACGTATTGGCTAGAAGTATGTCTGCTACTCTGATATTCCAATGCTAAACGAACCCCAAAATCTCATTAACCCATGCTAGAGGGAAAACCAAAATATCTCTTAAAGGGATAGTAATACTTGAAAATAATTTTATTTTATATTGTAGCCCTTAAAAAAAACATGAAAAATGACATAAGTCTTATCTCCCAAACCTTTATAGTTTGGGAGATATTCACTTGTAAAATACATTAAAATTCTCTTTTCCTTGCTGTTTCAGCCAAGTCTGCCATCTAGTGGACAGATTTGGAATTCGGTCCACATAGCAACCGGCAGCTCTTTAGCAGTGTCGAGATCACGATCTTTGAAAAGAACCACTTAACTGGAACTATCTACAAAGTGTGCCTGGCTTGAAAGCACACTTTGTAGACCATTCCAATTAAGAAATTCTTTTTAAAGATGGTGATCTCAGCACTTCTGGAGAGGCACAGCCGGTCCCAGGACATATTCCAAATCTGAAGGGTGGAGCAATGACGTCACTCCAGGGGAAACTTTACTTCTGAATATCTCCCAAACCATAAAGGTTTGGGAGATAAGACATATAATTTTTCATGTTTTTTTAAGGGCTACAATATAAAATAAACATATTTTCAAGTATTACTATCCCTTTAATGCTTTGAGTGCTAGTTAAGTAGGCAATGCATTGCAAATCAATGCATTGTGTGCCTCTCTGGCACTCAAAGGGGTAATCTTTTGAGTATTCGTTGTGATATGCCACGCTCCCCTCTGGCTGTCAAAGGGTTAATAGAAGACAGACGTAAATATCCTTTTGCGATTTTAGTGTAATGCACCATTTTCTTCTGTATAATCAGGAAACCAGGTTGGCGATAGCGGAATTAAAGAATCCCTCCATTTACAAGCCCTTCCTCATCGGGGTCTTGATGATGTTCTTCCAACAATTTACCGGAATCAACGCCATCATGTTTTATGCTGAAACCATCTTCGAAGAGGCCAATTTTAAGGTAACAGAAGAATATAATGTATCCGCAGATTAGAATCCATTGGTCCATGCAACTGCATCTTTCCCTTAATGTCTGACAAAGATCATGCTCATCCATGTATCTATCATAGGCTATCTTATAGGGTCAGTAATGTCCCATAAAAAATGCTTAGAGGTTCAAAAAATAAACTATTTGTCACAAATCCTATTTGAGAGAAATTCGCACTGAAATCGCGTTATTGGAAAATAATTACTTCATTGGAAAGGTCTACAAAGTGTCCCTGGTTTGCAAGCACACTTTGTAGACCGCTCCAATGAAGTCATTCTTTTTAAATAACGCGATTTCGGCTCTGCTGAAGAGCCTCCTCGAGTCGACCGACTTGAATCTCCTGCTATCAGCTTTACAGCTGACATCAGGAGAGGGGAGATCTTTAGATGGAAATATCTCTCAAACTATAGTGGTGTGAGAGAGAGTATTTGTGGCATGTCGTTTATTTTTTAACCTCTACAAAACTCTAAGCATTTTTTATGGGACATTACTGTCCCTTTAATACTTTATGGACAAAAGGGGGTGTGTAATGTATTGGACCTGCCTTCTGTTCCTAAAAGAGTTAACATGGACCAATCTCCATAAAAAAATTCAGTCTGCTGCATGTACTAGCCAATATTCTGTAAAATTATTATTTTATTTCATTTTTTTTTTTTAAATAAATGGGAATGGACAGTGCACAGTGAGGGACAATCTTCATACCCTGACCCCCTTGAATAAGGAAGGTGGGATTTTTCTTATCCTCACTGAAGATTGTCCTTCGCTGCTCTCCATCCAGCCAGCTGAGAGAGGCAGCGTGATGTCAGTGAAAGGGGAGGGAGGCGGAGCCTTTAGCACTGAATTACTCTTCAACTACTAAATTGAAAATATTGAAACACATCGTTGCATGGCCCACGCTATAGGAGGATCAATCAGTGCTGCATTTTTTTAAGGTATTACTATCCCTTTAAAGGTGCAGTAACATTTCCTTCTGAAAAAGGTAGACTACTGGTTTTACCGATGATTACTAAAACAACTGTACACCCAGTGCGGGAGAGGCTTAATTCAAAAAAATGTTTACAGCTCAATTTTGAATTAAATTTTTATTGTATTCGTTGTGACCATCAAGGTTCATTGTTGCTATCGCTTTAAATGTAAAGCTGTAGGGATTCATACAGTCTTCTACAGAGCAATAGCAAACAAATTGCCTTCTGCTGTTGCTAAGTGTTCTTTTTTTATTTTTTTTTACCCCTTACGGACAAGAGGTGTGGTTGACGTGTTGCAATGCGTTGCCCACTCCCCTGGTTCGTTAGGGGTTAAGAAAATTTAAAAAAAAAATAAAACTCTCCTAGCTGTAAGATGACCCTTGTTTTAATCAGCAGGAACATATCTATGTTTGCTTAACTCTTTGAGTGCCAGAGGGGTTAGCAACCCATTGTGTACCTCTCTGGCACTCAAAGGGTTTAAGGGATAGTAATGTTCACAATAAAAGCAGCTCTAATTAATCTTCATAGTATTTGGGCCATAGAGAGTGTTATTTCAGCGCTGTCAGAGTTGAGGTACAAGAGTAATTGAATGATAAAGTATCCGCCTCCGCCCCTTTTACTGATGTAACACTGCTCACCTCAGAGCAGCAGGACTGTCCGGATGGATCACCGAGAGGGACAATCTTCAGTGAGCATAAGGGAAAACCTGAAAAATCTGTTAAGGGGGGCAGGGTTTTCCTTATGTTCACAGTAAGAAGATTGGTCAAGAGACCAGATTCCACATCTGAGATGAGCAGTGTTACATCAGTAAAAGGGGCGGGAGGGGGATACTTTATCATTCAATTACTCTTGTACTACAACTCTGACAGAATTGATATAACCCTCTCCATGGCCCAAATACTATGAAGATTAATTGGCGCTGCTGTTTTTGTGAAACATTACTATCCCTTTAAATTCCAATATCACTTATGTGACAGGTCTGTAAAAGGCTCTCATACATTGTTGGGCAGACTTTCCTTGTTGCAACTATACTTCATTTGTATATGAACGCAGTAAAGATGCCAAATGCTGGACTTTGCTGCATTTGCACAAGGTGATAGTTGCCCATATGAAAGACCCCATTTCATGCGATAGGCAATATCACAGATGCAGCATTGTGGTATGTGTGTCACCCATGTGAAAGGTCTGGATTCCAATGTGGTTGAAAACTTTATCAGCTTTATTTAAAAAATGTCTCCAAGGACGTCCTGGGATTCTATTCTATGAAAACTGTTGATAACACTGCATTGGATCTAGACCAGAGTTGGGCAATTTCATCTGATTAAAATCAACGCCGCTGCTAAAACAGAGCAATTCATTTATAAATACAGAATGCTGTACAAATGCCAGAAACACAATTCCCAAGATTACAGCTTGCTAAAAAAAGTGACACTTTGTTTTATGTAAATAACCAAATAGTAAATGCGAGGACAGAGCAACATACAAACTCTAAATGTAGCATTTATTAAAGGGATAGTACTGTTTCACAATAAAAGCAGCACCAATTAATCTTCATAGTATTTGGGCCATGGAGAGTGTTATTTCAATACTGTCAGAGATGTAGATCAAGAGTAATTGAATGATAAAGTATCCCCCTCCCACCCCTTTTACTGATGTAACACTGCTCACCTCAGAGCCGCAAGACTGTCCGGATGGATCGAAGAGAGGGACAATCTTCAGTGATCATAATGAAAAAACTGAAAAACATGTCAAGGGGGTCAGGGATTTCCTTATCATCACAGTAAGAAAATTGTCCCTTGCTGTGATCTGTCCGGTCAAGGGACCAGATTCCACATCTGAGGGGAGGCGGCTTACACTAGGTAAAAGGGGTGGGAGGGGGATACTTTATCATTCAATTACTCCTGTACTACAACTCTGACAGTACTGAAATAACACTCTTCATATCCCAAATACTATGACAATTAATTGGAGCTGCTGTTTTTGTGAAACATTACTATCCCTTTAATAAAACGTTACTGTTCTTAACCAGGGTGCCAAAGCACTTTTAGGGTTCCACTTTTTTCTGTGAACAGTTTGTGAAAAAAAATGTGATCTTTCAGTTTCAAATGAATTTTTATTGAATATCCTCTTTTTAGTTATTCTGACTGTGAGGCCTAATAATAATTACATATAATATACGTAGAACTCTTCATTCCACCTTTGGCTATAACCTATAAAATATTAGCGGTGCGCTGAAAATTCCAGACTGCTTTCACTCTTTAGACGCATTGTAGATGTCTTTATCATCCGCTGTGTTAACCCTTTGAGTGTCCGAGGGGGAAGCAACGCATTGCAAAGCAATGCTTCCCCCTCTGGCACTCAAAGGGTTAAATTCCTTTGCTGTCTTGGCCATTCAAAGTGATTCATTGATCTAGGAGTCCATGTTCCATACCCGCCAATATTTCAGATGGCCTCAGAGAGGACACTTGTTTTTTTTCAGTGGTGTTGCTGGGCACGTGGAGCGTTCCCGAGAATTTGTAGGTTATTTCATGACCTATTGACACCTCTTTGTGTAATTGGGGAAAAAAAAATGTAGAGCAAAACTAAAGTGTTTTATTGATTTTATTGATTTATAAATGCATATAATGACGTTTAAACAAACATTGTGCGTTTTATTGCTGTGGAGCAATGTGATCTATTTATATATACACACCACACAGTCTGATCTCCTAAACACAGGGAAAGAGGGATTTGGGTCTCGGAGGGATAATTGGCAGGTATGAACCCCTAATATCTCCTAAACAGGGGCACTTAATATTAGGGATCCATACCTCCCAAGTGTCCCTCGTTAGATAATACCTCTCATCTGAAGAGGGACACTTGGGTGGTACGGAACCATAATATTATCTAGAGAGGGACACTTCAGATGTACAGACCCCCTAATATCTCCTAAAGATGGACAATTGGGAAGTACGGACTCCTAATATCTCCCAAAGAGGGGCACTTTGGAGGTAATGACACCTAATATCCCATAAAAAGGGTCACTATTGAAGTATGATGTTCACTGTCATATTTTTTTTCCAGAACAGCAGTTTGGCGTCTGTAATCGTAGGTCTGGTGCAGGTATTTTTCACAGCGGTAGCTGCGCTAATCATGGATAAAGCAGGAAGGAAAGTTTTACTAATTATTTCAGGTAAAACTGCAAACATTTAACGTATTTGTCAAACAATGATCAACCTAATTATATCAAGTTGATATCTATGCTCTGGAGATACCTGGATCTTGTAGTTACATTAACCTCTTTGGATGATAGAGATGTCAGTGCGCTGAAAATGTCTCTTGCATCCAAAAGGTTGAAAAGGTATTTTTTTCTTTTTCTTTTTAAAGGGATAGTAATGTTTTACAAAAACAGCAGCTGCAATTAATATTCATAGTATCTGGGCCATGAAGAGTGTCATTTCAATTCTGTCAGAGTTGTAGTTCAAGAGTAATTGAATGATAAAGTATCCCCCTCCTGCTTCTTTTACCCAGTGTAACACTGCTCACCTCAGAGCAGCAAGACTGTCCGGATGGATCGCAGAGAGGAACAATCTTCACTGAGCATAAGGAAAAAACGTGAAAAACCTGTCAAGGGAGGCAGGGTTTTCCTTATGACCACAGTAAGAAGATTGTCCCTTGCTGTGACCTGTCTGGTCAAGAGACCAGATTCCACATCTGAGGTGAGCAGTGTTACACTAGGTAAAAGAAGCAGGAGGGGGTATACTTTATCATTCAATTACTCTTGTACTACAACTCTGACAGTATTGAAATAACACTCTCCACGGCCCAAATACCATGAAGATTAATTGCAGTTGCTTTTATTGTGAAACATTACTATCCCTTTAATGTCTACCTGTGGAATTGTAAATGCTAATTAAGACTTTTCAGTGACATAGCATATGCTAATGAAGCTTTGTGCAGTACCAGGAAATGTTCGCTCTCACTTTTCCCAGAAACTGTACATTTCTTAACATGACACAGAGGCAGTTTTTAAATATTTAAAGAAAATTCATGGTGAGAGGTCCACTTTAAAGAAGATGTATTTATTTTTAATTATTTTGTTTTATTTTATTTTTTGCTTACCATAACGTTATTGTTGATTTCTTATACCAATTCATTGAAACTAGGTGAATGTAACAATATTGAAATTTCATACTTTCTCCCCTGCAGGCATCATCATGGCGATCAGCGCAGCGCTCTTTGGGGTGTACTTTAAAATCACAGAAATGAATGTAAACAGCACTTCTGGATTGTTCGCTCCGCCCACTAGTTTGCCTGTGGGCCCAGTGGATCACCTGGCATGGCTGGCACTTGCCAGTATGGGCCTCTTCATAACTGGTACATGGGTGATCTTGTAATGCTAGATTTCGGGCCATATACAGATGAGAAATTAGGATAAATTAGACCGCAAACCAACTAAACTTTAGGCCTCAATAAAACGTCCTGTCAATGTAAATGGAGCTTTTAACCCTTGACTGCTTGAGAAGGCTAAAATGCATTGCTTTGCATTCAAAATCCCATTTACATTAAAGGGAAATTTTAACCCTTTGAGTGCTGAAGGGGTACGGAATGCATTGCATAGCACTCAAAGGGTTAATCGCTTCTCAGTTCTTTTGCGGCCCTTGGAGGGATGGGAGTGAATTGGCTTCTCATGTTGAATTGCAATGTGTTGCGTACCCATCTGGCACTTAAAGGGTTACAAGAGCAGGGGGTTGGCCAACCAGCAGACCCTCCCCCAGCTATTCTTCAGCTACAATCCCATGATCCTCAGGTAGCCGTTGGTTGAGCATGATGGTCCGCTTCAGGACTGCAAACTGCTGACTTGCGGAGAATGTTCCAGTAGTTGCAGCACTAAATTAACCATTTTATATTAACACTTTAAAGACCAGAGAGGCGTGCAACACATTGCTTCTCAATGAGTTGTGCACACCGTCTTACCCTTCAGGGCTTAACTCTTTGAATGCCAGAGGGGAAAGCAATGCACTGCTAAGCCCTTTGTCACTCAGAGGGTCTTAAACGCTTCTTTTGTCCAAGAATAGACATTTACGTCTTAAAATGTTGTCTTTTACTACCCAACATGTCAAAATATATAGGGAGAATTAAAGGAGCACTAACTTAATAATTGCCACCTCCACTTACTTTAATGGACAGAAAATCCAAATGGCCTTTATGAATCAATCCTGGATTAGTTCTACCACATTCTTCTTTATTTAGTAATGAATATCATATCCATGGAGAGTGTTATTTCAATACTGTCAGAGTTGTAGTTCAAGAGTAATTGAATGATAAAGTATCCCCTCCTGCCCCTTTTACCTAGTGTAACAATACTCACCTCAGAGCAGCAAGACTGTCCGGATGGATCGCAGAGATTTACAATCTTCAGTGATCATAAGGAAAAACCTGTCAAGGGGGGGCAGGGTTTTCCTTATGGTCACAGTAAGAAGATTGTCCCTTGTTGTGATCTGTCCGGTCAAGAGACCAGATTCCACATCTGAGGGGAGGAGGCTTACACTAGGTAAAAGGGGCAGGAGGGGGATACTATATCATTCAATTACTCTTGTACTACAACTCTGACAGTATTGAAATAACACTCTCCACGGCCCAAATACTATGAAGATTAATTGGAGCTGCTTTTATTTTGAAACATTACTATCCCTTTCATGGAGCAGTAAAGTGAAGTGGTATTGTAACTAAAGAAGGTTGCCTTGCCGGCTATGGGAACTAAATTCCCATAGAGTAAAAGGCTCCCAGTCACTCACCTCAAGGGTACCAGCAGGCCAGGATTTAAGGATATCCCTGCTTGAGCATGGGTGGGTCAGTCAGAATGGATACCTCACTGGTTAACTACACTGTGCTTAATAGGGGGATTTCCTTAAAACAGACCTGTCCCCTTGAATTTTTGGCATATTTGAAAACTTCCTATTTGTCGCGTTTACCTTAAATCCAGTAAATGAGTAGACAAGGAGATATTCAGAATTATTTCTGGAAAAAAGTGAAAGTTTTTTGGTGCAGTACAGCGCTTAACCCCTTAAGAGCCATGAAGGATAATCCTTTATTTTGACTTCAGTATTCTGCACAAACATAATATGTAAAACAGTTTTATGTCCCCTTATCTCAGTTTATTATTCAGCATTATGCGTGCTTTCTGTTTTACATGTGTTTTTTTTTTTTTTTTTTTTTCTTATATTGTATCTGTAGTCCTGCTTTTATGTTCCTTGACAGAAAGCTCTCTTCAAGCCAGTTCGGGGAGCTCATTGTCAAGAACATAAGTGTGAAGAAAAAGAAGGGTGGAGGGGATGAAGAAAATATAATAAAAAGTGTAGCCAGTTGAACTGTACATGTTATGTGCTTGCAGAATATGCAAAAGTCAAAATACATGGTTACTGTTGGTTTAATTAGCATATGAAAGTACACTGTATCTTTTGTTAGCATACTACGGTACCACAATTGGCTCACCATACAGAAATTAGTATGCTGGCATGATACATACACTGTTTTTAAAGGGATAGTAATGTTTCACAGAAACAGCAGCTCCAGTTCATTTTCATAGTATTTGGGCCATGGAGAGTGTTATTTCAGTTCTGTCAGAGTTCTAGTTTAAGAGTAATTGAATGATAAAGTATCCCTCTCCCGCCCTTTTTACTGATGTAACACTGCTCACCTCAGAGCAGCAAGACTGTCCGGATGGATCACAGAGAGGAACAATCTTCAGTGATCATAAAGTAAAACCTGTCAAGGGGGGCAGGGTTTTCCTTATGATCACAGTAAGAAGATTGTCCCTTGCTGTGACCTGTCCGATCAAGTGACCAGATTCCACATCTGAGGTGAGCAGTGTTACACTAGGTAAAAGGGACGGGAGGGAGATAATTTCTCATTCAATTACTCTTGTACTACAGCTCTGACAGTATTGAAATAACACTCACCACGGCCCAAATACTATGAAGATTAATTGGAGCTGATTTTATTGTGAAACATTACTATCTCTTTCATGGAGCAGTAAAGGGAAGTGGCATTGTAACTAAAGAAAGATGCCTTGACAGCTATGGAAACTAAGTTCCCATAGCTTAAAAGGCTCCCAGTCACTCACTGATTGCCCTGTTAGGTCTCCATGATCTGCAGGGATGGGTGAAGTCAGGGACTCACTTGGAGCTTCGGAAGATTTGTCTTTTCCATAGAAGCCCATCATTAGCAGATTTGTGGACACTGTTGCTTCCTCTCCAATTAGTGAGTGACCCTCTGACATCACCCCCCGCAGATCATAGCTGTAGGTCAGTGAGTAAAAGGGAGTATTTTAAGCAATGGGAACTCTGTTCCCATACCCATTAACTGTCCTTTACACACTCTTCAGCCCTGACTAGGGCTCTGCAAAGTAAGTGCTGTTTACAGCACCACCACAGTAGGGTAGGACACTACAGCTGAATGTACAAAAAGGCCACTTCTGGCACGCAAAGGGTTATACACACCATCATCATGGGTGTGCTGTTCAAAAGAAAACAATTATGGGGCAAATCATCTGCACTATGTGTGGGTGGGAGGGTGGATTTAAAGGCAACTTTAACCCCTTGAATGCTAGTGAGGTCTGTGGTGGAGAACCCTCAAGCATTCAAGGGGTTAAACGTTCCACTGAAATCCATGTGATTTGTCCCCTATAATTCCGCTGTTCTGCCCCAGACTTTTTCCAGTTGTGTTTGTAACACGTGGCCCTGTGTCTTTCATTTGGTTCTGCTCTAACGTTTATTATGCTTTGTGCCCTCTGCAGGGTTTGCGCTGGGCTGGGGTCCCATTCCGTGGTTGGTCATGTCTGAGATATTCCCTCTTCGCGCCAGAGGTGTGGCCAGTGGCGTGTGTGTCGTCACCAATTGGGGCTGCGCTTTCCTGGTTACCAAGGAGTTTCATGACCTGATGGTAAGTCTCGTCTCGTTGTATTAATCATCCTGGCGAGTCTTTCCTTTTGACCTCAAAGTTGGCGGAAGCAATACAGCCAGAGGTTGAATTCCCATGAGCAATGTATTTTGTAGGGGTTTTCTTTGTTCGTTTGCAGCCATATACGCACCAAAAAACCAGAGCAATACTGTAAATCAACTAAACAGGACACAAATTAAATTTATTTAACCCCTTAAGGACCGGCACTCGCGGCCGGCACTTGGCGTCCACACACATATATACATATATACACTTCCGGTTCAGTGCTTCCGGAGAGGTGTGCAGCTGTGCCGGGAGCCCTGAACTCCATGACGTGCCAGGACCGTCACTTGTCCTTAAGTGCTTGACCGCCGTGATGGTCCTGGCACGTCAGTGGTCGCGAAGGAGGTAAAAGGTTAGTAATACCGTATTTAAGTTGATGCGGTATTATAGATGTTAATTTATTTTTTTATCTGGAGAAAGTCCCATCTCTCTAACCTTTTATGGTTTGAGAGATATTCACCGCTAAAGTTCCCCCCTCTCTCCTGATGTCGGCTGTAAAGCTGACAGCAGGAGATTGTAGTCGGCTGACTCGAGGAGGCTCTTCAGTAGAGCCGCAGTCACGTTATTCAAAAAGAAATACTTCATTGGAACGGTCTACAAAGTGTGCTTGCAAACCAGGTAAGTAATTCTTTTTAAATATCACTATTTCGGCTCTGCTGAAGAGCCGCCGGATGGTCCATGGACCTCTATCTCCTGCTGTCAGGAGAAGGGAGAGGGAGGAACTTTAGCAGAGAATATCTCTCAAATCATAAAGGTTTAGGAGATGGGACTTTCTCCAGATACTTCATTTTTTAAAATATCTACCATATTGCAGAAACTTAAATATGGGCATTACTAACCTTTTAAGGCAGAACTCTCCCCTCCTGTAAAGCTTATACAAGTTGGTTCCTCTAGTAGCAATTAGGGTTAAAGGGATAGTAATACTTGTGATAAAGTGCATCTCCGAGTCTTCTTTATTCTATTTGTCCGACGTAGTGCTAAATTTCAGTAATATCAATTTCAAACACAATTAAATCAGAAAGGATTCCCGCCGTCCCTGAGTCACTCCGCCTCTCAGTCTGGTCTGGATGGAGTGCGGTGAGGGACAATTCAGTAAGCAAAAGGAAAATCCTGCCTTCCTTCCTCAAGAGGCGCAGGGTTTTCCTTATACTTCCTGTGTGAAGATTGTCCTTCGCTGTGCTCCATGCGCTTCCACAACTGATAGGAGGCAGCCAGAAGGGGATCCTCTCTCATACTACTGCGGCTGAAGTACAGACCTGTTAGTATTGAAATACTACGTGGGACAAATAGTATAAAGAAGACTTGGCGCTGCACTTTGTTACGGGTATTAATATCACTTTTAATGTAGAATTTATAAATTTTTTTCCATATTGTAAAATCTTTGGTTTCAGTGCTGGCAATCTCTCCCTCAGTGCAGTGCAAGATGTACCCCACAGCTTCTAACTACCCCACTCCCCCAAGTTTTACATCCCTTCTTTAGCCATTATTCATGAGCTTAGAGCCAATGTGTACGCTCACCTGGGGGGAGGAGTGCTGCCAATCAAATACCTGAAAATGGCAGCGCTCTCCCTGTACTATGGTGGAGATAAGAACGGGCCAAATTGGAGAACAGTAATCGAAATGGGAGTTTTATGGATTAATATATTATGTGAATTAACTAGAGACAGCGATATGGGTGGGGTAATTGAAATCCTGTACATGCTACAGTGGTCTCAACACATTACTTTGTCATGCTTTTGAGACTTTTGTAACATTCAATGGGTCAAAGATCCCATGTAACCCTCCGAGTGCCATAGAGGTACATACCCCTCTGGCACTGCGATGGTTCAATGGGATCGTAATGTTTCAAAAGAAATGCAGCTCCGATTTATTCTTTATTAGTTTTGAGCCATGTAGAGCGCCATTATCATTCTGTACGATGTGTATTTTCCAAGTGAGTCCCTGCAGATCATGGAGACCTAAAGGGCAATCAGTGAGTGACTGGGAGCCTTTTAAAGGGATAGTAATACTTCGTTTTAACTTTATTTCATTTTGTAGGCATTAAAAAAACATGAAGAATGATATAAGTCTTATCTCTCAGCCCTTTATGGTTTGAGAGATAATCACAAGCAAAGTTTCCCCTCCTGTCCCTTTTACCTAGTGTAAGCCATCTCTTCTCAGATGTGGAATCCAGTCCATAGACCAGACAGATAACAGAAGGGGACAATCTTCTTCCTATGAGAACAATGAAAGCCCTGCCCCCCTTGACAAGTTTTTCAGGTTTTTCCCTTATCTTAATTGAAGATTGTCCCTCTCTGCAGTCTACCTGGGCACCTCCCTTCTGATCTGGTTGAACAGGGGCGGGGGATACTTTGTTTGTGAATATCTCTTGACGTTATTTTATTTTGTAGGCATTAAAAAAACATGAAGAATGATATAAGTCTTATCTCTCAAACCTTTATTAAAACGAAGTATTACTATCCCTTTAAGCTATGGGAACTTAGTTTCCATAGCCGGCAAGACAACCTTTTTTAGTTACAAGGCCACTTCCATTTACTGCTCCATTAAAGGGACAGTAATGTTTCACAAAAACAGCAGCTCCAATTAATATTCGTAGTATTTAGGCCATGGAGAGTGTTATTTCAGTACCGTCAGAGTTGTAGTACAAGAGTAATTGAATGATAAAGTATCCCCCTCCCTCCCCTTTTACCTAGTGTAAGCCCCCTCCCCTCAGACGTGGAATCTGGTCTCTTGACCAGACAGGTCACAGCAAGGGACAATCTTCTTACTGTGATCATAAGGAAAACCCTGCCCCCCTTGACATGTTTTTCCCTTATGCTAATTGAAGATTGTCCCTCTCTGCGATCCATCCGAACAGACTTGCTGATCTGGCTGAGCAGTGTTACATCAGTAAAAGGGGCGGGAGGGGGATACTTTATCATTTAATTAGTCTGGAGTCTCTGAACAGCGTGCAGCCTTGGAGACCCGGACTAAGTGACAGTTTTTGTGGGACGTACCTGGTAAGTCAATTGTCGGGATGGGGTTAAGGGTTCACATGATAAGATTATCACTTGAACCCCAAGGAGCAAGATCAAATTTGATATGATTTGAAAAAATTTGATTTTTCTGGAAGTATGGGGAGGTGTTAATTCTAAGCAGTCAGCATTTCGGTATCACGCAATTTATTAAGAACACGCACAAGTTTTTGTTTTTTTTTGTCTTTATTGAAGTATTTTGGTACAAAGAAAGCTTACATTCCTCTGCAGAACCTTCTTCAAAGTTTCCATATTAATGCATTACAGACATCTCTAGTATTCAAGGTGATAAAAGACCCAATGAAATGAACTGAATTTTTATTTCTTACCTAGTTTGCTTGCTACACATTTATCCATATTGCTGCATCTTTTTTAATTTTAGATGTTTCGCAAAAACAGCAGCTCCAATTAATCTTCATAGTATTTGGGCCTTGGAGAGTGTTATTTCAATACTGTCAGTTGTAGTTCAAGAGTAATTGAATGATAAAGTATCCCCCTCCCGCCCCTTTTACCTAGTGTAAGCAAACTCCCCTCAGATGTGGAATCTTGTGTCTTGATTGGACAGATATCAGCAAGGGACAATCTTCAGTGATCCTAAGGAAAATCTGAAAATCCTGTCAAGGGGGACAGGATTTTCCTTATGGTCACAGTAAGAAGATTGTCCCTTGCTGTGACCTGTCCGGTCAAGAGACCAGATTCCACATCTGAGGGGAGGGGGCTTACACTAGATAAAAGGGGCGGGAGGGGGATACTTTATCATTCATTTACTCTTGAACTACAACTTTGACAGTATTGAAATAACACTCTCCATGGCCCAAATACTATGAAGATTAATTGGAGCTGCTTTTATTGTGAAACATTACTATCCCTTTAACCTCTCATTCCTTATATTAATTTTTGTTTTTCAGGATGGCTTGACCTCGTATGGCACCTTCTGGTTTTTTGCTGCTTTCTGCGCGCTCAATGTCCTCTTCACCATTTTCTGTGTCCCGGAGACCAAGGGGAAAACGCTGGAGCAGATCGAAGCTCATTTCCGCGGATCAGACAACAGACAGACTTTGGGAGCCTTTGCCAATACGATTCAGTAGCGGGCGCTTAAAAACCCTCATACTTTGACAGTTGCTCATCTCAATGTTAAATGTTTCCATAGAAAGGTCTCGGTTTAGGATGGGCAACCTTTGGCTCTCCAGCTACTAGATTTAAATGGCTGGAAGCCATGTGTTGCCCATTCCTGATTTTGGCTGGGCATGTGGACTTTTACAATCAAAGCAAAATATTAGCTAATCTCTGTGTGTGCTAGAGAGAATACTGTTACTTTTTATTACTGGCGCTGAAAGGGTTAAAGCGACAGTGAAGTTGTTTTATGAACAGAATATATAGTGTTGGATTCAGGGAGCAAACTGTTTGATCCACTGGAGAGAAATAAAAGTTAATCTTTGACTCAACCCTTTGAGGGCCAGTGGGGTGTGAAACGCCTACCCTTCTGGCATTCAAATGTGTTAAATGGGGATTCTGACCCCTTAAATGCTAGTAAGGTTTCCCACGCATTGCTTTTTCAATGTCTTAAAGACCAGTCTAGCACTCAAGGGGTTAAACTCCCAATTTAAATCAAGGGGAACATGTATTCGGACCCAAGTGTACAATTGGTATGCTCCAGAATGCTCTCAACCTCCTTTTTTTGTTTGCTTTATTCTATACCCTTTGAGTTACAGAGGAAAGCACTCTTTCTGGCATTCAAAGGGCTGAAGCGGAACTACCACCCAATAAAAATATTGCCCCACATAGCTGCTCATTAGCGCTAGTCGCTAGAATTATTACCTAATTAAAGATAAATCGCTATTCTTCCAAGACTGACAGCAGGATGGTGCGCGGACATCTTGCCATAGTGACGTCTGTTCGCCTGCGCTGTCAGTCCTAGCCGGGTCTAGGAGGCGTTGCCAGGAGCCGGCCGGCCGGCTCCAAAAGGGACTTACAGCACAGGCGCGCAGATGTCACTATGGCAAGATGTCCGTGCTCCGTCCTGCTGTCAGTCTTGGAAGAATACTGATTTCTCATTAATCAGGTAATAATTCTGGTGACTAGCGCTACTGAGCAGCTAGTCGCCAGATGGGCAGTTATATGGGGCAATATTTTTATTGGGTGGTAGTTCCGCTTTAAAACCCATAGTCTGTTACTTCGAAGTAAACACTGTTACTACCACTCATGGGAGATACTGTGTCTAAAACTTATTACAGCTCAGTGGGTGTGTTTTTTTTCATCTTTTGACTCATTGTAAAACCTCATCTGGCATTCAAAGTGTTAAATGAAGCATTTCCCAGCAGTCGAGAACACCTTTGTTTCAGTTAGCAGGACCTTTCCATAAAATAACTTTACTATCACTTGAATCGTTAACCTAGAAATTCAGTGGAATCAGGTATGGGGGTGGTGGTGGTGGGTTTGGGGTTGCAAACTTTTTAAACATACTAGCACGCTTTAAATGTGTAAAAAAAACAAAAAAAAAAACAAAACTTTAAATAATGTCCAAATACAAATATGTTGCACTGTGTAGTGCTTAAAAAGTTCACTTGAATGCAAAAAAAATCTCTCTTAAACCACTATGGTTTGAGAGATATCTACATTCAAAGTTTGACGTTTCCTTCTGTAAGCTGTAAAGCTGTCAGCAGGAGATTTGTATTTGGACATTACTAACACTTTACACAATGCAACATATTTGTATTTGGACATTAAATGTGTATTTACAGCTTAGAAGTTCACTTGAATGCAAAATAAGAAAACATTTTCTCTCAAACTGCTATGGTTTGAGAGATATCTGCATTCAAAGTTTGACGTTTCCTGCTGTCAGCAGGAGATTCGTGTCGGCCAGCACAGAGGCTCTGCAGCAGAGCCGCAATCGCTTTATTTAAATTAAATGACTGCACTGGAATGGTCTAAAAAGAGTGCCTGCTTTGCAAGCACACTTTGTAGACCGTTCCCATGAAGTAGTTCTTTTCTAATAACGGGATTGCGGCTCTGCTGCAGAGACTCCGTGTCGGCCGACACAAATCTCCTGCTGACAGCTTTACAGCTAACAGCAGGAAACGTCAAACTTTGAATGCAGATATCTCTCAAACCATAGCGATTTTAAGATATATTGTTTTTGCATTCAAGTGAACTTTTTAACGTCCAGATACAAATATGTTGCATTGTGTAGAGCTTAAAAACACTTTAATGGATATTGTCCAGGTAACGAACATGAAAAAGTAAAAACAAATGTTAACTGTTACTACTTTACTAGTTAAAGGGATCGTAATGAATGAATGAAAAAAACTACATCGCGGAGTCTTGTTTATAATAGTGTAACGTGTTACTTTTATTATAAACAACTTACTTTTCTGGAGTTCATAAGATATTAACTGCCGAAGGATCCTCCCTCCCGCTCCTTCTGTGTCTTGCTACCTGTCTGTCTGGTCCGGACGGACGCGGCGATGGACGAAATTCAGTATGGAAAAGAAAATTCTGCCCGTCAGGGGCGGGGTTTTCTTTATACCTAGTCAATGAAGTCTGTCCTTCTCTGCGTCCATCTGTTCTCACTACCAGATTAGAGGTTCAATGGGAGGAGAGGAGATCCTTTTACGGTTAATATCCTATGAAGTACAGAAGTGTGAGTTGTTTTTCAAACATTATTATCCCTTTAACCCTTTGAGTGCCAGAGGGGTAAGCAACGCATTGCACACCCCTCTGGCACTCAAAGGGTTAATCACAGCCAGTCCCCTTTTTTGTGAGCAGCAGCATTCTAAGCTTTTGTACACATTGTTGTAGGGTTTCTTGTTCCACTTAATGTAAGAGCTGAGGCAGACTTAGATTCCTATTGGCTTTCCTCAACCTGCACAGCCAATAAGAATATCAGTTGCCTTGACAGAGCTCAAAGCAGATGCTTTTGTGGGGGAGAAGCCCAGTAGGGGCCTATACATTGAGGGCTTAACCTTTTGAGTGCCAGAGGAGTACAAAATGCCTTGGTTTGCAATGCGTTGCATACTCTTCTGGCACTCAAAGAGTTAACTAATGAGCTCACCCACACACACATCCTAATGGTAGCTATTCAATTTGACACTGTTCAAGATAAAAGATGTTATATCACTCCTAAATGTCACGTCCATGGAGGCGGACATGGCCGACACCGGAAGCTTTTTTCATACTACGCAGAGTACATGAGCTTGCTTAACCCCGTTAAGGACCAGACGGAATTCTTAACCAATGTGTTGCACAACCAGATATGAGCAGCTTCTGTGCTCTATGTTCGTGCTTTCGTGTCCGCCTTCATAGACATGTGACCTAGGACTAACTGAAGTTCTCTTGAACAAGGCCAAATTCACAGGGGCCACTAGGATGTTCTGTCTCTACTAAGGTAAGTGGGCATCTATTATTAAAGTGATAGTAATACTTTGTTAAAAGCACCTTTAATTATCCTATATAATAATTTGCTAAGGATGTTTGTCAGAAGCCGTTATGTGGAGTAGAGACTGCCCACGCCGTGGCTGATAACGGAGCAGGACGCTCCGAAATCAGACCGGAGTCCTCTCTGCACACCTTCCTGGGACTGCTTGGTCCCAGGAAGGTGCACAGAGAGGACTACGATATGAATTCGGAGCACCCCGCTCCGTTAGCTGCTGCACGTTCGGGCAGTCAGTACGGCGCATGACTGCAGCGCGTCCAGTAAGAAGACAGGATCCAACCACCAGTCGAGGTTGCTGGGTGGCACTGTGGCCCGTGTACACGGGCTTTTCAACTAGTGTAGTTACTAAAAAAATATAAATTAATTGCATCCAGTCCTATCTCTCAAACCTCTATAGAGAGAGATAAGCTTTAAAAGTTCCCCCTTCCCTCCCCTTGTGCTTACGCCAACTTTCTGTGTTCGAGGAGGAGATCCTGGTACGCAGACCGTCCTGCGGCTCTTCAGCAGAACCGTAATCTCGCTAGTTATGAAGTATTTCTTTCTTTGAACAGTCTACAACATGTGCTTGCAAACTAGGCACACATTATAGACTGTTCAAATGAAGTATTTCTTTCTAACTAGCGAGATTACGGTTCTGCTGAAGAGCCGCAGGACGGTCTGCGTACCAGGATCTCCTCCTCGAACACAAAGTTGGCGTAAGCACAAGGGGAGGGAAGGGGGAACTTTTAAAGCTTCTCTCTCTCAAACCATAGAGGTTTGAGAGAGGACTGGATGCAATTAATTTAATTATGTAGATATTGAAGCTAAAGTTGCTTAGATGTGGTAGTTCAGCTTTAACGTTAAAGGTACTTATTAAAAAATATAGTAATACTTTGTTACAAGTCCCCATCTGGCAACTAGCTGCTTAGTAGCGCTAGTCGCCAGAATGATTACCTTGTTAAGGAGAAATAGCCATTCTTCACGGGCTGACAGGCAGGACGGAGCACAGGCATCTTGCCATAGTGACGCCTGCGCTGTCAGTCCCTTCCAGAGCCAAATGGCTCCTAGCAACGTCTCCTAGAGCCGGCTGGGACTGACAGCACAGGCACGCAAACGTCACTATGGCAAGATGTCTGTGCTCCGTCCTGCCTGTCAGCCCGTAATTTAATGTTTATTAGTATCCACATTTAATCCTTTGAGTGCCAGTCAAAGGGTTAATAAACCCTCAGCATTAACATATAGTCTTGTTTTCTTCATGTTAGTTACCCTTTATGTGCCAGAGGGATATGCAATGCATTGACCCCTCTGGCACTCAAAGGGTTGGGTGTTTTGTTTTAGGGGTAGTAATATCATGATAGTATTCAGACCAGTCTTGTGAGGTGGATGTGGTATCTGGCTTACCCTGTACACGCTGATCTGGTTCATCTGGACGAAGAATAGATCCTGGAAAACACTAAATAAACTGAATCCACTGATAAGAAGTTTTTGTCACTGAGAAGTGTGCGTACGATTCAGTCTGCAGGTTACGCCAGGTCGGTGCCGGTCTCTGGTCGCCATTCATTATGCAGCAAAACTGGCTCGATCATGGAGGTCGGAAATAAATGTTATACCTGTATCGGAGCTAGAATTTTTTTCCTGGCGTGGGGCTGAGGGCTGGGTAGTAATGCTTGCTTTTAATAAAGTAGATATTAAAAATATAAATGCAGTGATGTTCATCCCGTCTCTCAAACATGTATAGTTTGAGAGATATAAGCTTCTAAAGTCACCCCCCTCTCTCGGACATCGGCTCTTCAGCTGACAGAAAGAAATTCTGGTCCCAGGATTGGACGGCAGCTCTTTATCAGAGCCGGAATGGCGTTGTCTAGAAAGAAATACTTTATTGGAACGGTCTACAAAGTGTGTCTGGGGGGCAAGCACACTTTATCTAAAAAGAAATAATTCATTGGACTGATCTATAGAGGTGTTTTGGCTCTGCTGAAGAGCTGCCATTGGGTCGCACATCCCGAATCATGCAGACATCTGAGAAAGGGGCGGGGGACTTTAGAAGCTTAAATCTCTCAAAATACACACGTTATAGAGAAGGAATGTACATCATTGTATATATTAAGAATGTAAAAGCAATGTTAACCCCATAATGACCCATGACATACATGTACGTCACGGGCTATAGGTCCCTATAGGACGTACATGTACGTCATGGAATTCAGGGCTCCCTGCTGTTCGGGGAGCCCTGAATTGGACCTCATAAAAACAAAAGTCAGTGGTCCTTAAGGGGTTAAACGTTATTAAAAGCAAGCATTACTACCCCTTGAAAGATACTAATGTAACGATATCCTATATAATAATTCGCTAAATCGTGTGTAACGCCCGACATGCACAGTAGACACTGCTGAGCGTGTGGCAGTCATGCACAGTAGAGACTGCGCGCGCCTCAGCTGATACAGAGCTGGGCACTTCGAAGGAGCGTCCAGCTCTGTATCAGCTGTGGCGCGGGCAGTCTCTACTGCGCATGACTGCCCCACGACCGGCTGCCAGAGGCCCTGTGGCCCTGTAACAGGCTGTTCAACTAGTAATGAATAATTGGATATGCCTTTATACCTTTTTTATAATGCTCTATACCGTTCCAAATGTCCGTATCTGTGTAGTTTGTATTTTTATTTTAACCCTTTCAGTGCTAGAGGGGTACAGAACGCATTGCTCTGCAGTGTGTTCCATACCCCTTATGGCAATGAAAGGCTTAACGTTTCCCACCCCCATTTTCCCTGTGCCACTTTTAGTCTCCCTTCAGATCTGACAGCCAGTCCGGACGGATTGCAACGAGGGACAATCTTGTGTCAGCGTAAGGAAAACCCTGCACACCTTAATCAAGAGTGGGATTTTCCTTATATGCACACAAGATTGTCCCTCATTGCCATCTGTCTGGCCTAGTGACCAGCTTTCAGATCTGAGGGAAGAAGCATGGCACAGGGAAAAGGGGAGGAAGGGGGAACCTTAAAATAAAATTACAATCAAACGACACAGATATGGATGTTTAGATTGGTACAGAGCATTATAAAAAGGTACAATGAATAAACAGTAATGGAACGATATAAAGGCATACCTATCTCTTGTGTTATGTAGCGTCTCAGCCATAAGTTGTGTGAGTTGCAAGAGAGGAACCCCTAGAACCACTGTCTTGGCCTTCCCAGCCAGGCACAGAGGTTCTATGGAGAGTACACTTGGCTGGTCTTTACCATCTAGCCATCGGCACCCACTGCGACTGCGGGTCGTTCTTTGAAACAAGTATATTTACTATGCCTTTAAAGTATTAATTCTATAGGTATTAATTACTTGCATCAAGTCCTTAGTTTTTTTATCTCTCAAACCTCTGACAGCTTATATCTCTCAAACCATAAAGTTCCACCTTCCCTCCCCATGCACGTACGTCCGCTTTCTGTGTTAGAGGAGATCCCGTTCAAGAGACCGTCCAGCGCTCTTCAGCAGAGCCTGGTTTGCAAGCACACATTGTAGACCGTTCAAATGAAGTATTTCTGCCTAACTAGCTTGATCTCGGCTCTGCTGAAGAGCGCAGGACAGTGTTGAACGGGATCTCCTTCTTGAACACAGAAAGCGGACGTATGTGCAAGGGGAGGGAAAGAGGAACTTTGACAGCTTATATACCTCAAACCATAGAGACTTGAGAGCTAGAACTTGGTGCAAGTAATTTAGTTTTTTAATACCTATACAATTAGTAATACTTTGAAACAAGTATATTTATCCCTTTAAATGGATAGTAATAGATAATGTGCAGTGCAGCTCAGTTTGTTCAACAGAAGGCATAGCACTGCCGGCTGATGCTCTTATTCTCCACGACTGTAGAGCCACAATGTCATTTTATGATGAAGTTCATCCCGTATCTTCCCCCAACGTCAGTATTTCAGGCTGAGATCTGACAGCGGATCACAACGAGGGACAATCTTCACTTAGTATCAGGAAAAAACTGACCTCCTTCAACAAGCAGGGCAGGGTTTTCCTTATACTGACTGAGGGAAGATTGTCCCTCATTATGATTTGCCCTGTCGAGGGGAGGTGGCATCAGAACGGGAAAAGGGGCGGAAGGGATCAACTTCAGCATAAAATGACATCATAAGTGTACAGTTGTGTAAGAGCATCAGCCGGCAGTGCTATTCCTTATGTTGAACAAACTGAGCTGCGTTGCAAACGATCTATTACTATCCCTTTAAATGGATAGTAATTATTACTAATCCCTATATTAGTCCTATTAAAAATGATTGTATTGCCCCCAGTGTCATCTCTCAATCCTTTATGGTTTGAGAGATAATCACTCCTAAAGTTGCCCTCCCCCTTCCCTGTAGTCAGTGTTCTAGCTGACTGCAGGGGAAGCCTGTTGTATGACCGTCAGGTGGCTCTACAGCACAGCCAAGATCGCGTTAATAAAAAAAGAAATCTTTCACTGAAATGGTCTTCTATGTGTGCTTTGTTTGTGCTTGGTTTGCAAGCACACGTAGAAGACCTTTTTAGTGAAATAAAAAAAAAAAAAAAATGTAATTGCGGCTCTGCTGCAGAGCCGCATGATGATCTAAGACCTGATTTCCCTTCAGTCCGCTACAACGCTGACTTTGGGGAAGGGGGAGGGACAGGGCAACTGTAGGAGCGATTATCTCTCAAACCATAAAGGTTTGAGAGATGACACTGAGAGCAATACATTTATTTTTAATAGGACTTTAATATAGGGGTTAGTAATACTTAGATATAGATGTTTCGTTAAAGGGATAGTAATACCTATTACTTAATAACCTTCCACTTACCAGTAGCTTTTTTCTTCCCAGCTTAAGGTAACTATAAATAAGTTCTGGGTGCATTGGTTATTCCAAATTATTGTGAAATTAGTACTGGATGTCCTATCCACTGAAGTAGACATATGCAGGTCTTGAGTACCCCAAACTCCTCCCCTTTGCATGCTTCCAAGGAAACCGCTAGTGGGAGGAGTTTATTGTCCTTGAATCCTTTAAGTTCATTCATGTCTGCAATGGATGCGATCTCCATTAATAATTTAAAATTATAGTACAGTTATTTTATGAAACCATTCATATTGTAAGGATTTCGTGAACACTATTGAGAGAGAGAGTCATTAAAAACACACTTTACAGAATTCTTTTTTTTTTTTTTAAGTGACCTCTAGGTGGTGCTGTTTCGCTAGTCCCTAATGAGTAAGTTTTGTTCATGACTGTAAAATCTGTCTAAACACTGAAAATAGAAGTTTTATACTGAGATGTCATTAACTTTCGAAATTAAAAAAAAATATAACAAGGGTACTCGCGCTACTGACTTTTTTTTTTAAGGGGATCTGTCACCACAGTACAAATGTGTCTTAAACTTTAGATTATTTAGCGATTAGGTAGACTTGTTAAATAAATTATTGATTTAAAAAAAAAATCTTATTTTGCTGAAAATTAATGTTTAAAGACTGCACTTTCGGATAGACTGTGGGTACAGTGCTATACCCACAGTCTGTAACTCTGCCTCCGCTTCCCTCCCTCTATCCAGCCTCCTCCAGTGACACAGACAGAAGCCTCTAAGCTGAAGCGATCTCATTGGTCAGATATTGATCTCTGCCAATGAGACCTCTCCGGCTTACAGACAGAAGCCGCCGTCATTGGAGGAGGATGGATAGAGGGAGGGGAGTGGAGGCAGAGTTACAGACTGTGGGTATAGTGCTGTACCCGCAGTCTATCCAAAAGTGCAGTGTTTAATGCTCGACAAAATAGTGATATAATCTAAGTCTTCTATAGGTGACATTCCCTTTAAATCCTAACTATTTAGCTTAAAGTTTTGTTTTGTCATAAACATTTTTATTTAAAAAAATAATGTATGAGCTGCAGCTACTTCTTGTTAGACTGTGGTTACCTGCTTTGGAACCACAGTCCGTCGCTCTGCCTCTGCTCCTCTCCCTGTAGCCAGCCTCCTCCAATGACGGATGTTTCAGTCTGTAAGCTGGAGCGGTCTCATTGGCAGAGATCGATATCTAGCCAATGAGAGAGCTTCAGCTTACAGACAGAAGCCTCCATCATTGGGGGAGGTTGGATACAGGGAGGGGAGCAGAGGCAGAGCGACGGACTGCAGCCCATACTTTATAACTTTTGACAAAACAATTTAAAAACTCTAGCATTTAAACGGGATATGTCACCTGTAGAAGACTTAAGCTAAATAGTTAGGTTATATCACTAATCGCACTAAAAGTGTGTTAAAGCTTTTTTTTTTTTTAATGAATGCATGGTGACTTAGTACGATCTGAAAGTTACACTTTAAACGCATGACGACTAGCTTGGAAATCCATGTCTTATCTTTAAAAAAATAGCCCAGTGTAAAGGAATCGTTCCCGTTTCGAGACCGGAACCCAGGCTACAGTGCAGACATCTTGTCCGCACTGCAGCGCACCATATGGTTACCGGAAGGGACTGACAGCGCAGGAGGCGGATCGCACTAACCTGCCAGTCAGTCCCCAAATGGGAAAGATTACTTTACACTGTGCTATTTTTTAAAGGTAAGACATCTATTACTAAGCTAGTCGCCATGCGTTTAATGAATGCTCTGAAAGTTATGCTTTAAGGGATTAAAACCTGCAAACGTGAATTCAAGATGAGGCCCAATTTAAGGGGATTAGACTCAACCTACAGGCTACGATGGGAAACATTTAGCTCTCTAGCAATTGCTGGAATACAAATCCCACCATCCTCAGCCAGTTTTTGACAGCCCACCCCCGCTGTACTCTTACGCAAATATCTGGCACAACCATTAAAGAAAACACGACACGGCTGAATCCACACGAGTAACAGACTTTTTTTCATTTTTGAAGCATTAAATATACACAATATATACATTTGGATTTCATATATACTTCATAGAATTTTTAGCCCCCCTCCCCAACCACTCCAGACACAAAAATAAATGTGCCCCAAACGTGGTGTAAAAACAGACTGAAATAATAACGAAATAAAATAAAGGACAAGATACCTGTCCCACAGAGAACTGACCCCTTGCCCCACCCCCACCCACCCCACGCGGCACAGGCTGGATAATCATTCCATAGGAAATATTTATTATATATATATATAGATCTTCTATACACACAATCCAGGTCTGTACAGCAGTGCTGCGCTTACAAGCAGCACACCAAAAGCATGCTGGGAGCATAAAAGAAAAAAAAAAAATGGGTACGGAAGCCATTTAAACTCCACCCCTTTTTCATTTAAAGACATAAGAGCAATTCTTGAACAAACCAACTGCACTCTAGGGGAGTAATGTAAATTCTCACTCGTTTAACCCTTTGAGTGCCAGGGGGTACACAAGGCATTGCAGAGCGTACCTGTCTGACACGCAAAAGGGTTAAATGGCCGTTTTAACCCCTTGTATGCTAGGCATTGAAGGGGTTAACGCTTTGAGTGCCAGAGAGGTATGCAACTCATTGCTCTGCAAGGCGTTGCGTGCCCCTCTGGAACTCAGCGGGGTGGGGGTGATTAAAATGGGTCTTTTCACCCCTTGCTGTTGGTTGCTCTACATTTACCTTGTGCGTACAGCCTTAACTGACCAATTCTTTAAGGGGATCAGAACAGATTCTGTATACTTGAAACAGATGCATTATGGTTGACATTAGCCCAGAAGTGGCTCGGAATTACCCATGCAGTATCTATAGAGGGACCAGTGGTGGAGCAAGGTGAGGACTTCCAGCTGCTTTCAGATTACAACTCCCATCACCCCCCCCCCACACACACAAACACCTGTCATAGGTTGGCAGGGAATGAAGGCCACTGCAATCTGGCAGCAGCTGGAGGGCTGCATATTTCCCACCGTTGCTTTAAACTATAACGAGGACGTGTTGAGGCCGATTTACTAAAATCAAAAATTGATCCATTCCAGAGCAAACAAATTGCACTGATTTTAACCCGTTGAGTGCCAAAGGAGTATGCAATGCGTTGCTTACTCCTCTGGCACTCAAAGGGTTAAGTGGAGGGTTCAATGACGAAAGAAAACTGGAGTAATTCTGGTGGAAGCCAAAAACAATATGGGGAGAAATGAAAAGAACGTCTCAAAATTCTCCTGAATTTAAATAGGGCTTTGAATGCTGGTGACGTCTCCAGAGCATTGCCTCACAATACACAGGAGTCCTCGCTAGCGTTAAAAGACCAGTTTAAATCAATGCACGTTCGCAGTCTCCCCTGTGGTGAAGTTGGTCTGCCCCAAAATTCCTACAGTTTTCTTTTGAAAATACGGCCCTTAGAGACGCATACAATGCATTAGTCCTATGTGGCATACAATGAGTTAAAAGCCCCAACGTTCCCCCTATGGTGCAGTTGGTTTGCATCGGTTCTAAGAACATCAGCCACATTTAGTGGTTTGAGGCGGTATCCACTTGAAGTGTTGCATGTAAAGTTTTGCGTCATAAAATGTTGCATGTCTTTGGCCGCGTCATTTAAAGTGTCGCAATTAAAGTTATGCTTCTTAAAGTGTCGCAAATTCTACATTTCGCCCCATTCCAAATGGCGCATTCACCATATTGTGCGTTAACATGTTGCAGCATTAAGGACACAATACGGGTGCAATATGGACGCAATAAGGGTGCATTAAGCATGCAATATGGGTGCAATATGGAAGCAATAAGGGTTGGGTTTTGTGGCTTTTGGTGTTTTGGGTTGGGTTGATTTTGGTGGGTTTTGTGGCTTTTGGGTTAGATTTTTGGGGGTGGGTCTTGGGTTGAGTTTTGGATTTAGTAGGTTGGTTTTGGTGGCTTTTGGGTAGGTTTTTGGGGTGGGTTTTGGGTTTAGTTTTGTGGCGTTTGGGAAGGTTTTGGTGGCTTTTGTAGCTTTTAGGTAGGTTTTGGGTTGGGTTTTGTGGCTTTTGGGTAGGTTTTTGGGGTGGGTTTTGGTTGGGTTTAGGTGTTTTGGGTTGGATTTTGGGTTGGTTTTTGAGTAGGTTTGAGGCTTTTTTGGTTGGTTTTGGGTTGGGTTTTGGGTTTGTGGCGGGTGTGGTTTTTGGGTAGGTTTTTGGGGTGGGTTTTGGTTGGGTTTAGGTGTTTTGGGTTGGATTTTGGGCTTTTTGGGGGTTGGATTTTGTGGGTTTTGTGGCTTTTGGGTAGGTTTTGGGTTTGTGGTGGGTGTTTTTTGTGGCTTTTGGGTAGGTTTTGGTGGCTTTTGTAGCTTTTTGGTAGGGTTTTGGTTGGGTTTTGTGGCTGTTGGGTTGGGTTTTGGTGTTTTGTGGCTTTTGGGTAGGTTTTTGGGGTGTGTTTTGGGTGGGTTGTAGTGGATTTTGGGTTTAGTTTTGTGGCTTTTGGGTTGGATTTTGGGGTGGGATTTGGTTTTGTGGCATTTGGGGTTTTAGGGTGGGATTTAAGTTTGTGGCTTTTTGGGTTGGGGTTTGGTAGCGTTTTGTGGCTTTTGGGTAGGTTTTTGGTTTGTGGCGGGTGTGGTTTTTGGGTAGGTTTTGTAGCTTTTGGGTTGGATTTTGGGTTTGTGGCTTTTGGGTGTGGTTTTGTGGCTTTTGGGTAAGTTTTGGTGGCTTTTGTAGCTTTTGGGTTGGATTTTGGTTAGGTTTTATGGCTTTTGGGTTGGTTTTGTGGATTTTGGGGTGGGGTTTTGTGGCTTTTGGGTAGGTTTTGGTGGCTTTTGTAGCTTTTGGGTTGGGTTTTATGGCTTTTGGGTTGGTTTTGGTGTTTTGGGTTGGATTTTGGGCTTAGTTTTGTGACGTTTGGGGTGGGTTTTGTGGCATTTGGGTTAGTTTTTGGGTAGGTTTTAGGCTTTTTTGGTTGGTTTGGGGTTGGGTTTTGTGGCTTTTGGGTAGGTTTTGGGTTTGTGGCTTTTGGCTTGGTTTTTGGGTAGGTTTTGGTGGCTTTCGGGTAGGTTTTGGGTTGGGTTTTGTGGCTTTTGGTGGATTTTGGGGTGGGTTTTGTGGTATTTGGGTAGGTTTTTGGGTTGGATTTTGGGTTTGTGGCTTTTGGGTTGGTTTTGAGTGTGGTTTTTGGGTAGGTTTTGGTGGCTTTTGTACCTTTTGGGTAGGTTTTGGGTTGGCTTTTGGGTGTGGTTTTGTGGCTTTTGGGTTGGTTTTTGGGTAGCTTTTGGGCAGGTTTTGGGTTGGGTTTTGTGGATTTTGGGGTGGGTTGTTGGTTGGTTTTTGGGGTGGTTTTGGGTTGGTGTTTTAGTGGCTTTTGTAGCTTTTGGGTAGATTTTGGGTGTGGTTTTGTGGCTTTTGTAGCTTTTGGGTAGATTTTGAGTGTGGTTTTGTGGCTTTTGGGGTGGGTTTTGGGTTGGATTTTGGGTTTAGTTTTGTGGCATTTGGGTTGGATTTTGGGCTTTGTGGCTTTTGGGTAGGTTTTGGGTTGGATTTTGGGTTTAGTTTTGTGGCGTTTGGGTTGGATTTTGGGCTTTGTGGCTTTTGGGTAGGTTTTGGGTTGGATTTTGGGTTTAGTTTTTGTGGCGTTTGGGTTGGGTTTTGTGGCTTTTGGGTTGGTTTTGGTGGGTTTTGTGGCTTTTTGGTAGGTTGTGGGTTTAGTTTTGTGACGTTTGGGTTGGATTTTGGGCTTTTTGGTTGGTTTGGGGTTGGGTTTTGTGGCTTTTGGGTAGGTTTTGAGTTTGTGGTGGGTGTGGTTTGTGGCTTTTGGGTAGGTTTTGGTTGGGTTATGGCTTTTGGGTTGGGTGTTGTGGCTTTTGGGTAGGTTTTTGGGGTGTGTTTTGTTGGGTTGTGGTGGATTTTGGGTTTAGTTTTGTGGCTTTTGGGTAAGTTTTGGTGGCTTTTGTAGCTTTTGGGTTGGATTTTGTGGCTTTTGGGTTGGTTTTGGTGGGTTTTGTGGCTTTTGGGTAGGTTTTTGGGTTGGTTTTTAGGTAGGTTTTAGGGTGGGTTGTTGGTTTTGGGTTGGTTTTTGGGTAGGTTTTGGGTGTGGTTTTGTGGCTTTTGGGTAAGTTTTGGTGGCTTTTGTAGCTTTTGGGTTGGATTTTGGTTAGGTTTTATGGCTTTTGGGTTGGTTTTGTGGATTTTGGGGTGGGGTTTTGTGGCTTTTGGGTAGGTTTTGGTGGCTTTTGTAGCTTTTGGGTTGGGTTTTATGGCTTTTGGGTTGGTTTTGGTGTTTTGGGTTGGATTTTGGGCTTAGTTTTGTGACGTTTGGGGTGGGTTTTGTGGCATTTGGGTTAGTTTTTGGGTAGGTTTTAGGCTTTTTTGGTTGGTTTGGGGTTGGGTTTTGTGGCTTTTGGGTAGGTTTTGGGTTTGTGGCTTTTGGCTTGGTTTTTGGGTAGGTTTTGGTGGCTTTCGGGTAGGTTTTGGGTTGGGTTTTGTGGCTTTTGGTGGATTTTGGGGTGGGTTTTTGGGTTGGATTTTGGGTTTGTGGCTTTTGGGTTGGTTTTGAGTGTGGTTTTTGGGTAGGTTTTGGTGGCTTTTGTACCTTTTGGGTAGGTTTTGGGTTGGCTTTTGGGTGTGGTTTTGTGGCTTTTGGGTTGGTTTTTGGGTAGCTTTTGGGCAGGTTTTGGGTTGGGTTTTGTGGATTTTGGGGTGGGTTGTTGGTTGGTTTTTGGGGTGGTTTTGGGTTGGTGTTTTAGTGGCTTTTGTAGCTTTTGGGTAGATTTTGGGTGTGGTTTTGTGGCTTTTGTAGCTTTTGGGTAGATTTTGAGTGTGGTTTTGTGGCTTTTGGGGTGGGTTTTGGGTTGGATTTTGGGTTTAGTTTTGTGGCATTTGGGTTGGATTTTGGGCTTTGTGGCTTTTGGGTAGGTTTTGGGTTGGATTTTGGGTTTAGTTTTGTGGCGTTTGGGTTGGATTTTGGGCTTTGTGGCTTTTGGGTAGGTTTTGGGTTGGATTTTGGGTTTAGTTTTTGTGGCGTTTGGGTTGGGTTTTGTGGCTTTTGGGTTGGTTTTGGTGGGTTTTGTGGCTTTTTGGTAGGTTGTGGGTTTAGTTTTGTGACGTTTGGGTTGGATTTTGGGCTTTTTGGTTGGTTTGGGGTTGGGTTTTGTGGCTTTTGGGTAGGTTTTGAGTTTGTGGTGGGTGTGGTTTGTGGCTTTTGGGTAGGTTTTGGTTGGGTTATGGCTTTTGGGTTGGGTGTTGTGGCTTTTGGGTAGGTTTTTGGGGTGTGTTTTGTTGGGTTGTGGTGGATTTTGGGTTTAGTTTTGTGGCTTTTGGGTAAGTTTTGGTGGCTTTTGTAGCTTTTGGGTTGGATTTTGTGGCTTTTGGGTTGGTTTTGTGGCTTTTGGGTAGGTTTTTGGGTTGGTTTTTAGGTAGGTTTTAGGGTGGGTTGTTGGTTTTGGGTTGGTTTTTGGGTAGGTTTTGGGTGTGGTTTTGGTGGCTTTTGGGTTGAGTTTTATGGCTTTTGGGTAGGTTTTGGGTTGGATTTTGGGCGTGGTTTTGTGGCTTTTGGGTTGGTTTTGTTGGGTTTTGTGGCTTTTGGGTAGGTTTTTTGGGGTGGGTTTTGGGTTTAGTTTTGTGGCGTTTGGGTAGGTTTTGGTGGCTTTTGTAGCTTTTGGGTTGGTTTTGGTGGGTTTTGTGGCTTTTGGGTAGGTTTTTGGGGTGGGTTTTGGTTGGGTTTAGGTGTTTTGGGTTGGATTTTGGGGTGGGTTTTGTGGTATTTGGTTTTTGAGTAGGTTTTAGGTTTGAGACTTTTTTGGTTGGTTTTGGGTTGGGTTTTGGGTTTGTGGCGGGTGTGGTTTTTGGGTTTTGGGTAGGTTTTGGTGGCTTTTGTAGCTTTTGGGTTGGGTTTTGGTTGGGTTTTATGGCTTTTGGGTAGGTTTTTGGGGTGGGTTTTGGTGTTTTGGGTTGGATTTTGGGTTTAGTTTTGTGGCGTTTGGGTTGGATTTTGGGCTTTTTGGTTGGTTTGGGGTTGGGTTTTGGGTTTGTGGTGGGTGTGGTTTGTGGCTTTTGGGTTGGTTTTTGGGTAGGTTTTGGTGGCTTTTGTAGCTTTTGGATAGGGTTTTGGTTGGGTTTTATGGCTTTTGGGGTGTGTTTTGGTTGGGTTGTGGTGGATTTTGGGTTTAGTTTTGTGGCTTTTGGGTTGGATTTTGGGGTGGGTTTTGTGGCATTTGGGGTTTTTGGGTAGGTTTTAGGGTGGGATTTAGGTTTGTGGCTTTTTGGGTTGGGTTTTGGTAGGGTTTTGTGGCTTTTGGTTGGTTTTTGAGTAGGTTTTAGGTTTGAGGCTTTTTTGGTTGCTTTTGGGTTGATTTTGGGGTGGGTTTTGGGTTGGTTTTGGTGGGTTTTGTGGCTTTTGGGTAGGTTTTTGGGGTGGGGTTTGGGTTGGATTTTGGGCTTTTTGGTTGGTTTGGGGTTGGGTTTTGTGGCTTTTGGGTAGGTTTTTGGGGTGGGTTTCGGGTTTAGTTCTGTGGTGTTTGGGTTGGATTTTGTGGCTTTTGGGTAGGTTTTGGGTTTGTGGTGGGTGTGGTTTGTGGCTTTTGGGTTGGTTTTGGTGGCTTTTGTAGCTTTTGGGTAGGATTTGGGTAGGGTTTTATGGCTTTTGGGTTGAGTTTTGTGGCTGTTGGGTTGGTTTTGTGGATTTTGGCTTTTGGGTAGGTTTTTGGGGTGTGTTTTGGTTGGGTTGTGGTGGATTTTGGGTTTAGTTTTGTGGCTTTTGGGTTGGATTTTGGGGTGGGTTTTGTGGCATTTGGGGTTTTTGGGTAGGTTTTAGGGTGGGATTTAGGTTTGTGGCTTTTTGGGTTGGGTTTTGGTAGGGTTTTGTGGCTTTTGGTTGGTTTTTGAGTAGGTTTTAGGTTTGAGGCTTTTTTGGTTGCTTTTGGGTTGATTTTGGGGTGGGTTTTGGGTTGGTTTTGGTGGGTTTTGTGGCTTTTGGGTAGGTTTTTGGGGTGGGGTTTGGGTTGGATTTTGGGCTTTTTGGTTGGTTTGGGGTTGGGTTTTGTGGCTTTTGGGTAGGTTTTTGGGGTGGGTTTCGGGTTTAGTTCTGTGGTGTTTGGGTTTGATTTTGTGGCTTTTGGGTAGGTTTTGGGTTTGTGGTGGGTGTGGTTTGTGGCTTTTGGGTTGGTTTTGGTGGCTTTTGTAGCTTTTGGGTAGGATTTGGGTAGGGTTTTATGGCTTTTGGGTTGAGTTTTGTGGCTGTTGGGTTGGTTTTGTGGATTTTGGCTTTTGGGTAGGTTTTTGGGGTGTGTTTTGGTTGGGTTGTGGTGGATTTTGGGTTTAGTTTTGTGGATTTTGGGGTGGGTTTTGGTGGCTTTTGGGTTGGGTTTGTGGCTTTTGGGGTTGATTTTGGGTTGGATTTTGTGGCTTTTGGGTTGGTTTTGGTGGGTTTTGTGGCTTTTGGGTAGGTTTTTGGGGTGGGTTTTGGTTGGGTTGTGGTAGATTTTGGGTTTAGTTTTGTGGCTTTTGGGTTGTATTTTGGGGTGTGTTTTGGTTTTGTGGCATTTGGGTTGGTGTTTGTGGCATTTGGGGTTTTTGGGTAGGTTTTAGGGTGTGATTTAGGTTTGTGGCTTTTTGGGTTGGGTTTTGGTAGGGTTTTATGGCTTTTGGGTAGGATTTTGGGTGTGCTTTTGGTGGGTTTTTGGGTTGGTTTTTAGGTAGGTTTTAGGGTGGGTTGTTGGTTTTGGGTTGGTTTTTGGGTAGGTTTTAGGTGTGGTTTTGGTGGCTTTTGTAGCTTTTGGGTTGGATTTTGGGTGTGGTTTTGTTGGGTTTTGTGGCTTTTGGGTAGGTTTTTGGGTTTAGTTTTGTGGCGTTTGGGTTGGATTTTGGGGTGGGTTTGTGGCATTTGGGTTGGTTTTTAGGGTGGGTTGTTGGTTTTGGGTTGGTTTTTGGGTGTGGTTTTGGTGGCTTTTGTAGTTTTTGGGTTGGGTTTTATGGCTTTTGGATAGGTTTTGGGTTGGATTTTGGGTTGGTTTTGTGGATTTTGGGTTGATTTTAGTGGTTTTGGGTAGGATTGTGTGGTGGACTTTGGGTTTAGTGGGTTTTGTGTTGGGTTTTATGACTTTTGGATTGGGTTTTTGTTGGATTTTGTGGCTTTTGGGTTGGTTTTGGTGGGGTTGTGGTTGGGTTTTGGGTTGGTTTTTGGGCAGAGTTTGGGTTTAGTGGGTACTGGGGTTAGTTTTGGTGGGGTTGGATTTTGGTGGTTTTTGGGTAGGTTTTGGGTTGGATTTTAGGGTGGGTTGGTTTTGGTGGGGTTGTTGTTGGGTTTTGTGGCTTTTGGGTTGGGTTTGAGTTGGTTTTGGGTTGGACTTTGTGGCTTTTGGGTAAGTTTTGGGTTGGTTTTTGCACCCATATTGCAGCGACATGGTGAATGCGCCATTCGGAACCAAGCGAAATGTAGAATCTGTGACACTTTAAGACGCAAAACTTTACATGCAACACTTTGATAGTAAACCGTTTGAGGCACAGAGGCAGACGTTCCAGCTGTATCATGGGGCAAATAAAATATCACAAAGCTTTTACCTCCTTTCAAACTTAAAATGTAATGGCACTGTTAAGAGAAGGGGTTTAAGTGCCAAACTGGTATCAGCGCATTGTAACGCAATGTGTTGATTACCTCTCTGGCACCCAAATGGTTTAAGGGAAATCATCATGTTTTTACTTAGTCTATTCCAATGGAAGGACACTTAGTAAAACGTCGGGGGCTGAAATGTGTCTAGCAGCTGTTGGGGGTCCAGAAAACTGACCTCATTTTGCTGGAATGCAACAAGGAAGTCTGTGTGCGCAGTTCTCATAGACCTGTAGTGTTGGGCTTTCAGACCTAATATGGAGGATCTATGGTGATCTTAGACTTCAGGTTTGGCGGTTCGGTCTCTTTACCCCTTAGTAACCACTCAATCTGGCAAGGGGTGGCCACTAAGGACAGAGCTTTTTTTGAACCACTTTATTCCTGGATCACCGTGCAGCCACACGACAACTCTGAAATTCTGTGACGTGCCCGGACCACCACCAGTCCATAACTGCCAGTCTGCCATGACGGTCCTGTCACGTCATTGGTCCCTATGGTTTTAAAGGCTCCCATCGGTCCACCAGGACTCAAAATGCAGCCACTGCTTCACTGGCCGGCCCGCTCCCATGGGAGCAGATCTGTCAATGAGGCACTTATTGGAAGACAGTTACCCTTTAAATCCATGGAGAATTTTAATTTGTCCTCTACAGTGCAGATAATTTGGGTCACAATTCCTCGGCCTCACAAAACATCAGCCTCAATGGCTCAGATGAGCAAAAATCACTCAAACAGCAGCTTGGATGGAAAGAAAAACAAGTTGGGGGGAACTAGTCTCTAATTTACAAAAGACCTGGTGGGATCTTAGTTTCCATGGAAGAGTTTCTTATTCCAACTAAAACATGTTCATTTACTGCATGATCCTCTAAACAAATAAAACGCAGTGTGTACTTGTATCAATAAAGCAGGGCTAACGTCCATTGTACGTCAGTGAACAAGTCAACAGTTTCTGTGTTTTAGTTTAATATCCTTGCTTCACCCTTTAAAGACCAGAGGGGTACACAATCCCCCCCCCTTTAAAGTGGTTGGAAAAGTATTATATTTACAGGGATTCTTCTGCAGAGTGCAAGACATGTACTTCCACCGTAGGGAGGTGCTTAATTCAAACATAATTACAGTTCAAACTAGTTCCAATTTTCCTGTCCTTGAAGAAATTCTGTCCCAGACAGTATTTCTCCATTAAAAACTATTCCATCAGCAACACCTAGTGGTGACTATCAAAGCTGCATTGTGACGATAAAATAAAATAAAATAAAATAAAAAAAAAACTGAAGCAAGTCTGAACTGCTATACTTTTTGAATTGATCATCTCTCAGCAGTGAGAGGACTCGTTTTATTCTGCAGTTAAATAACTACAAATTTACTACAACCTTTTAATGCTTTGAATGACAGAGGCACGCAATGCATTGCTTCAAAGCGTTTTCACATATGTTCAGTGACAACAAAAACATTCTATCTAAATGTAATCCAGTTTCACCTTATTTTGTTAAATAGAGGTTTACATGACGCTGGTGTAATTATTGCCCTGGGGTAACCATGCAGCACAGGAAGCTGTCACATACTCTTCGAATATCACTGAAATGCCTAGAGGGAGACCTGATTGGTCAAAGGCTTGGCACAGGCTCCTGTGAGGTACAGTGGCTGGTTACTCAAGCGCTGTGCACACAACAGTAGTAAGGACTTTTAAAGCTATTGCTTGTTAAAGCTTTGCCGATCAGCATAATGTACCATGCTGCTTCTTCGGCACAGCTTTTCTTGACTGCCTAATCTCTCTCCCAGCTGCCCCAGGAAGCGTGTTCACGCTTCCCTTCGGTGTGCTGTGAATGTCTTCTAGCGTTATAGCAAGCTTCAGTTACCATTATATTGAGGTTGAAACCACAGTGTAATGCTAACCGGAGCTTGCTGTAACGATAGAAGACATTCACAGCACACCGAAGGGAAGCGTGAACACACTCCCTGGGACAGCTGGGAGGGAGGTGGGAGGAGAGGAGCTCTGCTGTGCACATTAAACAGAAGTGCACAGCAGAGTGGAGGCAATATATTTAAAAATGCTTTCTTTTAGAAAAAAAAAAAAAAAACACCTTTCCTGCAACTACTGTTGTAACAAAACGTACGGTAAAACATTTTTTTTGTAGGTGATACATCCCCTTTAAATTTGTAATCTATCACCTAAAACAACTTTGGCAATTCTGAAAGCTCTTTGAAAATCACCTATATTTTGTTTAAACCATTTTTTATTTGGAAAATTGTTTTTTTTAATTATTTAGATAGAATATTAATGTAGGAGATACAACAGGAAGTGTCTGCATGGCATACCTTAATTATCTCTCCCACTCACTGACACTTCTCAGCAAGGTGTCAGTGAATGGGGGAGGTAATGTAGGATTAAGACAGGAAGTACCTGCTCAGCATGTCTCAGTTAGCTTAATGTATACATCCAAATTAAACAAAATAAAAAGTGGCTAATCCAACATACAGGATATTTTGAAATCTTTTCCAACAAAGTTATTTTTAAGTGTTTTTTTTTTTTTTTAAAGAAGGTGGGGGTTACAGCTTTAACACTAACCTGATCTACTGAACCTGTGGATACTAGAACCATCTCAGTTTAACTCTGAAATCAAACGTCTTAAAGAGAAATAAAAAAGCACCTTACCTTTAAATGAGAAGTAAACTTTTCTAAATAAAAAAATATTAAGAAACAAGATTACTCTTACTGCTATGATTTTTTTTTTATCCAAAAGTTATTATATGTCAAATGTTTTTTAATACATTAAACTGCAATTATATATTGTGGCCAATATATGGTGCTGTCCCTATGACTTACTATGGACAGTTGTAGTCACAGAGTCAAAATCTCCCACAGAGTGCATTATTGGTCAAAAACAAAAAGCCTTTTAGACACCCATTGGTGCTGTTTCTTAATCCTCTGAATGTTAAACAAAAAAGGAGAGGGTGAAGCTTGAATTGTAATAACTTTTGTATGAAATAGCTTCCTGCAGTTGCAAAGGCCTTTAACATCACTAGGTTAGTGTTCCTTTACATATAATAAGCTGCAGAGAAGGGTGTATATGGTCAGAGTGCTACAATGCCTGTTGTGTGTGCAGGCAGCCATGTTGGGGTGTGTGTGTGTGCGATTCATTCCTTCTCTTTTAAACTACTGCCACATATAAAACCATTCACAAGACAGCAGAATATTGATGGACTTCAGCTCACTGAGGTCCCTCAATCAACAGGCACAGAGGCCTATTCTAACATGCCACTGGGGACTCTGCATGGAGACATGCTCTTTAAACCACATAGGCATCCCCCCTTTAACTCTCCTGTAATGAAAGGAACTACAACAACCCGCCATTTAAGTTAATCAAAGGAGAAAATCCTAAAGGCCGCTGTTAAACAGTTCTGTATGGAATGGATATCTTTACTTCAGGGTATGTCCGCGGAGGCTGACATGATTATTGCAGGACCCCAAAGCTGCAAAGTGGTTAACCCTTTGAGTTAAGGGACCTCCTTCTTTCTCCTAGCTACTGACCCAGAGTCCACAATAAATAAAGGAGGAGGCTGGCACTCACCACTTAAACACTGAGAACACTTATTGCATTGTACATTCAGTCCAAGATGGTTGAACAATGGACAAGCAGTAGACAACATATGGACCAAGAACAATGGCCGCCACTGAGCCTCATTCACACACACTTCACCAATTGTTCAATGTGTATCCATCTTCAGCGGATCACGTAATGTAATATAGGAGAGGTGAGTGCCAGCCTCGTTGTTCTGTATTTGTTGCCTATATCCTTCTAATATCTCGGTAGAAGGAGTTTTGAAGTCCTTCAGAAATAATAAATGTCTGCCTCAGCGGATATGATATGCAATACTAATTACGGCTTATTTTTGGAAACCTGTCCACTCAGAACTAACACAGAGTCCATTAGGATTTTTCAAGATTACATTAAGGGAAATTGGGGGTTATTAGAAGGTGTGTGAGTTCCGTTAATCATTCATGAACACCGGTATGTTCATATATGAAGAACAGAACAGTGCAACAACAACTTGACATGGAGTGTTTGGAGAAAGTGCAAACAGATGCAGATGAGGCCTCAAATAATCATGAGTTAACCCACTGAGTGCCAGAGAGGTATCCAAAGAAATGCATCTGGTACCTCTCAGGCACGCAAAGGGCTTAAAAAAAAAATCAGAAAATAAATACACAATTATTTGCTTTGATAACTTGTTGCTATAATAATAATAATTTAAAAGACAGCTGAGCGACACCACTAACAATGGTACATTGGTAGTAGAAACTGGTGGAGTGATTTGTGAGATTACTTAAAGGGATAGCAACACAATATAGAGTAAAATTTATATTGTAAGGTTTATCCTCCCGAGTACAACAAAGGTACCCTTCACTGCTGAGAGGTGTTTTATTAAAAAGTTACTGCAGCTATAAGTTGATTGTTTTAGGCGCAGGATCTCAAGCTGTTGCTACGTCATCCTATGGAAACTTCTGGTTAATTGACCAGAAACGCCAATAGGATGGTGTAGGAACAGCAACACTGTTCCATTTCAGGCCTTTGAGATATACTGCACCTAAAGAATTCAAGTTTGAGCTGAAGTAACTTTTGAATAAAAAATCCGAGGAGGATACACCTTACAATATAAATCTTACTATATATTAAGTATTACTATCCTGTTAAAACATGAATATCAATATATTCGGAAGTTTTTTTTTTCTTCCTATGTAAAACTATGGTATGCCTGCTGCAAGGAGATTCTTTGTCCAAATGTTTTTACAGATCAGAACTGCTTTTTGGGGTGCAGTATATTCACAGCTTGCATAGTTTATGGGCCACTGAAGTAACAGAGCCCCCATGAAATGGATAGACCATGAATATACTGCACCCAAAAAATACAATTTTCCTCTATAATCATTTTTTGAAAGCAGCTTCTCCCAAAATATTGGGAGTAACCTTGTTTTAGAAATATATACACACGTTCTTCCCCTCATAAGTGACATTTTTCATTAACAAGAAATTATTTAACATAAAAAGTAAAATCTCATTATTATTTATTTAAAGAACAAATAACACCTCCTAATACCTTACTATGGCCAGAAAATCCTAATGACCTCTACGAACTTTGCCCTTGTGCCTTTGTTCGCCAGATAAACATCTTCAGTCAGGACTAGATGTCCTGTCCATGGAGGCGGACATGACAGTTTTTCCCCCCAAAGGAAAGCAGGGAGAGTCCATGAGTCTAATTACTCTTTAAAACTTTGAGGGGGTTAAAGGACTAGACGGGTGCACAACACCATTGCAAATAATTGTATTCTAAACCCCTCCAGCCCTTAAAAGGTTAAGATTACCATGTGCGGTGAGCTGAGTCTGTGTCCCGTGATCACGTCAGCAACTATCATGGCTGCCTCCATTGGACACAACATCCACAACTGACTGAAGATGTTATATCTCTTGAACCAAGGCATAAAAGCAAATTTCATAGGGGTCATTACAATTTTCTGACCATAGTAAGATGAGGGTTATTATTATGACGTGTTCGTTTTCCTTTAATAATTTCATGTTAATACAAATTAAGCTGAACAAACTCTAAACTAGTATCTACTAGTATCTCACCCATTCTGGCACTCAAGAGTTAAAGGAGCAGTAAACTTTTTTTTTTAATGAAAACCTATATGATATAGAGCTTTTCCTGCTGACTAAGACAAGTTCACTCCCACCGCTATTAGTTGTTATAACCTTTGAATAAAACAGTTCAAATAATCACAAGGTAAATTTACTGTGTGTTTACTTCCTGATAGTAAATTAATTTCGTCAGTTAGAACTGTGTTTACTTCCTGATAGTTCTAACCGACAGGAAGTGGCTCAGCAGTTTATATCACATTCTATGGAAAGCGTTTTGTCATTGACTTTCTTCTGACATAGAATGCAACAGAATAACTAATTGGAATTTGACCACTAGAGGGCACTGATAATGTAAAACAAACCTCAAGGGTTTAAATGGAAATAACTCTAGAAATATGTGTCTCTCGGCAGTGGCTGTGCCCTTATTTTACTCAACAGGAAAAGCCCTAGAATAAATATTTTTTTATAACAAAAGTTTAATGCTCCCTTAATTGCACAATATAGAAGAAAGTGTCGATTCCCTGTACTGTATCCACATAAAATGACTATTTTTGTCAAATAAAAAGGTCAATGTACACAGGTATAAATCCAAGCTGATTAAAAGACAACTTTATACAGCCGAGCATGATTTAAGGGCAATAGATGGAGGTGTGCGATATCCGCCCCTCCAGCTGATGAATTACAATTTCCATAATTCTCAGCATAAAGAGACTATATGTAAAGCATTTCAAATGTATATGGAGTCATATTTATTTATTTAAAGGAGCAGTATACATTTTTAATTACCAAAATACATGTTAAAGAAAGAAAAAAAAAAAACATTTACTGCACCTTTAAAGATTTAACCCTGTGCTAGACACATCTGCAATGAAATGCAGAGTTTCTAGCATCTGTCTTAGTGCCAGAGTGGTCTCCAAACGCATTGCTCTGCTTTGCGTTGAACACACCTCCAGCACACAAAGCGTTAACATAAACTGTGACAAGCTCTGGAATTGTGTGAAAATGTCTGTTAGGGAGAGATAAAGCTCTTCCCTTCAATCGAAATGTTCTATCTTCCTGAAGAAGAGCGTATAAATTATAGGAGTGAGGCGGACCATTGTGCCTCGTTCAAGGGTTTATACACTTAATATATATATATATTTAAATATAGACCTCTTTATATAGCACTCTGTATATAGTTCTGTAAAGAAAGCAGCATTTGCTCTGTTTGTGCTAGGAGAGAGAGAGAGCGCATGGCAGAGCTCAGATTTGCTATGTACAGGTATTTGCAATGCTAGTGCATGGGCTAGTCCAATCATTCCTGCAGGATTTAGTGGTTTTTACCTAGGATTTCACATGTATGGGGGGGACCCAGGTAAGATCAAAATAACAATTGTCCATTAGAAACATAAAATATATAGGAAACATTGCATGGGTCGCGCTAGATGGGGGTGAAAGGGCATACCTCACCCAGCCCTCAGATGAGTCACTAAAGTCTTAAAACAGTTCTAGACGTGTGCTCCAGAGCACGTTATATGGGGGCAGATTTTGTACTTCCCTCTTGCATCAACATGCCCTAATAGCAGCAGAGTTGGGCTTGAACCACCAGTTTGGGAATCTCCCAAAACGGACGTACACACGCACCCACATACCCACTCACATTACAGTCATAGGCAGAAAGGAAAAAAGGAGCAATTGTGGGGCAAACCAACTGCACCACAGGAGTAACAGATAAAACAATCCTTCTTGCATGTTCGAGGTCTCCAAGACCCATGGGAGATTTTCCTTTTTTCAGTGTGGCGCAGCTTGTTTGCTTCAGAATGATTCCTCTTTTGCTTAGCGCATATGCTCCATAATGTAAATAAACCACTGACAAAAATAAAATCAACTTTAGCAATCACCTTACGACCCCTCCCTAAAGTACATCAACTGTCCTGTGACATTACCGTTCGTTAGCCATGAAAAATCTTCCCCAGGCCCTTGAGCTGACAGCCTCCTGACAAGGTTGCTCCCTATCCCCTCGACAATGGTTTAAGAAGATTCTCATGCAGAGCAGAACAAGGGAGGACACTGTCCATGTTAGGAGTATGAAGATCATGTCCGGTCTTCTTGAATGTCCCAGTGATGACATTGCCCACCGCAGCTCTGTCCGGGTAAGAGAGGATTTGTGCAGGTGCAGCCGGAGAGAAAACAGCAGGGATTCTTCTTTACGTTCCCCACGTGCATGCCGTTCTCCTTCACAGCCTACCCTCCTGGTACAAGTGGCCACCCCTGAGTGCACAGGGGGTATTTATCTGATTATCACACCACTGTGCTGATTCTGTTGACTGGTTTTTGTTTGGGATTCCCTGGAACTGTGTTTGTTCCCATAGTTCCCATAGGGTGATGGGAAGCATGCTGGGGCAGTGGGGATGTTGGCGGCAGGGGTGAATGAGGAGTGAGGGGTGTGTGCGGTGTATGTGGCGTGTGTGGAGACGGGGGAGGAAGAGGTGGGTATGATGGGTGGGGAGGGATGGGTGAGATAGGGGAACATGGAGATTGGTTGTGTTGCGTGGGGTGCTGCTGAGTATACTGTGAGTGAGTGGGACGTTGTGGCTGAGAGGGTGGCATGGCAGAAGGGTGATGGCTAAACACAAAGTGCTTTGGGGGCTGCTTCTGCATGGTGTGTTGGGCCTGATGCATATGCTGGGGGTAGGTATGGCTCATGGCATGTTGTGGCACAGAACCATACATGGGCAAAGGAGACTGAGGTTGGTTTGTAGGATGGCGGCCATGTAGCGTGTACTGTGGATGAGGAGAGCTAGGGGTCATTGGCTGCCCTCCCACCGGTGGCCTCTTCTGCTGGCCAGGACGCTGCAGCGTGAACTGAGCTGAGGAGGGAGGCACGTGGTAGCGATGAGAGGGCAGAGGGGGAGGTTGGTGCGGTTGCTGGGGAGGTGCGGAGGTTGGTGGCTGGGAATGGTAAGGCGGTGGGGCCTGAGCCAGCACCCCCTGGCTGTGGCAGTACTGGGCATGCAATGCCTGGATTTTGGACTGTCCATCAGACATCCCTGGTGGTGTGTGCGGGTGAGGTGGCAAGGAAGCAGGGGGCATGTTCTGGAAGGGGCCCTTTCCTCGCTTGCTTCCAAACAGAGAGCCCAAGAAAGAGGAAGAGTTGGAGACGGGTCTAGGTGCCTTGTACTCCTCTGGCGGGGGAGGAGGTGCAGCTGGAAGCCGTTGGTGCGGGCGTGGACTGCTAATGATAGACCCCTTGGGAGGAAAATGGAGAGAGACTGGTGTAAGTGACCAAATCTTCCTTATTGACCCCCCCCCCCCCCCGATTCTACAGATGTCTCCAATGCAAGGGGTTAATATTATGCACATAGCTAAGCCACAACTGCAAAGCACAACACTTAAAGGGAACTAACACCTAATTCTATCCCCCTTCCAACTTACATTACTATGGCCAGAAAATCCAATTGCCCAATCTGAATGCTGCCCTTGATTCTTGGTCCAAGAGACAACATAGTCAATCAGTTCATGATAATCATGTCAATGGAGGTGGATATGACACTTGCAGGCAGGCAGGCATGACTCCTGGACCCCAAACTCCACCGACTGGAACCCACCCCTCCCAACTGAAGATGACAGAGGGCATGAGACCTACTGCAGTGGGTGGAGTTTGGGATACAGAAGTCCTGTCGGCAACAGTGATGTCACAGAGATGGACATGATGTCATGGATTAACTACGGATGTCTCCAAACGCATTGCTAAGCAGTGGATTGAAGATCTTTCATTCACTCGCGGAGTTAAAAGTCCTGTTTAAATCAACTGGAATTTGGGACTTTTTAATTATGGAACAAATTAATGTTTGTCCCAGAAGTAATGCAATTTTTCTTTTGTGCAAAAGGACTGTAGTGTCCGTTAGAATTTTCGGGCCATAGTAAGGCAAGCGTGTGGGTGAGATGGTTAATAGTATTATTCCTTTAACCCTCTGAGTGCGATCCGGCACTCAAAGGGTTAAAGGAAATGGTAGAGAACTGCTACCCTCTAAACAAGCATTGTGCTACAGGTCTCACAAACACACTGGGAAAGACATGCAGCCAATCCCCCCCATCACTTACTTCAATGGTGCTGTCCAAAGATCCAGCGCTGTTACGCCTACCTCTCTTACCTAAGCACCAAGTTAGTAAGAAGCAAGCATTAAGAGGCAGGACAAGGAAGAAACATGGAGGAAACGCACAGGCAAGTGGAATGAACACCACATGGAGAAGTACGTGTAACGGACAAGAAGATCCATGCACCGAAGGGTGAGATCGGGTCAATGCCACAGACTAGGGCTGTCCACGTTCAGTCCTCAACGGCCACCAACAAGTCAGGATGTAAGGACTTCCCTGATTAAAGAGAGAGTAACGTTTCAGTGTGAGCAAAGCTGCAATCCTTCCTTGTAGTGCCTACTACTGATCCGTTACTTTAATAATGCTGAAATTGCTCTATATTATCGGATATACTATAAACTGTCCCCTCCAGCCCCTTATATGTACATCATCCTTTGTGCCTCAGAGGTGGAAGCAGATCAAGACGGTGGACAATCTTCTTTCAGTAAAGGGAAAACCTGCCCTCCTCTATCAAGGAGGGGGGCAAGGTCTACCTTATACTGAATGAAGCCAGATTGTCCCTCGATTTGATCTGTCCACTCAAACGGACGGATTTCAGATCTCAGAAGATGTGGCCTGGCATACTGATAAGGGTCGGGGGTCGGGGGTCGGCAATTTATAATATTGTATCAGAGAACACAGAGTGATTTCAGCATTACTAAAGTAACGGATCAGTAGTAGGCAAGACAAGGAAGGATTGCAGCTTTGCTCACACTGAAACATTACTATCTCTTTAACCAATGCGTTGGGTACCCCTCTGGCACTCAAAGGGTTATATCCAGGCCTGTCGGTGGCCCTTGACGACTGAATTTGGACAGCCCTACGGTAGACAAAGTTGGAAAGAGTGGATGAAGGAGGAGGCGGTGGTAACAGAGCATTTCATTGGGGAGAGAAACAGAGAGAAGTGTGAATTGCAGAGCAAGAAGCTTCCCTAGTACACACACACACGCACGCACGCACGCACGCACGCACGCACGCACGCACACACACACACACACACACACAAAGACACGAACGCACGCGCACACGCACGCACGCACGCGCACACACACACGCATGCACACACATGCACACTCACGCACAAAGACACCTGCTCTGGCCCCAGCCTATTCTACTGTGGGAGAGGCACGATCAACCCGCTGCACAGAGCAGGGTGGTCAATATGAGGCTTTCCAGCTGCAGCTAGATTACAGCTCTTATTATCCATTGCCAGCCAACAATGGGAGTCCTAGTCCAGCAGCATTTAGACTACAACTTCCATCATCCTTCACCCAACCATGGACTTGTAGTCCAAGCAAAAGCTGGAAGGCCTCACAATGTTGTCACCTGGCACAGAGTGATCCCTTTCAAGTAACAGTCCCATTGGCCCATATTTACACAAACAAACTGGAGTTATTCTGGGGTAAACCAACCTCATCATAGAGAACAGATACAAATTCCTGTTACATTAAATTGGGCTTTTAACCCATGGAAAGCAATACGTTGGAGACCTCTCTGGCATTCAAGGGGTTAAAATGCACTATTCAAGTGCGTGGGAATTTAGAATTTTTTTATTGCATCCCCCATGGTGCAGTTGGTTTACTCCAGAATAACTCTGATTTGTTTTTAGAAATATGGGCCTAAGGGCTTTATGTATCAACTAGAATGTTACGGGAGAGATAAGCATTCCCAAAATGGCTCATTCATTAAAATGGGGTTCTTAAACCAGTGAATGCTATAGGAGGTGTCCAACGCATTGCATTGGGTATTTTTTATTTTCCCCTATGTTTCGGATGGTGTGCCCCAGAATTTAGACCAGTGTAAGGCCGCTGCAGTTGGCATAGGTGCTGAGTATTTTTATAATGCAGAGCGTATTATGGCAGAAGCATGTTGACGATGAGATCTGAGATGGGGAGGGGGCACTCACCAGCATCCGAAAGATCTCGCAGGGAACTGCTCAGAGCACTTCTCTTCAGCCCTTCCCCTAGCGCATACGTGTCGTCAAGGCTGGGCCGGCCCAAAGTTCCATTTACTGCTTCCTTCATCCCCGGGCCAGGGGAGGTGTTAGGGCGCATTACTCCCTTCTGCTTTTCAAGCTCGGCTAAGAGAAAGAGGAGATTTGTTATAAGGGAACTATATCTTAGGAAGAAGGGCGCTTAGGACTGTATTCAGTAAGCGAAAGTGCTTTAACGCCGGTGCAAAACACATGCACCATAAGGGCTAAATAAATGTGTTAAATTACTGGGAATTTTCATTTCTTCCTACTGCACAGTTACTGAATACGGCCCTTAGTGTTTAAATATGCTTCTCTCATACAACCTCCCTATGTATCTATTTTTTGCAAATATATGTATATATATATATATATATATATATATATATATATATATATATATATATATATATATATATATATATATATACACATGCATTGCATCTACATTAAAGGGATAGTAATGTTTCATAATAAAAGCAGCTCTAATTAATCATCATTGTATTTGGACCTTGGAGAGTGTTATTTCAATTCTGTCAGAGTTGTAGTTCAAGAGTAATTGATTGACAAAATATCCCCCTCCCGCCCCTTTTACTGATGTAACACTGCTCAGCCAGAGCAGAAGGGAGGTGCCCAGGTAGACTGCAGAGAGGGACAATCTTCAATTAAGATAAGGGAGAAACCTGAAAAACTTGTCAAGGGGGGCAGGGCTTTCATTGTTCTCATAGGAAGAAGATTGTCCCCTTCTGTTATCTGTCTGGTCTATGGACTGGATTCCACATCTGAGAAGAGACGGCTTACACTAGGTAAAAGGGGCGGGAGGGGAAACTTTGCTTGTGAATATCTTTCAAACCATAAAGGTTTGAGAGATCAGACTTATATTGTTCTTCATGTTTTTTTTTAATGCCTACAAAATAAAATAAAGATAAAACAAAGTATTACTATCTCTTTAAAATCACCTCATTAGATCGCACCGCTTTATGTTAGGCTTCAAAAGTCTAAATGAGAAATCAAGAGAAAAAGCACCATCCATGGTTTGGTGCTTTTCTTGCAGAATAAAACAAGGTTACTATAACTACTAAATGATTCATTCCAGTTCAGATATGTAGTTTATTTTTTAATTAAAATTCAGTTTATAAAAATCACCACTAGGTGATGATGTTGCTATTGCTTTCTATGGAGAACTACAGCTGATGACCAAAAGTTCTCCATAGACTGCAAAAAAAGTTTTCTCAGTGGTAAAAGCCCTGCAATATGTATAAATTTTTCCACAAAACACAATTACTATTAATCTATATAGGAACGCTATCTTGGCAGCTAGAAGTAAAATGGCGTTGGTGGGTTAACGTGCAGATACAGTACTGGTAGAGATAAAGGTGAGTTAAACTTACATTCCACTCGGTATTTCTCCATCTCTTGCACCTCTGCGATGGATTCTCGTAGGTCGCTGGTAAACCGCAGTCGGTCTTGTAAGCTCGGAGCGTTGAAAATGATTAACACTTTCCGCTCTCCGCCAGGTACGGCTGAGAGCAGTTTGATGCCATGCTGGTAATCTGTAACAGGAGTGAGAAAATATTTTACATAGAAATACACCATGAAATGCATTTCTGTTCCTTGCCAGCCTGGACAGAGTGCTGCCACAGAGAGAAGTCTGATAACCCTTCGAGTGCCAGAGGGGTGAGCAATGCATTGTGAAGCAATGATCACAGCGCTCCCGCAGGAGCGGCGTGAGCACAAAATATAGGACTGTCATTGGTCCCTTAGTTAAGGACACCGATGACGGTCCTGACGTGTCACCGTTACATAAGGGGCTAAATTGGGGTACCTTGGCCAAAGTATGCAACCAAACCTCAACTTGAAAATAATGGGTAAACAGTTTTCTAGGCAATAACGTGCGCTACACAATTGTTTACATTTAAGAAACCCTATGAAGTGGCGCAGGTTTATTTTTTCTGCATGTCAGTAAGGTCAATGTGCAAGTTCCACTCACAGGAGTTCTGGAAGAGTTGCATTTGCATGTCCACCAGGGGGAAGGACTGCCGGAAGCTGTAGGTCACTAGGATTTTCTTCTTCTGGAAAATCTTTGTCACCTGTCAAGAGAGAGAGGACAACACAGCGTGAAGACTTAGCACTCATACCACAGGAGCTACTAGGTACTGATAAAAGGGTCCAGGAGTGTCCAAGTTCGGTCCTCAAGAGCTACAACCAGGCCAGGATGTAAGGATTTCCATTTTTGATCACAGATAGCCAATCAAAATGAATATTGCACCGATTATCTCACCTGTGCTTAATAAGGAAAACATTTAAATCCTGGTCTGCTGATGGCCCTTGAGGATTGAACTTGGACAGTCTTGGTCTAGGGTCTCATGACTAAACTAAGTCTTGTTGAGAGCTTGAGGTATGTAATCCTGCTAATAAAGGTGCAATTTGGCAGCTAACGAATAATGTGTTAGGTCAGCAGTGAACAACTTAAGGGCTTGCAGGTGCAACCAGACTACACACCTCCCATCATTCCTGAATGATGGGAGTTGTAGTCAGCTGTTGGAGCTCTTCATGCTGCCCACCACTGCATTAGGTTGATTGAAACCCCGGATCTTTTGGGAATGTAGCAACTCGCTCCCTCCCAGGAAGGATAAGCTAAGACTCACCACCAACAGGTCATTGAAGAGGAAGACCTCCCTCTGGTGGAGACCCATTCGTTGAGGGCGGTTAGGATCAGGGACCTCGTAGAGCTGACAGCAGCAGACAAGACGCCGATGTGGAAGAGACAGGACCTGCGGGAACACAGGGAGACGGAGATATATTTGAAAGATATTTCTCAATTGTAGCGCACTTTACGCTTGTAACTGTTTGTATCACAATATAAAATTAGGGTATATTTTAAAAGAAAAATGTCTTTCATAGCTTTTGTATGAAGCCATCTTCCAGCAGTTGAAATACCCATTTTTGTTTCATTTCACTGCTTAGTAAATCTTGCCTATACGTAGACGTGTACAGAGGATATTTGTGAAAGGAGTAGAGGAACCCACTCACCGGCTTCTTTCCTACAATCATTCGCTCAACTGCCTGCACCTGAGACACGTGATCATCGTTGGTTCTCAGTTCCCGACCCTGGATCCTTTGGTATATCCCAACCAAAAGGTCCCGGGGGATATCCTCTCCGTTATCCACACCTACGAAATGCATCCGTTAGTAAGAAAACATACAAGAGAGGAAAAAATGAGAAAACATGAAAGAAATGGGGTATTGCCAAGAAAGCAAGGAGTGGAGGTAATCAAGAGACGTAGAAAGAATGGGCATCTGAGTATAATGGTTCCTCACCACGTAGATTCTTTATAAAATCATCCAGCTTCATCTTGCGTTCGGGTTTGACGCTTGGACTGTACATGTCCGTATTGAGCAGGATTATGGCAAATGCTAGGATGAAGATGGTGTCCGGGTTGCGGAACTGACGTACCAGGGCTGGGTTGCACACACAGTAACGTTGGCTGTAACAGAGAAAGAGAGCAAAACCATGATTTCGACAATCAGCTGAACATGCAAGCCATGAGTTTTGATTAGTGGAAGAGTAAACGTGAGGATCACAGGCTGAAGAGATAAGAAAGTGAAACAGTCACATTCATCTTCATCGGAACTGCATGAATATCAGATTATCAGTTACACAAATTATCTAGAACTGAGTGGCAGCTGAGAGGGAGAGGCTTATGGAATGTTCATATCTTACTGAAAGGTGAAAGGGAAAGCAGAATGGAATATATGTACCTGGCTAGCAAGGACTGGCAGGTGAGAGGGAGATTACTGTGGAATGTTTGTATCATACTGCCATTTGAGAGGGACAGCACACTGGAATGTTAGTATCTATTTGATAGGGACTGGCAGGTGGGAGGGAGACCAATGTGGAGTGTTTGTATCTGGCTGACAGGGATAGACAGGGGGGAGGGAGCGCAGTGTGGAATGGTAATATCGGATTGGCAGGTGGGAGGGAGTATCAGTGAGGAATGTTAGTATCTAGTTGACAGGGATTGGTAGGTGGGAGGGAGTGCAGTGTGGAATGTTAGTATCTGGCTAACAGTGACTGGCAGGTGACAGGGAATGTAGTGTGGAATGTTCGTATCTAGTTGACAGGGATTGGTAGGTGGGAGTGCAGTGTGGAATGTTCATATCTAGCTGACAGGGATTGGTAGGTGGGTGGGAATGCAGTGTGGAACGTTTGCATCTAGCTGACAGTGATTGGCAGGTGTGAAGGAGAGCAGTGTGGAATGTTTGTATCTAGCTGACAGGGATTGGCAGGTGGGAGGGAGTGCAGTGTGGAATGTTCGTATCTAGCTGACAGGGATTGGTAGGTGGGAGGGAGAGCAGTGTGGAATGTTATTATCTAATCTAGTTGACAGGGATTGGTAGGTGGGAGTGCAGTGTGGAATGTTCATATCTAGCTGACAGGGACTGGCAGGTGGGAGGGAGTGCTGTGTGGAATGTTAGTATCTGGCTGACAGTGATTGGCAGGTGACAGGGAGTGTAGTGTGGAATGTTATCAGGCTGGTATGCAGGCCAGCACTGCCTATCTGCATAATCTGACAAACAAATTAAGCTAAATATCTCCTGCTGTTGTTCTAAATAAAGAGTTCATTTGTACATATTTGGCAAATAAAAATAGGAATAAGCAAAAGACAAATCACCTGAAAGCTTCAATGAGTCTCTCGACTTTCTGAGCCTCTCCCTGAACACGAATGTGCGCCTGGAATTTCCTCAAAGCGTCATCCAGATCCATGTTCGAGAAATCCATCTCATCCACCACGCAGCTGGAAGAAACAGAGGCGTCTTAATGCAGAGAAATGTGTTGTGTGCTCCCTGGCACTCAGAGGGTTAAGGAACAGGTATAGCCACAACTGTGGACACACCACTGTGCACTGTCAAGACCAGATAATTATATGGATAGCATGTCACAATGGTAATGAACACCCCTGATCTTTAAAGGGTTAACACAGAAAAACCGAATTTGATGCCCGATAACCACTTTACCAATCCAGCCAATCCACATCCCCTGTTAAAAAAACAAAACAAAAAAAGCTGTGCCTTAGGTAATTCTGAGAGTAGTTGTAAATCTATCCTGAAAGAATGTCATTTAATGTTTTAGCCCTTACCACTGCCGCTGGATAGCAATTCCATTGATTTACAACCTTTTCCATAAAGTATTACTTCTCCTAGTCTCCAATTTTAGGCATGTTCTTTTGCACTAGAATTTATCTTTTTCTGGAAAAATAGATCCCTCCCGAACTATATTACATTCTTTCATATATGAAGGTTTCAGTCATATCCCCCCTTTTTCCTTTTATTCCCCAAGCTTACATATGAACTTATTAAGATCCCGCAGATTGTTATTTACACCATGCAGCAGTTTAAGAGCATTTATTTCTGAAGATATGTTCTCCAGAGCTGTACACATTACTCAAGATAAGGTATTACTAGTTATCTATAAAGTGGCATTAGAACATGTATTTTACTGCTGCCCTTACCTCTTCCTGTACAACCTAGCACCCTGTTAGCTTTCCCTTCAGCACTGCTTGCCTACATTTGGTGCTGTTAATAGTAAATGGGTCTAATCAGAATCACTGTGATATGGAATATGCTTAAGGGAAATACAGACGTCTTTAACACTAACATATACCACCCTCTCAAACACAAAAGTGCAGTCTCCTTACTCAAGCACATGCTGCTCTGAAAACAAGAAATGAGACTGGCTCAATCACAGAAGAGAGACCTTACTCACTCATCCTGATCACCAGACTGAGCTTCTTACTCTGGGTCATTCTGCTCTATGAGATAAGGCAGAACACCTTCTCTCTTTCTCACATTCTGCTTGATCAAAGAAGAAAGCACATCCATTCTATCACTTAAGAGGGTGAGCCTTACACTACCAATAATACAATAGAGGAGACCTTCCTTACTCTAGCACATCCCGGTTGAACTGTTTCTGACGATTGCCCAGGAACTCGCCGATCATCTGTCGACTCAAGCCTTTTCTCTCCAGGATAAAGTGCGCCACCCCGACAGGTGTATCGGATAGGAAGCCCCTCTCTATTAGATACTGGATTCCTTTTTCTGGTTTCCTGTAAGTAAAAGGGAGGCAGGCAAAAGGTGACAATGACTTTAGAGTAGTGAAGTTGTATAAGAAGTGAATATCTGTGTCAGTAAGTAAAGTGCAAAATAGATGTCAAAAACTACAAGTCCCACTATCCGCAAACAAACAAAGGCTGGTTGGGGATGGTGGCACTTGTAGTCTCCAACAGTTGGAGCGTCAAAGTTTGCCTATTCCTTCAAAGGGGACGTGTTTGTAATGGCAACATCTGCATAGCGTTTTCAATACAAAAAAAAAATTAATAATAAAACAAGAATTTATCTTTAACAAGTTGTATGGAGTTAATCACATGACCAATTCTTGCACAGTATCTTGCAAGCTGATGCAACAACGCGGCATCTTAGGCCTGCCAATACATCAGTGTACCAACAGACACACACATATATATATATATATATATATATATATATATATATATATATATATATATATATATATATATATATATATATATATATATATATACACACACACATATCCTATATAATAATTCTCGAAAAGTTTGTCACAACTCAGTCATGCGCAGTAGAGACTGCTGAGCGTGCTGCAGTCATGCGCAGTAGAGAATGCCCGTGACGCAGAGGATACGAAACGGGGCCCTCCAAATTCAAACCGTGGTCATCTCAACGCACCTTTTGGTGAGCAGAGAGGACCACAGTTTAAATATGGAGGGCCCTGCTTCGTATCGGCTGCTACGCATGACTCTCTACTACGCATGACTGCACCGCGACCGGCCGGCACTGTGGCCCGTGTACACAGGCTCTTCACCTAGTGTATGTATATATATATATATATATATATATATATATATATATATATATATATATATATATATATATATACAAAAATGAAAAGTGATGCATTTTCATGCAATTTTAGCACAAGATTTTTTTTTTCTCCCAGCATCCTTCGCTCTCAATGTAAACCAATGTTCAACACAAATATCAGTGGAGCAAGACAAAAAATGTTAGGAGCCAGATAAGGGTAACATGTGAACAGGTGTATATAAAATATGTCCAACAATTTAGGAGAGCTGCACTGCACCCAAAATGCATTGGAATCACAGAATATTACACCAAAAGTCATGGGGATCACTTGATTTTTACACTCAAAATGCATGAGAATCACACAAATATTACATCCAAAACTTGTGCGAATCACACGACTATTACACCCAAAACACACATTAATATTACATCAAAACTCATGGGAATCACGCAATTATTACACCCAAAACACATGGGAATCACATTAATATTACACCAAAAACATGTGGGAATCACACAAATATTATACCAAAACTCATAGGAATCATGCGATTATTACTCCCACAATCCATGGGAATCATACAAATATTACACCCACAACGTGTGGGAGTGGTCACATGAATATTACACTCAAAACGCATGGGAATCACACGAATATTGCCTGTGGTTGTGTTCTTTTGTGCAATGGTGGAAAAATCCCAGGAGACTGGGAACCAGAGCTCCTAAATTTGTGGACGTATTTTATATACACCTGTTCACATACTACACTTATGTGGCCCCTAAAACGTTTTTGTCTTGCTCCACTGATATTTTTGTTAACCACTGATTTATATTGAGAGCGAAGGATGCTGGGAGAAAAATAATCTTCCTTTAAGATCACATGTAAATGCAATGAAAATGCATCACTTTTATCATATGATTTCACTATTACAAAAAAAAAACTGCCAGTGTGAACAAGTCGTATATAGGACTAGATTCATTACAGGTGTTAAATGTATCCCTGATTTTATCTCCATACAACAATTAGGAATTGATTAGATACAATCCACCGATACTTATATCACAAGCCATTGAATCTAAAGTAGTGTGAATCAGACATTATTACAGTCAAGATGCGCTAAGGAGCGATAGCAGGGCCAGATTTCCCAAAAGGCAGAGTAGGAAATTGCCAAAGAGGGATAATAGGATTTTAGTCTTACCTGTTAAATCCTTTTCACTTAGTCCATACAGGTCACTGGTACTCTGGGAGGCGTAAGTCCCCTTTAATAGGCAGGAACAATTATGCAAATAATTTGCAAGGGGCGGAGCCTCCCCTCTTACTTAAGCCACCTTCTGGCCAGAGCCACTCATATTGATTTGAGACCCCAAGAACTGACCTCAGGTAAGCAAAAAGAAAGACTCCTGTGAGCATGCCCGAACGGTCTCCCACTGAATGCCACAGGAGAGCCAAGACTGGTCCCTTGACAGGGTGGGAGACCAGTGACCTGTATGGACTAAGTGAAAAGGATTTAACAGGTAAGACTAAAATCCTATTTTCACTGTCGTCCAATACAGGTCACTGGTACTCTGGGATGTACAAACATTGAGCTGATCCAGAGGCGGGAAGTAAGGCAAGGACCAGGCGCAAGGCCCAAGTCACTAGAACTGTTATGACCAGTTGATAACATAGCCCAAACTGTAAGCGTCAACGGACACCAACCAAGGGAACAATCCCTGAACTAACACAGCACACAGAACCAGAGCCAACCGGGCTCAACAGTAAAGAAGCACTAAGGATCACAGAGCGGAAGACCTACACAGGCAAGACTGCCTCCAGGACCTTCCTTCCAAAACTGGCATCAGCCGAAGCCAGTACATCAACTCGATAGTGCTTAGAAAAGGTGTGCACAGAGGACCAAGTGGCCGCTCTGCACAGTTGATCAGCAGAAGCTTGATTCTTGTAGGCCCAAGAGGCCCCAATAGATCTGGTGGAATGGGCAGTCACCCGGAAGGGAACATGCTTATTCCTCAACTTATAGGCTTCACGGATGGTAGCCTTAATCCAAGAGGCAATGGTAACTTTGGAAGCCGGTCTTCCTGCCCTAGGCCCCTCAGGAATGACGAATAGAGCATCAGACTTCCTGATAGACTCGGTGCGATGAACATAAAATTTAAGGCAACGCACCACATCCAACAGATGGAGATCTCTTTCCTTGTCAGATGAAGGATTAGGGCAGAAAGAGGGAACCACAATCTCCTGATTGATGTGAAACTCAGACACAACCTTGGGTAAGAATTCCTTGGTAGTGCGAAGCACAGCCTTATCCTTGTGGAACACCAGGTAAGGAGGTTTACAAGACAAGGCCTGTAACTCTGCTACCCGGCGCACTGACACCACAGCCAAGAGGAAGGCCATCTTCCAAGTCACAAGACGTAATGGAATGGAAGCCAAGGATTCAAACGGTGGTCGCTGTAGAACTCCCAGCACCAAATTGAGATCCCACTGGGGAGCAGGACTCTTAAAGGCAGGTCGAACATGAGTCACACCCTGGAAAAAGACTTTCACATCAGGAAGGACAGCAATCCGTTCCTGGAAAAACACAGACAAGGCAGAGGTCTGAACTTTGAGGGAACTCAGACTGAGCCCCTTATCCACACCGTCCTGCAAGAAGGCCAGGACAGTGGGAAGATGGAAGTCAAGAGACAACTTCTTGTCAGAGCACCATGTCACGAAGGTTGACCATATGCGATGATAGATCTTGGAAGACACAGGCTTACGAGCACTGAGCATCGTCGATACCACAGAAGGAGAAAAGCCTTTCTTAGCTAGAATCGAGGATTCAACCGCCATGCCATCAAATGGAGAGACTGTACATCCTCTTTCCACAGATACCCCTGAAGAAGCAGGTCCGGACGGGCTGGAAGTGGGATTGGATCCTTCACTGACATGGCCATCAATTCCGGAAACCAGGACTGGCGAGGCCAGTTTGGAGCAATCAGGATGACAGGACAACGTTCCCTCTTCAACTTCTGGATAACTCTGACCAATAGAGGAAGAGGAGGGAAGATGTAAGCCAGGGAGAAGTCCCAAGGGATCGACAAGGCATCCACTGCTAGAGCAAGGGAGTCCCTCAACCGGGAGTAAAACACCGGAACCTTCCTGTTGTGTCTGGTAGCCATCAGATCCACCACAGGCATCCCCCACCGTTGAGTGAGCATGTGAAACACCTCTGGGTGCAGAGCCCATTCTCCGCTGTCGACGGTATGACGACTGAGGAAGTCTGCCATGACGTTGTCCACGCCTGGAATATGAACCGCAGAGATGACAGGCACGTGATCTTCTGCCCAAGACAAAATATCCTTGACCTCCCACCAGGCGGAACCGCTTCTTGTGCCGCCTTGCCTGTTGATGTAAGCCACCGCCGTGGCGTTGTCGGACTCCACTCTGACTGGAAGACCGGTCAATTGAGACTCCCAGTGCCTCAGGGCCAGCCGGACAGCTCGAAGTTCCAGAACATTGATGGAGAGCATGGATTCCTCCAGACCCCATTTCCCCTGAGCACTGAAGCGACCCCAGACTGCACCCCAGCCCCGAAGGCTGGCATCCGTAGTGACTGTGGTCCAAGGAGGAACTAGAAAGGATTTCCCTTTCAGGAGATGAGAGAGATCTAACCACCAGTGCAGACTCGACTCGACATGAGGAGGAAGAGAAACAGACAGATGTTGATGATCTGGATGATTCTTGCACGTCTGGATCACGAATCTCTGAAGATCCCTGGAGTGGGCCATGGCAAATGGTACTGCTTCGATTGTGGAAATGAACTTCCCCACTAAGGACGACAACTTCGGAACTGGAATCACGTCCAGGTCCAGAATTCCAGCCACTCTGACAGCTATCTGGTGAGCCACGTCCTCTGGAAGAAACACCATGCATTGGCGAGTGTCGAACAGGAGACCCAGGAACAGAAGCCTCTGAGATGGAAACAAGTCCGACTTGTCCAGATTCAGGATCCAGCCATGACGGTTCAGGGTGTGCATGCACATCTGTAATTGCTGGTGGAGAAGCTCCGCTGAGGAGGCCTTCAGTAGGAGATCGTCCATGTAGGGGGTCACTCTGATCCCATCCTGATGGAGCACTGCTATCAAGGAGCCCAACACCCTCTGGAAGACCTGAGGGGCTGAAGTCAGCCCAAAGGGGAGCGCTGCAAACTGAAAGTGTCCCCTGTGGCAGGCAATCCTGAGATACCGCCTGCTCTCTGGATGAATAGGGATGTGAAGATAAGCATCCTGAAGGTCCAGGGAGGCAAGAAACTCCCCTGGAGACATTGCTGCAATCACAGAGCGCAGGGACTCCTGGCGGAAGTGGGAAGTCACCACATAGGCATTGAGATCTTTGAGATCCAAGATGGGACGGGCTCCTCCGTCCTTTTTGGCTACCACAAACAGGTTGGAATAAAATCCTGAACCTGTGTCCCCCTGAGGAACCGCCTCCAGGACCTCTTTGTCCAAGAGATCCTGAATAGCGTCGTCGAACAGACGCCTTTTTGTGGGTTCCTGAGAAGGACGAGTAAAACGGAACCGAAAAGGAGGAAGGGAAGAGAAAGGGATCCTGTATCCCTCTGACACCACCTGAAGAACCCAAGTCCGGCGAAAGATGCGGAGACGACCGCCTACAGCCGGATGCGGACCCGGGTTCGGCGAGTCATGCCGAAGCAGTCTTGGAGGTCTTGGCCTTGGAGGCAACTTTGGGCTTCCAGGACTGTTTGGGCTTGGAGGAGGAGCGCGTAGTGGGAGGACCCGTTTGGGCCGAGGAGCGTGTCTCAGTCTGAAAGGAACGAAAGGACCGATTGCGTTTGGCTGGAAACTTTTTCTTAAAGACTGAGGGTAGAAGAGTACTTTTACCGCCAGTAGCCTCACTGATCATTTCTTTGAGTTCAGACCCAAAAAGCAAATTCCCCTGAAAGGGCAAGGAAAGCAAAGCCTTCTTAGAGGCTGTATCAGCAGACCAAATTTTCAGCCAAAGAGCGCGTCTAGCCACCACAGAAGAAGTGGAGGCCCTCGCCATCATGCGCACAGCATCAAAAGCAGCATCAGCAACATAGTTCTGAGCTTCAGTGATATTAGCAAGAAGCTGCAACTGTTCAGATACAGGCGCATCCTGGCGAACCGCTTCAGTCAGTCGTTCAGTCCAGGCCGCAATAGCTCTATTAACCCATGCCACAGCAAAAGTGGGGCGCATGGCTGTGCCAATGGAGGCAAAAATAGACTTAAGAGAGAGCTCTAGTTTCTTATCCGTCCAGTCCTGCAAGGCAGAGGCATCTGAGACAGCCAAAGCAGTAGATTTGGATAGTCTAGACACAGGAGCATCCACTTTGGGAGGAAGAACCCATTTTGCCAGCTCCGCCTCAGGAAAAGGGTAAAGTTTGGCAAACTTTTTGGAGACAGAGGAAGATCTATCAGGATTCTTCCATGCCTCAGAGACCAGACGGGCAAGAGTAGGGTTAGTTGGAAAACAAACAACAGGCTTAGATGGCTTTTTCTGAAAAACATCAGTAGGATCATAAGTGGATTCCTGAGTCAGAGGAAGGTTGAGCGTATTCAGAACCGCTCTGATCAGACCCTCAGCCGAAACTTCAGGGTCACACTCATAGGGGTCCCCAATGGACCTGTTAGATTCAATAACAGTACGTTCCTCAGCATCAGAATCCTGTAAAAGTTCTTCTTCAGAAGAATCAGTGATATCAGGAGCTCCCTGTGGCTTAGGCAGGGAGGTCCTGATAGTAGAGGGGGTCTGCCAGACCTGGAGAGCCCCCTGTACCTGAGAGGGAAAGAGTTGAAGCGTGGATCTGAGATCCCTAGTGGCAGCTTTAAACTCCTTCACCCAAGATGGCTCAATAGCGTGGCTGGGAAGCCCAGGGTTGCTATCCTGACCAGTACAATTAGGGCATAGATCCCCCACATTATCGCCATCCAGCCCAATGTGGCAAGAGGAGCAAAACGCCATGGGGGTAGCGGACCCCCCATCCTCCTTAGACTTGGGTCTAGCCCCTAGCTCCAGTGAAGTAGACATGCTCACAGCGTCAATATACCCCACTAATAACACTATCACCCAGAAAAAGTGTTAAGATTAAAGTTTCACCCCAGAAATGTTCTAAAAACGGACTTATCTGGCCAGCGAAGGGTTAATCTGTTGAGGAGAGAGAAGGCTCGGTCCCTGCGTAGTGTACTCGCCTAGGAAAAGTACCACAAAATGGCGGCCGACGTGACAGCCAATCAGAAACGAGCGCGAACCAAGCGCTCATGGGAAATGTAGTTTTTCCTTACAAGTACCCCAAACAGTGCCCGAAGCCCCCCTGAACACCCCACATAAATAAAACACATTCCGGATGATAGAGCAGGAGCCTAGAATTAAAATGAGCCCTCTCTGAAGTTGCTGTGACAAGCGGTTCCAGAGATATGTCCCATACTGTGAATTCCCATAGAGAGTAAAGGAGCCCTTGCGTCTGAGCGGGAAAAAGCCGCGCTTAAAGGCGCGGAACACCATTTTTAATAAAGTTTAAGAAAACATTAAAAAGTGCCCAAACAAGCATGAAACACATGAGAAACATAAATAAATGAATACCCAATGCTCCAAAACTCAGAGAATAACACAGAGATTGCATAAACAGTAATAATGCAATAAAAACACCCTATGAGTGCTGGAGTGTATTAAAACTCCCAAATACAAGCCCATCAAAGGGACACTGTGGGGACAAGTGGACCTTCAGCACTCAATGGGTGACTCACCTTCCTTGCTGACTTCTGTCTTCAGGTGACCATGATAGGGAGGGAAAGAACCAGAGGTAAATTCCCCAACAGGGGAGCTGCTTAACACAAGCTGTCCCCTCTTCAGGGTATAGGTCCACAGAAAATCCCTGGAAGCTGCACCAGCCACTTTAAAGAGGGCAATTCACAGCCATGGTCACCCTCCTAATGGTGGTATTCCATATTTGAATAAAAAAATAATAAAATACTAAGATGCATAGATGTTCTCTACCTGGTGTGGAAGCACACCAGGAACAAATCAATATGAGTGGCTCTGGCCAGAAGGTGGCTTAAGTAAGAGGGGAGGCTCCGCCCCTTGCAAATTATTTGCATAATTGTTCCTGCCTATTAAAGGGGACTTACGCCTCCCAGAGTACCAGTGACCTGTATTGGACGACAGTGAAACTTGTGTTTTAGGGGGCGTTGCTGGGGTGTGGCTTGTGGGTGGGGCATTCCCAATATTTTTTTGGCTATTTCATGACCTACTGACATCTCCTTCTGTAATCTAATAAATGACTTATAACAAGACCAAAGTATTTTATTTACACAGACTCATTTCTAAACACATATAGATGTTTAAACAAACAATAATTTGAGTTTTATTGCTGTAGAGCAATATGATACACTTATATACACACCACACAGTCTGATCTCCTAAACACAGGGACACCAGGGTGATACACTTATATACACTCCACACAGTCTGATCTCCTAAACACAGGGACACCAGGGTGATACACTTCTATACACACCACACAGTCTGATCTCCTAAACACAGGGACACCAGGGTGATACACTTCTATACACACCACACAGTCTGATCTCCTAAACACAGGGACACCAGGGTGATACACTTCTATACACACCACACAGTCTGATCTCCTAAACACAGGGACACCAGGGTGATACACTTATATACACACCACACAGTCTGATCTCCTAAACACAGGGACACCAGGGTGATACACTTATATACACACCACACAGTCTGATCTCCTAAACACAGGGACACCAGGGTGATACACTTCTATACACACCACACAGTCTGATCTCTTAAACACAGAGACACCAGGGTGATACACTTATATACACACCACACAGTCTGATCTCCTAAACACAGGGACACCAGGGTGATACACTTCTATACACACCACACAGTCTGATCTCTTAAACACAGAGACACCAGGGTGATACACTTATATATACACCACACAGTCTGATCTCCTAAACACAGGTACACCAGGGTGATACACCTCTATACACACCACACAGTCTGATCTCCTAAACACAGGGACACCAGGGTGATACACTTCTATACACACCACACAGTCTGATCTCGTAAACACAGGGACACCAGGGTGATACACTTATATACACACCACACAGTCTGATCTCCTAAACACAGGGACACCAGGGTGATACACTTATATACACACCACACAGTCTGATCTCCTAAACACAGGACACCAGGGTGATACACTTATATACACCACACAGTCTGATCTCCTAAACACAGGGACACCAGGGTGATACACTTCTATACACACCACACAGTCTGATCTCGTAAACACAGGGACACCAGGGTGATACACTTATATACACACCACACAGTCTGATCTCCTAAACACAGGGACACCAGAGTGATACACTTCTATACACACCACACAGTCTGATCTCCTAAACACAGGGACACCAGGGTGATACACTTGTATACACACCACACAGTCTGATCTCCTAAACACAGGACACCAGGGTGATACACTTATATACACCACACAGTCTGATCTCCTAAACACAGGGACACCAGGGTGATACACTTCTATACACACACCACACAGTCTGATCTCCTACACACAGGACACCAGGGTGATACACTTCTATACACACACCACACAGTCTGATCTCCTAAACACATGGACACCAGGGTGATACACCTCTATACACACCACACAGTCTGATCTCCTAAAAAGAGGGACATCAGGGTGGGAAAGAGGGACAGAGGGATTTGGGACTAAAAGAGGGACACTTGGGAGGTATGATGGTATAATTCAGAATTAAACCTCTTTAACACCTTAATCTCCGGGGAAGTGCCAGGACCGTTACGCTGGATGGATGGCAGTGCAGCTGCACGTCACTGACATCCCAGAATTCATTGCCAGAAAAAATTAAAATGCAGCTGTCCTTAACGCCAGCCCTCCTCCGGATCTGGCAGCCGTTAAGGTGTTAACTTTAAGAATAAGATCCATGGGGGTGTATAAAAGTGGTGCACACACATCTGTCTCCGTCAGAATCGGAGTTCCCATTACGTAGCGTAGGCATCTGCACAGAGCACCAAATTGTGAGGGGAGGAGCCTCAGGGGTGTTTGCAACACCCACATTCTGTTGTGGGTGTCGCCAGAGCAATTCCAGTGTCCCTGGACCCGTTCCATACCCCATTACAGACTATTATTTAACCCCTTGGATTCTAGAGAAATCTGCAAACGCATTACGTGACAAATTTAAGATCCCCACACCCCCACCTTGTAGTTTTGGGCCACCATCGCCTTGGCATAATCACAGTCCTGTCAGCCTAAAAGGCATGTAGAAAATGTCACAATGCTGGGAGGCAAGTCGCAAAAAATGTCACAAATGAGACATTTTGATTAATCTTAGTAGGTATGTGTAGAACTATGTTTATACATACGAATTAGCACAAAAGAGCACACTGAACTCATTACTGTGTACGCCTTATATCATTCTTTTGACACAACCCAACTATTGCTGACAAATCCCCGTGGGAGCGACAGATAATGACAGATGAGCGTAGAGAGGATCCGCAGCTGTGTGTTAGCAATGGACAGCGTGACGGCCCCCCGCGCTGTTATTTATAAGAAAACGGTGCAGCTTACAAAAAAAGGAACAAACCAAATGTTGAATAAACTGTTCATTTTTTAGTTAATAGGCAAAACATTTTAAAGGACTGGTCCAATTAAATGCCTGTCACACAATGGGAGAGGGGGAGAAGGACAGGCTGACAGACGTAAGAACAGAGAAACAAAGCAAATATTGGTGCAAAGTGTTGTTTAAATTACCTACTCCCATTCTGTTCATATGTACACAAAAGCTTCTGGAAACAGCTGAAGAGCCTCCTGTTCCCCCCCACCTTCCATAAAAGAGCACATTATCACTCAGTCGCTTTGTCTCGTGGTAGAGATAGAATCGCACATACTGACCTCAGAGACCCATCCTAAACCCACTGTATTGGCCTCTACAGCATCACACATACTGACCTCAAAGACCCATCCTAATCCCACTGCATTGGCCTCTACAGAATCACACATACGGACCTCAGATACCCATCCTAATCCCACTGCATTGGCCTCTACAGAATCACACATACTGACCTCAGATACCCATCCTAATCCCACTGCACTGGCCTCTACAGAATCACACATACTGACCTGAAAGACCCATCCTAATCCCACTGCACTGGCCTCTACAGAATCACACATACTGACCTCAGAGACCCATCCTAATACCACTGCACTGGCCTCTACAGAATCACACATACTGACCTCAGATACCCATCCTAATCCCACTGCACTGGCCTCTACAGAATCACACATATTGACATCAGAGACCCATCCTAATACCACTGCATTGGCCTCTACAGAATCACACATACTGACCTCAGAGACCCATCCTAATCCCAGTGCACTGGCCTCTACAGAATCACATATACTGACCTCAGATACCCATCCTAATCCCACTGCATTGGCCTCTACAGAATCATACACACTGACCTCAGATACCCATCCTAATCCCACTGCACTGGCCTCTACAGAATCACACATACTGACCTCAGAGACCCATCCTAATCCCACTGCACTGGCCTCTACAGAATCATACACACTGACCTCAGATACCCATCCTAATCCCACTGCACTGGCCTCTACAGAATCATACACACTGACCTCAGATACCCATCCTAATCCCACTGCACTGGCCTCTACAGAATCACACATACTGACCTCAGATACCCATCCTAATCCCACTGCACTGGCCTCTACAGAATCATACACACTGACCTCAGAGACCCATCCTAATCCCACTGCACTGGCCTCTACAGAATCATACACACTGACCTCAGATACCCATCCTAATCCCACTGCACTGGCCTCTACAGAATCATACACACTGACCTCAGATACCCATCCTAATCCCACTGCACTGGCCTCTACAGAATCACACATACTGACCTCAGATACCCATCCTAATCCCACTGCACTGGCCTCTACAGAATCATACACACCGACCTCAGATACCCATCCTAATCCCACTGCACTGGCCTCTACAGAATCATACACACTGACCTCAGATACCCATCCTAATACCACTGCACTGGCCTCTACAGAATCACACATACTGACCTCAGAGACCCATCCTAATCCCACTGCACCGGCCTCTACAGAATCATACATACTGACCTCAGAGACCCATCCTAATCCCACTGCACCGGCCTCTACAGAATCATACATACTGACCTCAGATACCCATCCTAATCCCACTGCACTGGCCTCTACAGAATCATACACACTGACCTCAGATACCCATCCTAATCCCACTGCACTGGCCTCTACAGAATCACACATATTGATCTCCAAGTCCCAGTCTTATTCCACAGTACTGATACCGATACCTGGGAACTCTCCAGATCTACCCTGGAGAGACTGGTTTTCAGGCTGCATTACCGGGTTTCTGGGGACAGAGGCAAATTCTCCCGGTGGGGAGAGCTTCTTGTCCTGTCCATCTTGATCCTGCCACTTCCCAACCACTTCTCCTCCTTCCCACCCTGTTCCTCCCACTTCCCACCATTTCTCCTTCCCACCCTGTTCCACCAACTTCCCTCCCACTTTTCCTCATTCCCACCCAGTTCTGCCCACTTCCCACCCACTATTCCTCCTTCCCACTCTGTTCCTCCCACTTCCCACCCACTTCTCCTCCTTCCCACTCTGTTCCTCCCACTTCCCACCCACTTCTCCTCCTTCCCACCAAGTTTCTCCCACTTCTCCTCCTTTCCACCCAATTCTGCCCACTTCCCTCCCACTTCTCCTCCTTCCACCCAGTTCTGCCTACTTCCGTCCCACTTCTCCTGCTTCCCACCCCATTCTGCCCACTTCTCACCCATTTTATGACACACAGACTAGCAAGCCAATTAAACCCCATCCCCTTCATGACACAAATCCAGTCATTGATATCCCCTGTCTGGTAGCACACAAGCACTCTCTGGGGGCTCAAAGAGAAGACGTTTCCCGGTATGTGGATACACATAAAACTACACATACTGAGTCTGAGTCCCCAAAATTCTCGTCCATAAGCAAAAAAAAACAGCAAAGTTCTGCAGGTTTGTTGTGATATCTTCTTTTGGAAAAAATGTGACTTTTTGCAGATTCCAACTGTCCTCAAACAGTTCATAGTAACACACCTACAAGTATGTAACACACCTACAAGTATGTAACACACCTACAAGTATCACACCTACAAGTATGTAACACACCTACAAGTATGTAACACACCTACAAGTATCACACCTACAAGTATGTAACACACCTACAAGTATGTAACACACCTACAAGTATCACACCTACAAGTATGTAACACACCTACAAGTATGTAACACACCTACAAGTATCACACCTACAAGTATGTAACACACCTACAAGTATCACACCTACAAGTATCACACCTACAAGTATATAACACACCTACAAGTATGTAACACCTACAAGTATATAACACACCTACAAGTATCACACCTACAAGTATGTAACACCTACAAGTATATAACACACCTACAAGTATGTAACACCTACAAGTATATAACACACCTACAAGTATGTAACACCTACAAGTATATAACACACCTACAAGTATCACACCTACAAGTATGTAACACCTACAAGTATATAACACACCTACAAGTATGTAACACCTACAAGTATATAACACACCTACAAGTATCACACCTACAAGTATGTAACACCTACAAGTATGTAACACCTACAAGTATATAACACACCTACAAGTATCACACCTACAAGTATGTAACACCTACAAGTATGTAACACCTACAAGTATGTAACACCTACAAGTATGTAACACCTACAAGTATATAACACACCTACAAGTATGTAACACCTACAAGTATATAACACACCTACAAGTATCACACCTACAAGTATGTAACACACCTACAAGTATGTAACACACTGTTACAGTAGAGGTCTGGAATTTCAGAATAAAGATAAAGACACACTGAAGTGAAAACTAATAACTCCAGTTTATTGAACATGCAATGATTAAACATGCAATAAGATAAAATAAATCAGAGGTACTGCCAGAGTTTATATCAGGATGGAAGACATACGACTCTGCAGTACAAAAAGAAGAAAACAGGAAAGGTACTTAACTACCGAGCTGTACATCAGTGTGGGAGAGCCCTCCACACGAAACTCCGTAGTATCGTTACACAGGTGAACAAACAGACAGACGTGAGATCCAGGTACACTCTCTCTCGTCCCAAATTGCTCTAAGCCAGAGTGTCCAAGTCCTTGGCCACACACCTACAAGTATGTAACATACCTACAGGTATCCCACCTACAGGTATCCCACCTACAAGTATCACACCTACAAGTATGGTGTTCAATGCAACTGCAAAAATATGTCAGTTCTTCTTTACAATAAAAAACAACAGCGGCAGGACGTGCTCATGGCAACTGGGGCAGACGTCTGGGTGCACAATCATAATAGTTCATCAGTCCTTGACAAAATCAGCACTCACAGGTCTTTTCATAAATGCAACAAGATGCAAGTGGTCTTGAGAAAGATCCAGGTGAGGATCGAAACGTTGACTTTCATAAACTCATCTTGTTGCATTTATGAAAAGACCTGTGAGTGCTGATTTCTTATTAGATAGATAGATAGGAAAATCCGTGCACTCTCCAATAAACAGAAGCAATAGCCTGGGTGCCCGATCCCATAGAAAATACATAGAGGTTTTGTAGTTCAAGAACCGCACTCGCAGGACTTCCAATTGATGAAAAAATGGTGCAATATGTATTATCAACGTTTCGGACACACACACACACACACACACACACACGCTTAGACATGTACCGGGTGTCATACTCCCAGGAAAATGTAGACAAAATCTACTAAATCAACTTTTGATTACGTAATCTTCCTCAGGATCCTCAGGAAGATTAATGAAGATTATGTATTGCAATCAAATTATATATATATATATATATATATATATATATATATATATATATATATATATAATCTCCTTTTTTTATACACAAAGGAAGCTGTTACTGCAGCATTGCCTCTAAAGTAAGCAACCCAGCAGTGAAACCATTAAGGAAGACCGTTTATGAAAAACGCGTTGTGTAGTGTCCGTTGGAATAACAGATGCGCTATGCGTGCTTGCAGTGTTTTTTGTATTACTCTTAACCCTTTCAGTGCTGCATGGATCAACTTTCAGAGAATGCTGAATCGAAGAAAAACAAAACCCTTGCTACGATATAGATGTAAAAACTCATTAAAAATGCAATAACGTTTTCTTTTTATTCCATTTTCATTTGAACTCATTAAAAATGTAACAATATTTTCATTTGATTCTCCCATTGCTACAATAAACATTGCCTGTATAAACAAAGCCTTACGGGTCCAAGTGAGACGTCCTAATGATCTTCCACTTATGACCGGAAAAACTTTATGGCACCTATTAATTTTTCTTTAGCTCTTGGATGTCATATCCATAGAGGCGGACATGACAGTTACTAACAAGACCAAAGGGCTGCCTACAGCGCATTGTAATCTTATACCTTTTAAAGGGATAGTAATGTTTCATAATAAAAGCAGCTCTAATTAATCATCATAGTATTTGGACTTTGGAGAGTGTTATTTCAATTCTGTCAGAGTTGTAGTTCAGGAGTAATTCAATGACAAATTATCCCCCTCCCGCCCCTTTTACTGATGTAACACTGCTCAGCCAGATCAGAAGGAAGGTGCCCAGGTAGACTGCAGAGAGGGACAATCTTCAATTAAGATAAGGGAAAAACCTGAAAAACTTGTCAAGGTGGGCAGGGCTTTCATTGTTCTCATAGGAAGAAGATTGTCCCCTTCTGTTATCTGTCTGGTCTATGGACTGGATTCCACATCTGAGAAGAGATGGCTTACACTAGGTAAAAGGGGCAGGAGGGGAAACTTTGCTTGTTAATATCTCTCAAACCATAAAGGTTTGAGAGATAAGACTTGTATCGTTCTTCATGTTTTTTTAATGCCTACAAAATAAAATGAAGAAAAAATGGAGTATTACTATCCCTTTAAGGACCAGCAGAGTCTTCAACTTATTGCTTCAAAGATAGTAACCTGCGGATCAAGGCGCAAGTGCAAAATTCATAGCGGCTATTAGTATTTTCTGGTCATGGTAAGGTAAGAGTGTGGGGTTGTTATTAGGATGTGTTATTTGCTCCTTTAACACAGGGTTAATTAATTAGAGGACTGTGGACAATCCTGGAATGCAGTCCCCCTGTGTCTGGATTCTGGTGGTATTACTGCAGCTTCACAAGCAAACAATGGTAATGCTCGTTTATTTGGCTACTATGTCTGTTAATTTACTTGTGTTGCGCAAACCGAATTACCCCGTAAAGGGATACGAGAGGACAAAAGGTGCATTAGCCACTTTCTTCAACCCTTTAAGTACCAGAGGGGTGTGACTCCCCTTTGGTCCTTAAAGGGATAGTAATACTTTATTATTACTAATCCCTATATTAAAGTCATAACAAAAAGAAATGTATTGCCCCCACTGTCATCTCTCAAATCATAAAGGTTTGAGAGATAATTGATCCTAAAGTTGCCCTCTCCCTCCCCCTTCCCCGAAGTCAGCGTTGTACCTGACTGAAGGGAAATCCGGTCTTAGATCATCAGGCGGCTCTGCAGCAGAGCCGGGATCGCGTTAATAAAAAAAAAAACTTTCACTAAAACGGTCTTCTACGTGTGCTTGCAAACCAAGCATAAATCAAGCACATTTAGAAGACCATTTCAGTGAAAGATTTATTTTTTATTAACGCGATCGCGGCTGTGCTGCAGAGCCGCCTGACGGTCGTACGACTGGCTTCCCTGCAGTCAGCTAGAACTCTGACTTCGGGGGAACGGGGAGGGAGGGGGAATTTAGGAATGATTATCTCTCAGACCATAAAGGTTTGAAAGATGACACTGGGGGCAATACATTTATTTTTATTATGACTTTAATATAGGGATTAGTAATAATTAAGTATTACTATCCCTTTAAAGAGCTGAAGGGAGAGGGGGTTATGATAGTCACATTCAAATACATGAAGGGATTCAACAAAGTGCAGGAGGGAAGTAGGACAAGAGGCCATAGTCTAAAACTACACTGTCGTATGATAGACACCAACATAGGCAGGTCCTTCTGTTAAACAAATTAAAAGACATGGGGGCATAAGAGTTTAGGTTTTACCAAACCGTGGTGGGTGACATGTAGTTATCCAGCTGCCACCAGACTACAACTCCCATCATCCTAGTTGTAGTAGTCTGGAAACAGTTAGAGGATGTCACTTTTCCATCCTTTGTAGAAACTTACACATTAAACATAACCTTTCATAAATAACAGGATGTGACAACACCTGATTATTATATATATATATATATATATATATATACAGGGCTCAAAATTTCCACTCGTCACTAGCCAAAGTCAAGTGAAAATTCAGCCCTGGTGGGTATGTTATGGCTTGCAGTGGTGAGTAACTTTTCAGGTCTGGCTAGTAGCAAAGGACTTAAAATTATAAGCCCTGATATATATATATATATATATATATATATGTATTAGTAACTGAGTCAGTCCTTAACCATTCAGACGCTAACAATGAGACATCAATAGGACCCAAGAAATTAACCCTTTCCAGAGGGGTAGGCAACACACTGCAGAAGTAAAATTCTGTTTAACTGCTATAAGATTAATATTGGGAGTCATTTCACGCAGACTGGCACAGAGATGTGAAAAAAAAAAAACAATAACACAATGCAGATGCCCCCGCAGAGTGGATTGGAGGTACAAATGATGACGTTGTGACAGCTTGTCCTAAAGTTATCCAGTGAGTCGGAAGAGGATGCAGTGCTTATTCTGCCCAGCAGAGAGCACTGCAACACTTTCCTGCCTGCATAGAGACCATAGGAATTTGAACAGGTGCACAACTTAATATCCCAACCCAGTAAACTTATGCTCACCCTAAATGGGAATATTTATTTGTCATCCAGAAGGTGGCGACAAAAGACAAGAATAGCACCAAATGCAGTCAGAAGTCCAAAATCATTTTGTAACATTGAGCACAGCGGTTTAAACTCAAATTAAAATGGTTTGGCAGCAATGTCCTTAAAGGGTAGTAATGTCTAACATTTACTGACCCTAATATTGAAGTTATTAAAACCGTAACGTCGTAAAGGTTTGAGAGATACGACCTGGCACATTAATATTATCTTTTTAATACCTTCAATATTAGGGTTAGTTAATGTTAGACATTACTAACACTTTAAAAACAAAAGCTAAAAACACGATGGCACTGCAACCTTATGAACGTTTCTAACGTACCCATCATACGTAAGCTACAGAGTATTAACCTATTTGTTACCAAAGAGGACAACAGAGTGAATACCATTAAGGATAAGTTCACGCGAACGACAATATTACTGCTTTAAAAACAAACACAGGACGTTGTAACCACTGAAACCCATAGTATATCTAACAGGCGATTACGTCATACAATACGTTAGTGTGGGGGTAGATGCGCTAAGGTGTGATAAAGCGGAGATGAGTTCTCCAGTATTCTAAACTCTCCAAGTCCTATGTTATTCTATTAGAGATCTTAGTGCATTGGCTCCATAGAATAACATAGGAATTGGAGAAGTGATATCACTGGAGAAGTTCTCTCCACGTTATCACCTCTTTATCACACCTTAGTGCATAACCCTGCCCAAAGAACTCCAAATGCTGTAACTTTGGTGCATGCAGTTCACAACGCATCCAAGATGCAACATGGCAGATATGAATGGTGGCCTATGGGGCTACGGAGCAGATCATTTACACTGGCAGTATTGGAGCTGGTGATGCCCTTTGCAACCTCCAAAGACTGGCTGACCGATGTGGGTGTCAACCGATAATATTCAGCTGCCAACAGAAAAAAAATAGCAGGAGGCCCTCTGCAGTATCCTTAAAGGGATAGTAATACTTCATTTTATCTTTATTTTATTTTGGAGGCATTAAAAAAACATGAAGAACGATGTAAGTCTTTTCTCTCAAACCTTTATGGTTTAAGAGATATTCACAAGCAAAGTTTCCCCTCTCACCCCTTTTACCTAGTGTAAGCCATCTATTCTCAGATGTGGAACGCAATCCATAGACCAGACAGATAACAGCAGGGGTGTTACATCAGTAAAAGGGACGGGAGGGGGATATTTTGTCATTGAATTACTCTTGTACTACAACTCTGACAGAACTGAAATATCACTCTCCAAAGTCCAAAAACTATGACGATTAATTAGAGCTGCTTTTATTATGAAACATTACTATCCCTTTAAGACTGGACTCTATCTCCAAATACAACCACCCACTTAAGAATGATAAAAAGCCTGTGTCCGGCATCAACGACCACGTATCACCCAGATACCACGCAGAAGGCATCTTTAGACTGCGCCAACTACAGAGTGTTTGATCCTCTGGATACAATTTCAGGTTAACCCTTTGAGTGCATTGCACTGAATACCTTTCTGGCACTCAGAGTGTTAAATAGCAGTTTGCACCTCTCATCACATCTGTCAGAAAGTACAAGATAAATAAATAAATAAGAGAAGGAAGGCAACAGCAGAGTACGGCCAATAGTGTCTTATAACTCAGATACTGGGTATATACAAGATATGGAATTATTCACATGTGAGAGTGGTTGATAGGAGATTATACCATACTAACGGAGCAGCCCGTGACTACGGGCCACAATGCCAGGCAGCAACGGCCGCGGTGCAGTCATGCACAGTAGAGACTGCTCACGGTACGGCTGATAACGGAGCAGGGCGCTACGAATTTAGGCCGTAGTCCTCTTTGCGCACCGACGCTCCTCTCTCCATTATCAGTCGCGGTGCGGGCAGTCTGTAGTGCGCATGACTGCAGCTCTCGCAGCCGTCTCTACTGTGCATGACGGCTTCTGACAAACACACATTTAGTGAATTATTATATAGGATAGCAACAACAGTAGAAGGCACAGGAACTTATACCGGTCTGTTCTCAGGTTCTCTATAGCAGAAGAAGGAATCCGCATCTTCATTTCATATACTTTAAAAATCTAAGAATCTTTGGTCCAAATGAACAAAAGATTGTACCAGCTCATATCAATCACTCTCACATGTGAGGACTTCAATATTTTGTAAATGTCCATTATTTGAGTGATAAGGCATTAATGCGCACGTCTGTTATCTTATCCAAAATGATCTTCAGGGGCGAGTAGACAGGGAAGCTTGGACACTGCTGGATCATATTGCTGTTTACCCTGCCTTACATTTGCTCCTAAACCGCCTAGATGACTCGTAAAAATGTTTCCGCCCCCTAAGGTTATATTGTCTGTCACTACATTAAAACAGGTCTTTTAATACTGGTGTCAACCTGATAATATGTCAGTGGAGATAATGCTTCCATTACATCAGGGCAATGTAACCTTTGACACTCCAGCTGTTGGGGTATATGTCTCCCATCTGCAAAAGCTGGAAAGACAAAAGTTTCATAGCCTTTCATTAGACAGCACCTGATGATGATGGGATACATAGAACAAAAATAACAGCTGGAGAGCAACTCCTTGATTACACAGACAAACACACCATATCATTCATGCCTAGTGACTACTAAGCAGTGCTCAGACAGACACAAATACAGTATTCTAGTATCAGGTCCTACTATGCTCACACACATCATTCATGACTGAGAGATTCCATCTCACACCTGAGCTTCATCGGACATTCTATAGTCACGTGTGCCTGAATATTTACACATTTTGACCACCTTCTCTCCCTTACACCGTGTCAGTCAAACCCACAGCTATTCCACAGTCACAACTGCCACATTCAGACGAGAGTCAAAAAAAACTACAGGGTGTAATAAATAAAGCGTGGTATCACACAGCACTGACGTTCCCTTCCCCAAGACGTGTCCCCAACACCTACTTGTTGAAGAGGTTGAGGCCTATGCGATACTGCCTCCGTTGCACCACGTCATTGTTGAATGCAGGAGAGTCCCAACTGTGCCTGGTCTCTCGCTGATATGTCTGCTTACAGAGCGTGTTGGGTGGCTCCCGCAGGCTGTCCCTGGAAGAGGAGCCTGAGCTGCAGTTGATGGTCTCGTTGGAGTTGGTGGTGCTGTTCAGGCTCTCGTTATCTCCATCAGAGTTTTCCCCAAGCTCTGGTTTCCCATGTTGGAGATGTCGCACCCCTACCATGCCTCCTCCCACCCCAACAACCCCCGGTGTTCCGTTGTTGCCACCCCCAGAGTCAGATGGGGGAGGTGGGGGTTCCGGGTGGTAATGGCGGTGCGGATGTGGGGAGCGGGATGGTCCCTTGTGAGGTGCCTGTTTGAGAGTCCCGTGTGGGCTGCAGTTCTCCTGCTCATAAACAACCTGTCTATTTAGAGAGCCTCGATCAGACCTGTCACTTAGGTCTACAGAGCTGTCACTGGGGGGCTCAATTGTAAGAAGTGGAAGATGTGCCCCCCTCATGCGGAAGTCCCGGCACTCCATGCAGGGCGTGCTCCGTCTGCTCCCATTCTCTCTGCTGTCCTCCCTGGAGGAGGAGGTGGCCCAGTACTCCTGCCGGGAGCTCGTTCCCTGAGGGGTGTCCTGATCGGAGCTTGGGGGTCGGTCAAGGGAAATAGGGGACACCGGGACACCCTCGTCCATGTAAAGTGTTACGTCACTGAATGATGTGGCAGTGCTGTCTCCGTGCTGCTCCTTGCTCTCTCCTTTCTCCAGGGGTCCCTTTTCCTCTCGAGGGTCAGGGCAGTGCATTGAACGGCAGCTCAGAGCATCATCTATAGACTCAGCCAGAGACTTCACCTGACAGAAAGAGCAAAGGAGTATGGGTAGGGAAAAAAAAGAGAACCAATGAGCAAAGAGATCAGCGAGTGTGGTATGTAAATGAGTAGTAGCAAAGTCAACTATAGGAAGATGCATCATTCAAAATGTATTACAGCTCAAAAGATTTTCTTCAATGAATAATTATTATAAACAATTTGTAACAGCACCACTCGTATCCTAACACAAAAATATATTTTTTTCTGTTGCATCTATGGAAGAGCCGAGCCCGATACAAGTCTCCAGAGAATGGGATAGCAGCCATCTCTTGACGACAGTGAGTTGTGATAACTTTTGAATGACACATCTTTGAGCAGTGGTAGTTTTACATCCTACAATATATATTAGGATAGATGCCAAGTTGTATAGGAAGAGTGAATAGCAGAACCGAGATCCACTTTCAGGACCACTCATTTTCAGTAAGGACGGGCAAATCCAGGCCTTCTAAGTGATGAACACTACAATTACCATCATCCTGGTGGGAATTGAGGTCCTCAACAGCTAGAAGCCAAGAGGTTGCCGACTTCTGACCTACGCTATTGGAGAACAAACACATCAATCAAAAAACTATTATATATCAACTAGGGGCAACTAAATGAAAGAAGGATTATCAAAACCAAGACTTTTATAACAGGTGATAAATGAGATGAATGGCAGCCATTTTTAAAGGCTGCTATGATGTTTCAAGTGAAATGCAATCAGTTTTATACTATGGTATCAATGTTCCCTCTCCTATCTCCGCTGACGTCAGCGTTATAGCTGACAGCAGAGGAATCCGGTCCTGGGACCGGTGGCGGCTCTGCAGCAGTGCTGAGATCCCGTTATAGAAACAGAAATCCTTCACTGAAATGGTCTTCTATGTGTTCTTGCAAACCAATCACACGTAGAAGACCGTTTCAGTGAAGGATTTCTGTTTTTATAACGCGATCTCAGCACTGCTGCAGAGCCGCCGCTTGCTCACAGACCGGATTTCTCCGCTGTCAGATAGAACGCTCAGTTCAGGGGAGAGAGAAGGAGAGGGAACTATGAATGTGGCTATCTCTCAAACCATAAAGGTTTGAGAGATGCCGCTGGTCTCGTTTAATTCCGATTTTTAACGGCTACAACATGGGGGATAGTAAAAATTAAGTATTACTATCCCTTTAAAGGGATAGTAATGTATCACAATAAAAGCAGCTCAAATTAATCTTCATAGTATTTGGGCCATGGAGAGTGTTACTTCAATACTGTCAGAGTTGTAGTTCAAGAGTAATTGAATGATAAAGTATCCCCCTCCCGTCCCTTTTACTGATGTAACACTGCTCATCTCAGAGCAGCAAGACTGTCCAGATGGATCACAGAGAGGGAAACTCTTCATTGATCATAAGGAAAAACCTGAAAAATCTGTCAAGGGTGCAGGGTTTTCCTTATGATCACAGTAAGAGGATTGTCCCTTGCTGTGATCTGTCTGGTCAAGTGACCAGATTCCACATCTGAGGTGAGCAGTGTTACACTAGGTAAAAGGTGCGGGAGGGGGGATACTTTATCATTCAATTACTCTTGTACTATAACTCTGACAGTATTGAAATAACACTCTCCATAGCCCGAACATTATGAAGATTAATAGGAGCTGCTTTTATTTTGTAACATTACTATCTCTTTAAAGGGCAATCAACATCTCCTAATAATTACCACCGCTTACCTAATAGCCCCTGTGAATGTTGTGATTGTGCCACTGTCCAGGACAGAATATCTTCAATCAAGTGGACAACCGGACATTTCAGTTTCTGGCAGGACCTCAGGACACAAATGACTCACACTGCATGTGGTAGTCTTACCCAATTACAGATCAGAAGTGCATTGTGCAACATTCTGGTCCTTAAAGGGATACTAACACTTAATATGTAAAAGAAAACAAAGAGTACTACTACTGCTGAACAGCAGGTTTTTTTTAAAAAAAAAAAAAGGTAATTACAGCTCAAACTTGCATTTTTAGGTACACCAACCTCTGAACAGCTCCGATCAGGAATCTCCATAGGATGGTGTAGCAACAGCACCACTGTACAATTTCAGGCCACTGACATATTGCACCTAACAAAATTCAAGTTTTAGCTGTTATAACTTTGGAATAATACAGGTTATAGCAGTGGGAGCGCCCTTGTTTTATTCAGGGGGATAATCACTATCACTGCCTAAATGAGCAAGACACCAGGACTGATGTAACATAGTAGTAACATAGTAAATTAGTAATTTAGGTTGCAAAAAGACTTGCGTCCATCTAGTTCAACCCTTTTACTATTCCTGTTTACCATCGTTGATCCAAAAGAAGGCAAACAAACCCCCCCCCCCCCAATATAGCAATTTCAAATTCTACCCTGAATGGGGGGAAAATACCTTCTTGATTACAAATGTGATCTCTTGATCAATGGCACTGGGTCAAAATTCATAGGGGCCATTGGGATTTTCTGGCCATAGTAAGGCAAGTGTATGGGTTTTTGCTTGTGGATATTATTAAAAGGTGTTTAGTTCTCTGTAATGGGATCATACTGCTAAATAATGAAAATAATATACAGTGAAGGCTTTATACCCCTGAGTAAAACAAGCGTACTCCCACTGCTGATTGGTGCTTCATTCAAAAGTTATTACAGCTCAAATTTTATTTTTTTGGGTGCTGTACAATACCATGGCCTGAAATTTTAAAGTGGTGCAATTGATACTGCATCTTATAAAGATTTATGGTCAACTGATCAGAGTTGTCCAAAGACTACTGTTGCAACAGCACCACCATGATATTTCAGGTGATGGAGGTGTACTGCACAAAAAAAAAAAAAAAAAAAAAGAAAATTTGAGCTGCAGTAACTTTTGAATAGAACACCTCTCAAAAGTGGGAGTGCCCTTGTTTTACTCAGGAGGATAAACCCCACAGTATGTATTTTTCCAACTATTACATGTTACAATCCATTTAATATGGGCATAAAGAGAGAAAGGACCCTAGAAATCAACTCTGTGTGGATTGGTTCTCCAACATTAGTCTTTAACGCCTTAAAGGGATAGTAATATTCCATAAAAAATAGCGGTTTGAGAGATAGGATTTGTGGCATTCAGCTTATTTTTTTAATCTCTACAAATCTCTAAGCATTTTTTATGGGCCATTAATGTCCCTTTAAGGACAAGAGGAGCGTGCAGTGCATTACTTTAAAATTGGGGTGACCGCTATGAACATTCCTGTTCCCTCTGTACACAGTCATTTTTGCTCAGTCCTTGCCCTCACCTGTTTGGAAAATGAATCTTCCAATTCTGTGATCTCGTTAGAAAACTCCCCGGAGGTGTTAATGGAGTCTCCGTCGATACCGCTGCACGAGCCTGAATACTGAAGTCCTCGCTCCCCCTGCCCGCGGCATGCCGTCACCCCCTCATCCAGTGACACTGGCTTGCCTTGGAAGTATGGGGCGTTATGGCTCTTGTCATACTCCTCAAACGAGTACTGCATGCGCATGTTGGAAAGGATGATTCGCCGGGACATGCGGCTCTCTGAAGCCGAACTGCGTAGGCGTTCAAAGTTCTTGTTCATGCGATATTGTCGGAAGGCTGTTTGGATGGTGCGCGCTGCTCGCCGGCTGAGGAAATAGCCCCCATATTTCCTCTCCAGCATTTCCACCTGCAGGGGAAGAAGAGTATTGCATGAGAGAGATCTGAAGAGAACACCGGGCAGTAAGAACAAAAAAGTAAAGAAGAACAAAGAAGAAAAGAAGAAGAAAAGCAATTCAGGAGCAAATCAATTACACCATGGGACAGAAAATACAATTCCCTTGGATTTAAATGGAGATTTTTTTTTTCTCTTGATATTACAAGGGTTTGTACCGAACTGCAAAACAATGTATTGGAAACCTCTCCAGCTTTCAGTTAAAAAGCCCCATTTAGAACAATTTTAATTTCCATTGGTCTCCTACGGTGCACAATTGGTTTGCTCCAAAATGGCTTCACTGGTGCTCTATTATAGGCCATACGCACAAAGAAATAGGGAGATTCCATTGGCAAACCAACTGGATCGTACAGAATAAACGAACCTCTCACAAGAAATCTCATTGAATTAAAAGGGGACAAATAAGTCTTTAACCCTTTAACGCAATGAAAGAATTAAGTACCAGAAGGGAATGCAACTCTTTGACTTGCATCTAGTCCTTAAAGCGTAAAAAGCATATAAATCTCTAAGCAATAACAAAAGGCAGAAGCCATGCCGTGGATGGAGTATTCTTGGGTTTAACAATGTGACTGACAAGAGGTTGCTGCATAAACTAAAAGGGATCAGCTTGGAAGGCAATCTCTGTGCATGGATATAAGACTGGTTAATGTCTTCAGGACCAAGCAAATCTGCAATGCATTGGTCCTCAAGGGTTGAAAGAACCTGACATGCAGAATACACTTCATATAATCAGACATAGTTTAACATGACATTTTGTATATACTTGCATTGTTAATTTTTAGCTGTATTGTGAAGATTTAGAGATTTGAATATTTTGTTAATAAGCCACAATCTTTCTGGTGACACCAGCATTAGGAATTTACTGCATGGGTTAAAATGTATTTTTTTTCGTGGGGGTGGTGTGGAATGTAGATAAGATCACGTATTTCTGTTGGATAAAGAAACAGACAAATAGTGTATAAAATAACAAAATAGATTTTCAGTTTATAGGTTTGGAAAGGGGGACTCTCCAGGCATGAAACAGTAAATAACTGCAGGTCAGTGGGTGTGAAGCTGTAAGATATAGTGTAATTGGACCTGAACAAAACTGGTCTGGCTGAAAGAGAGAGGGAAAAAAATACCACTAGGTGTATTTACAAGGAGGGGAGAGGGAAGAACCCCAGACCTAAATCTCAGTCCCACCTACACAAAGGAGAAAGGGGGAAAAGCAAAGTGTAATATTTCCATGCTGTGGTTTTATTTATTAAATAAAAATAACACAGCTCATGTTACCATACAACCCCCTATAAAAACTGGCACATTGGACTGGATGCGACAGGCTCGCTTTAAAGGGATAGTAATGTTTCATAGTAAAAGCAGCTTAATTAATCTTCATAGTATATGAGCCATGGAGAGTGCTATTTCAGTACTGTCAGAGTTGTAGTTCAAGAGTAATTGAATGATAAAATATCCCTCTCCCGCCCCTTCTACTGATGTAACACTACTCAGCTTAGAGCAGCAAGACTGTCTGGATGGATCTCAGAGACAGACAATCTTCAGTAAGCATAAGGGAAAATCTTATCAACCTGTCAATCGGGGCAGGGTTTTCATTGTTCTCACAGTAAGAATGTTGACCCTTGATGTGAGCTGTCTGGTCTATGAACTGGATTCCACATCTGAGGAGAGGGGGCTTACACTAGGTAAAAGGGGAGGGAGGGGGATACTTTATCATTCAATTACTCTTGCACTACAACTCTGACAGTAATGAAATAACACTCTCCATGGCCCAAATACTATGAAGATTAATTGGAGCTGGGTTTTTGTGAAACATTACTATCACGTTAAAAGGATAGCATGCAGAGAGCGGTTGTCTAGTGTTGTAAGTGGAGTGCCTCAGGGTTTACTCCTGGGCCAATTTCCTTTAATTTGTTTATTAATGATCCTGACATTGGTATTGAAAGTAGGCTTGACCTTTAATGATAACACTAAACTATGTGACAAAATACACACAAAGCAGCCTGTTATTCTCTGCAGAAATATTTAGATAAACTGAGTGAATGGATGGGTAAATGGAAATTAAGGTTTATTTTATGTATGTTTATGTATTTGGGTTGCAAAACAAGCTTGTTATATATACACTAAATGGGAAGACAGAGTTCTTGTTGGAGAAGTATTTGTGAGTACTTGTACAACAGAGTTCACATCAGTGTACAGTGCCAGTAGGCTGCTGCAAGAGTCAATAGGATACTATCATGTTTAAAAAGGCTATAGATGAGTAAGATTAAACTACTCCATAAATCCTTGGTAAGACCCAATCTAGAAAATCGAATATTGCTTTGGGCGCCAATCCTTAAAGAGACAGTTTTGAGCTGTAAGAAGTACTACATCAAAACTGATAAAGGGATTGGAAAATTGGGGTTATAAAGTCAGACTAGTTGAACTGGGTTTATGAAAAAAGAAGAGGCATCTAAGGGGGAGATTATTAACAATTTAAAAAAACATTTTCAAGGCCAACACTTAACATCACCCCATTTTTTATGTTAACACTGAGTGGCAGAGGCGTATGCAATGCATGCGTTGCGTACACCTCTGGCACGCAACAGGGTTAAGGATGTGTATTTCTTTGCCTCGGGAGGAGGTGACTGAAGGTACAGTAAGACATTATCAATAAAGTATTTGATACCTTTGTAACTACAAACGAAACAGACCAGTGGTTCTCAAGCCACGCCATGTGAGGATTTCCTTACTAGAGCACAGGGGAGATACTAAGAGGCTCAGTGATTCCGAATAGCTCATCTGAACTCAAGTACAGAAATCCACAGATCCTGGCCTGTCCATGGTCTCAGAAGGAACATGTAGCGGATCACTGATATAAACCAGGCCCGTCCAAGTTCAGTCCTCAAGCGCCACCAACAGGCCAGGATGTAAGGATTTCCCTGATTACACACAGGTGAGATAATCAGTGGATCATTCATTGTGACTGACTCACCTGTGTGTAATCAGGGAAATCCTTATATCCTGGCCTGTTGGTGGCCCCTGACGACTGAACTTGGACAGACCTGATATGGACAATTATAACACCTTTACATCATAGGTTGGACGATCATACAAGGAGAACTCAGGTGGACATTTGGAGCCAGGAAGGATTTTTTTGGAAACGAATCCACTGGGGTTTGGTTTGTCTAGTCGCCAGAATAATTACCTGGCTAATGAGAATTATACCCTGCTGTGGGGCTGACAGGCAGTAAAGAGTGCAGACATCTTTCCACAGTAACGTCTGTGCCCCTGCGCTGTCAGTCCCAGCCGGCTCTAGGAGGCGTTGCTGGGAGCTGTTCGGCTCCAAAAGGGACGACAGCGCAGGTGTCACTACGAAAATATGTCTGCACTCTATACTGCCTGTCATCCCTGGAGCAGGGTATAATTCTCATTAACCATGTAATTATTCTGGTGACTAGCACTACTGAGCAGCTAGTTGCCAGATGGGTAATTATTTGCCACAAAGTTTAAGATGGGTGGTAGTTCCGCTTTAAATGCTGGACCGCCATGATGGTCCTGGTACAGCTTAAGTCCTTAAGGGGTAAATTGTAAAGCACAATTAACATCAATTACTGACCCCCACTTAGCGTACTATGGCCAGACACTCCTAATGCCCATCTGAATTTTGAGTTTTCTGAAGAGAGAACATCTTCAATCAGTCTTGGGTGTCATCTCCATGGAGGCGGACATGACAGTTTCGAGCGGGATGCAACTGAGCCAACTTCAACTGGTAACATTAACCCGTTAAGGACCATAGGGGTGCACAGTGCATTGCTTTGCAATGCGTTATGCACTCCTATGGGCCTTGAGAGAGTTAAGTAGGGCTGATGCACTCTGCTCCATTCCATCTCGGGGGAAAAAAAAAGTGCCAGCAACCATCATGTCTTCCCCCGTGGACGTGGAATTCAGGGCTGATTGAATAGGTGATCAAAGGCAAAATTTAGAATTTTCTTGCCACAGTAAGGGAAGTGAAGGTTTATTATCAGGACGTAAAGGAGAAGAGGAACAACTTAAGTATGAAGCGAAGACTCTTAACCCTTTGAGTGCCACTCAAAGGGTTTATTATCAATGTGAACACACACGCACACAGCAGAGAGAGGTTTCTGGAGATGGTACCTTTTTATCCTGCAGGTCAGTAGACAATTCATAGCTATCGGATAAGGCTTTGGACCTCTTATTCTCTTCCTCCTCCTGCTTGCGCAGGGCGACACTGGCCGGTTGCAGTCTGGCCCTCTGACTCCACTGGAGTCCCGGGTGTGAGGGATGGCGTGTGGGGGAGGGCAGATCGTAGTGATCGCTCTTCACCTCTCCGCGGTAAGGAGGTTGTTGGCCGGGGCTGTCCACAATAGTTCCTGACTCACTGCCCAGAGAGTCGCCACCTTCAACACTAAAGAGACAGACAGGGGTGATGACCAGGGACAGGGTAAAGCAACAACAGAGAGAAAGGGGACAGTAAGAGGGGGCAGCATGCGTATAGCTAGTCTGAGAGAAGTTGCACACAGTGGAGAAAGAATAGGGTGCTGGGTTCACAAAACACCTGGGGAATTAGGTTCATCTAATGCATTATTAGTGCACACTGCCTCCAAATCTCATTATTAACATTAGACGGAATCAAAGGAGAATGACAACATTACATGCCCTGGGCTGGCAAACAACATTTAGGTATGTACACAAGACTTAGAGCTCGGACCCACCTACTGCATTATTAATGATTCTCATAACTTGATCTCACCTGCAAGCACAGCGTCGCTGGAGGCAATCACGGGCACCATGATACTTATGGACCTGTTTACCTCCACTCCAATAGGGAGCTCGGGCCAAATAATAAACCATTACTGGTGAAGAACTGGCAGCAAGATTCAAGGTTTTAAATGTGATACCTGCCTTACATAATGAGTGAGCTGCTCAGCCCATCTACACCGAGATCGGAAGAGTACTACAATATTATATGCCCAGAACTGTCAACCAAGTTCTGGGATTTAGATCTGAGACCAGTTCAGCGTTTTATATCGGAGACCAATCAGGAGTTCAGAAGAGTATTACACCATTCCAAGACCACCGATTCTGAAGCAAACTCTACCAGGTAAAAACCCCTAACATTTCATTATTTTAAGTGGAGTTTCTAAACCCGATCGTTACCTTGAATTTAAAAGGGGAACATTCACCTCATAAAATTTTTTTTACCATAGGTTTAGATTATAAACTAGTATTAGGAAAGCTGTTTTTCAAGTTGTCCACTTCCGCATAATGCGGCACCCTGAATTTTCGGCACAGCTCCTCTTCCCCTCCCAGCTGCCCCAGGAAGCACGTTCTCACTTCCCTTCGGTGTGGTGTGAATGGCTTCTATAGTTTCATAAAGCTCCAGCTAATATTATGCTGAGGTTGCAACCTCAGTATGCTAACGGGAGCTTGATATTCACACCACACCGAAGGGAAGAGTGAATGCTATCCCTGGTGCAGTTGGGAAGAGAATTGGGAAGTGAAGAAGCGCTGTGCCGAAGATTCAGCGTGCTTCATTATGCTGATCAGCTTGAAGATGCAATATCTTTAAAAGCACATACATTTAGTAACAAACAAAAAAAAACAGCTTTGCTAATACTACTTTATTAACTAAAGCTATGGTAAATAATTGTTAGGAGTTGATTGTTTCCCTTGAAGTTTGCATATTTGAAAGTATCATTTAAAACTGCCTGTGTGTTATATTAACCACAAAGACCAGCAGATGCAGAATAATAGATACTGATACTTTCATTTCCGAAAAAAAAAAAAGTGAAAGTCTCAATGCAGCACAGAGCTGGAAAGTTTCACTAACCAGAAATTAGCAAAGAACGCTGCACAGAGAGAACTCACCGTATAGAGCACTGCAGTGAGAGAGATCACTGTACAGAGCACTGCAGTGAGAGAGATCACTGTACAGAGCACTGCAGTGAGAGAGATCACTGTAAAGAGCACTGCAGTGAGAGAGATCACTGTACAGAGCACTGCAGTGAGAGAGATCACTGTACAGAGCACTGCAGTGAGAGAAATCACTGTACAGAGCACTGCACTGAGAGAGATCACTGTACAGAGCACTGCAGTGAGAGAGATCACTGTACAGAGCACTGCAGTGAGAGAAATCACTGTACAGAGCACTGCACTGAGAGAGATCACTGTATAGAGCACTGCACTGAGAGATCACTGTACAGAGCACTGCACTGAGAGAGATCACTGTATAGAGCACTGCACTGAGAGAGATCACCGTATAGAGCACTGCACTGAGAGATCACTGTACAGAGCACTGCACTGAGATATCACCGTACAGAGCACTGCACTGAGAGATATCACTGTACAGAGCACTGCACTGAGAGATATCACCGTACAGAGCACTGCACTGGGAGATATCCCTGTACAGAGCACTGCACTGAGAGATATCACCGTACAGAGCACTGCACTGAGAGATATCACCGTACAGAGCACTGCACTGAGAGATATCACTGTACAGAGCACTGCACTGAGAGATATCACCGTACAGAGCACTGCACTGGGAGATATCCCTGTACAGAGCACTGCACTGAGAGATATCACCGTACAGAGCACTGCACTGAGAGATATCACCGTACAGAGCACTGCACTGGGAGATATCACCGTACAGAGCACTGCACTGGGAAATATCACCGTACAGAGCACTGCACTGAGAGATATCACCGTACAGAGCACTGCACTGAGAGATATCCCTGTACAGAGCACTGCACTGAGAGAGATCACTGTACAGAGCACTGCACTGAGAGAGATCACTGTACAGAGCACTGCACTGAGAGAGATCACTGTATAGAGCACTGCACTGAGAGATCACTGTACAGAGCACTGCACTGAGAGAGATCACCGTACAGAGCACTGCACTGAGAGAGATCACTGTATAGATCGCTGCAGTGAGAGAGATCACCGTATAGAGAACTGCAGTGAGAGAGATCACCGTACAGAGCGCTGCACTGAGAGAGATCACCGTACAGAGAACTGCACTGAGAGAGATCACCATACAGAGCACTGCACTGAGAGAGATCACCATACAGAGCACTGCACTGAGAGAGATCACCATACAGAGCACTGCACTGAGAGAGATCTCTGTACAGAGCACTGTATAGATCACTGCACTGAGAGAGATCACCGTATAGAGAACTGCAGTGAGAGAGATCACCGTATAGAGAACTGCAGTGAGAGAGATCACCGTACAGAGCGCTGCACTGAGAGAGATCACCGTACAGAGAACTGCACTGAGAGAGATCACCGTACAGAGAACTGCACTGAGAGAGATCACCATACAGAGCACTGCACTGAGAGAGATCACCATACAGATCACTGCACTGAGAGAGCTCACCGTATACAGCACTGCGCTGAGAGAGATCACCTTATAGAGCACTGTACTGAGAGATATCACCGTACAGAGCACTGCACTGAGAGAGATCACCGTACAGAGCACTGCACTGAGAGAGATCACCGTACAGAGCACTGCACTGAGAGAGATCACCGTACAGAGCACTGCACTGAGAGATATCACCGTACAGAGCACTGCACTGAGAGAGATCACTGTATAGAGCACTGCACTGAGAGATCACCGTACAGAGCACTGCACTGAGAGAGATCACCTTATAGAGCACTGCGCTGAGAGAGATCACCTTATAGAGCGCTGCACTGAGAGATCACCGTACAGAGCACTGCACTGAGAGATATCACCGTACAGAGCACTGCACTGAGAGTTATCACCGTACAGAGCACTGCACTGAGAGATATCCCTGTACAGAGCACTGCACTGAGAGAGATCACTGTACGGAGCACTGTACTGAGAGAGATCACCGTACAGGGAACTGCACTGAGAGAGATCACCGTACGGAGCACTGCACTGAAGGAGATCATTGTACAGAGCACTGCACTGAGAGAGATCACCGTACAGAGCACTGCACTGAGAGAGATCACCGTACGGAGCACTGCACTGAAGGAGATCACCGTATAGAGCACTGCACTGACAGAGATCACCGTACAGAGCACTGTACTGAGAGAGATCACCGTACAGGGAACTGCACTGAGAGAGATCACTGTACGGAGCACTGCACTGAGAGAGATCACCGTACAGAGCACTGCACTGAGAGAGATCACGGTACAGAGAACTGCACTGAGAGAGATCACTGTACGGAGCACTGTACTGAGAGAGATCACTGTACGGAGCACTGCACTGAGAGAGATCACCGTACGGAGCACTGTACTGAGAGAGATCACTGTACAGAGCACTGCACCGAGAGAGATCACCGTACAGAGCACTGTACTGAGAGAGATCACCGTACGGAGCACTGTACTGAGAGATCACCGTACGGAGCGCTGCACTGAGAGAGATCACTGTACGGAGCACTGTACTGAGAGAGATCACCGTACGGAGCACTGTACTGAGAGAGATCACTGTACGGAGCACTGTACTGAGAGAGATCACCGTACGGAGCACTGTACTGAGAGAGATCACCGTACAGAGAACTGCACTGAGAGAGATCACCGTACGGAGCACTGTACTGAGAGAGAGCACCGTACGGAGCACTGCACTGAGAGAGATCACCGTACGGAGCACTGTACTGAGAGAGATCACCGTACAGAGCACTGCACTGAGAGATATCACCGTACAGAGCACTGCACTGGGAGATATCACCGTACAGAGCACTGCACTGGGAAATATCACCGTACAGAGCACTGCACTGAGAGATATCCCTGTACAGAGCACTGCACTGAGAGAGATCACTGTACAGAGCACTGCACTGAGAGAGATCACCGTACAGAGCACTGCACTGAGAGAGATCACTGTATAGATCGCTGCAGTGAGAGAGATCACCGTATAGAGAACTGCAGTGAGAGAGATCACCGTACAGAGTGCTGCACTGAGAGAGATCACCGTACAGAGCACTGCACTGAGAGAGATCACCGTACAGAGAACTGCACTGAGAGAGATCACCATACAGAGCACTGCACTGAGAGAGATCACCATACAGAGCACTGCACTGAGAGAGATCACCATACAGAGCACTGCACTGAGAGAGATCTCTGTACAGAGCACTGTATAGATCACTGCACTGAGAGAGATCACCGTATAGAGAACTGCAGTGAGAGAGATCACCGTATAGAGAACTGCAGTGAGAGAGATCACCGTACAGAGCGCTGCACTGAGAGAGATCACCGTACAGAGAACTGCACTGAGAGAGATCACCGTACAGAGAACTGCACTGAGAGAGATCACCGTACAGAGAACTGCACTGAGAGAGATCACCATACAGAGCACTGCACTGAGAGAGATCACCATACAGATCACTGCACTGAGAGAGCTCACCGTATACAGCACTGCGCTGAGAGAGATCACCTTATAGAGCACTGTACTGAGAGATATCACCGTACAGAGCACTGCACTGAGAGAGATCACTGTACAGAGCACTGCACTGAGAGAGATCACCGTACAGAGCACTGCACTGAGAGAGATCACCGTACAGAGCACTGCACTGAGAGATATCACCGTACAGAGCACTGCACTGAGAGAGATCACCGTATAGAGCACTGCACTGAGAGATCACCGTACAGAGCACTGCACTGAGAGAGATCACCTTATAGAGCACTGCGCTGAGAGAGATCACCTTATAGAGCGCTGCACTGAGAGATCACCGTACAGAGCACTGCACTGAGAGATATCACCGTACAGAGCACTGCACTGAGAGTTATCACCGTACAGAGCACTGCACTGAGAGATATCCCTGTACAGAGCACTGCACTGAGAGAGATCACTGTACAGAGCACTGCACTGAGAGATCACTGTACAGAGCACTGCACTGAGAGAGATCACTGTATAGAGCACTGCACTGAGAGAAATCACTGTATAGAGCACTGCACTGAGAGAGATCACCGTACAGAGCACTGCACTGAGAGATATCACCGTACAGAGCACTGCACTGAGATCACTGTACAGAGCACTGCACTGAGAGAGATCACTGTATAGAGCACTGCACTGAGAGAGATCACTGTATAGAGCACTGCACTGAGAGATCACCGTATAGAGCACTGCACTGATAGAGATCACCGTACAGAGCACTGCACTGAGAGAGATCACCGTACAGAGCACTGCACTGAGGGAGATCATTGTACAGAGAACTGCACTGAGAGAGATCACCGTACAGAGAACTGCACTGAGAGAGATCACCATACAGAGCACTGCACTGAGAGAGATCACCGTATAGAGCACTGCACTGATAGAGATCACCGTACAGAGCACTGCACTGAGAGAGATCACCGTACAGAGCACTGCACTGAGGGAGATCATTGTACAGAGAACTGCACTGAGGGAGATCACCGTACAGAGCACTGCACTGAGAGAGATCACTGTACGGAGCACTGTACTGAGAGAGATCACCGTATAGAGCACTGCACCGAGAGAGATCACCGTACGGAGCACTGTACTGAGAGAGATCACCGTATAGAGCACTGCACTGAGAGAGATCACGGTACAGAGAACTGCACTGAGAGAGATCACTGTACGGAGCACTGCACTGAGAGAGATCACCGTTTAGATCACTGCACTGAAGGAGATCATTGTACAGAGCACTGCACTGAGAGAGATCACCGTACAGAGCACTGCACTGAGAGAGATCACCGTACGGAGCACTGCACTGAAGGAGATCACCGTATAGAGCACTGCACTGACAGAGATCACCGTACAGAGCACTGTACTGAGAGAGATCACCGTACAGGGAACTGCACTGAGAGAGATCACTGTACGGAGCACTGCACTGAGAGAGATCACCGTACAGAGCACTGCACTGAGAGAGATCACCGTACAGAGCACTGTACTGAGAGAGATCACCATACAGAGCACTGCACTGAGAGAGATCACCGTATAGAGCACTGCACTGATAGAGATCACCGTACGGAGCACTGTACTGAGAGAGATCACTGTACAGAGCACTGCACCGAGAGAGATCACCGTACAGAGCACTGTACTGAGAGAGATCACCGTACGGAGCACTGTACTGAGAGATCACCGTACGGAGCGCTGCACTGAGAGAGATCACTGTACGGAGCACTGTACTGAGAGAGATCACCGTACGGAGCACTGTACTGAGAGAGATCACCGTACGGAGCACTGTACTGAGAGAGATCACCGTACGGAGCACTGTACTGAGAGAGATCACCGTACAGAGAACTGCACTGAGAGAGATCACCGTACGGAGCACTGTACTGAGAGAGAGCACCGTACGGAGCACTGCACTGAGAGAGATCACCGTACGGAGCACTGTACTGAGAGAGATCACCGTACGGAGCACTGTACTGAGAGAGATCACCGTACAGAGCACTGTACTGAGAGAGATCACCGTACGGAGCACTGTACTGAGAGAGAGCACCGTACGGAGCACTGCACTGAGAGAGATCACTGTACGGAGCACTGTACTGAGAGAGATCACCGTACGGAGCACTGTACTGAGAGAGATCACTGTACGGAGCACTGTACTGAGAGAGAGCACCGTACGGAGCACTGCACTGAGAGAGATCACCGTACGGAGCACTGCACTGAGAGAGATCACCGTACAGAGCACTGTACTGAGAGAGATCACCGTACGGAGCACTGTACTGAGAGAGAGCACCGTACGGAGCACTGCACTGAGAGAGATCACCGTACGGAGCACTGCACTGAGAGAGATCACTGTACGGAGCACTGTACTGAGAGAGATCACCGTACGGAGCACTGTACTGAGAGAGATCACTGTACGGAGCACTGTACTGAGAGAGAGCACCGTACGGAGCACTGCACTGAGAGAGATCACCGTACGGAGCACTGCACTGAGAGAGATCACCGTACAGAGAACTGCACTGAGAGAGATCACCGTACGGAGCACTGTACTGAGAGAGATCACCGTACGGAGCACTGTACTGAGAGAGATCACCGTACGGAGCACTGTACTGAGAGAGATCACCGTACGGAGCACTGTACTGAGAGAGATCACTGTACGGAGCACTGTACTGAGAGAGAGCACCGTACGGAGCACTGCACTGAGAGAGATCACCGTACAGAGAACTGCACTGAGAGAGAGCACCGTACGGAGCACTGCACTGAGAGAGATCACCGTACAGAGAACTGCACTGAGAGAGATCACCGTACGGAGCACTGTACTGAGAGAGATCACCGTACAGAGCACTGTACTGAGAGAGATCACCATACGGAGCACTGTACTGAGAGAGATCACCGTACGGAGCACTGTACTGAGAGAGATCACCGTACAGAAATAAACGGAAGAATTGCTCAAAGTGTGACTGTAGTTCTTTTGGATAACTAATAAATAGGCAGTTTTTTTAAGTGGACCTTTCACCTTTAATACACTGTGTCACCTATAATTAGTGTAGTAAATTGATTTGTAGATTGCAGGGTTTTTGTTCCTTCAAGCCCATACTTTAGGATAGATTCTCTCTCAAAATTACACTTCATGTAGCCACTTCTTCATTCTGTGGCACAAGGTAATGTTGGCACAGCGGCCCAGGCCTTCCTAGACCTTCAATTCTCCTACCACCTCCCTCCCAGCTCTCCCAGAGAGCGCATTCACTCGTCCCTTCGTATTCATGTGAATCTTGTCTACTAAAGCAGAACTAACACCCCTACAAGATGTAGCCTCAATTAGAGTGTTATAATCCGTTAGAATGCACTGTGTAATTATTATTATTATTTTTTTAAAGTGTTATTAAAGAATAAACCGTAATTGCAAAAAGTGCCTCGTGACGTCTTCCCCCCAGAAAAGAGCACTGCGCATGTCAGCAACAGAGCTGATCGACTCTCTTGTAACTCCCCCCGACTACACGAAAACACCTGCGTCGTCAGGTTTAGCTTCTCGTGCTGGTCCGAAAGGCTAAACATGATGACGTAGGTGTTTTTGTGTAGCCGAGGGGATGGGGGGAGTTACAAGAGAGCCGATTGACTCTGTTGCTGACATGCGCAGTGCTCTTTTCTGGGGGGAAGACGTCACCAGGTACTTTTTGCAATAACGGTTTATTCTTTAATAACACGTTTAAAAAAAATCATTACACAGCGCTTTCTAACGGATTATAACACTCTAATCGAGGCTACATCTTGTAGGGGTGTTAGTTCCGCTGTAAATTCAGTATAACGACGAACGTAGCTTGCCGTTACAATATACGTGATGCCTATCAATACGAAGGGAAGCTTGAATGCGCTCCCTGGGACAGCAGGGAGGGAGGTGGGAGGAGGACTGGAGGTCTGGGAAGTCCTGCTCCGCTGTGCCGACGTTACCCTGTGTCGCAGAATGCGGAAGTGGCTACAAGAAATCTAATTTGTAGAGCGAATATCTCCTACAGTATGGGCTTACAGAACCCCCCCCCCGCAATCTACAAACCATTATAACACACTAATCATAGGAGACACAGTGCATTAAAGGTTATTATAGGTTTTTAAATAGGCAAACTTGAATTCAAGGTGAGATGCCGACGTTACCCCCTTGAATCAATGGGAATTCCCTCTATGGTGCAGAACTGCTCATCTTTTGATCCATGCGAAACGCCCAAAGACTGCATAGGGCCTGGTCTTCAGGACACACGGACAGAGCGGATTTCCCGGATATCCCTGCTTGTTAATAGGCGATTAGTCTGTGACTCGGTCACTGTGATCGATCCACCTGTGATTAATCTGGAATCTTCTTAAAGGGATAGTAATACTTCGTTTTAACTTTATTTTATTTTGTAGGCATTAAAAAAACATGAAGAATGATATAAGTCTTATCTCTCAAACCTTTATGGTTTATGAGATATTCACAAGCAAAGTATCCCCTCCCCGCCCCTTTTACCTAGTGTAAAAAATCTCTTCTCAGATGTGAGTCTAGTTGTATGACAGTACAGATAACAGAAGGGGACAATTTTCTGTGTATGAAAACAATGAAAGCCCTTCCCCCCTTGACAAGTTTTTCAGCTTTTTCCATTATCTTAATTGAAGATTGTCCCTCTCTGCAGTCTACCTGGGCACCTCCCTTCTGATCTGGTTGAACAGGGGGGGGATACTTTGTTTGTGAATATCTCTTAAACCATAAAGGTTTCAGAGATAAGACTTATATCATTCTTCATGTTTTTTTAATGCCTACAAAATAAAATAAAGTTAAAATGAAGTATTACTATCCCTTTAACATCTGACCTGTTGGTCTGCCATGAGGACAGGAGCGGAGGATCATTCTAGATCAACCACATCACAATGACAGACATAATCGCAATCAGTGCACGAGAGGTCAAGAACACAGACTCAAATAAACACACTGTACAAGAAAGAGGATCATATACAAGGTGCACAAGCGCTCAGGCTCCTATCAGGCCCGGATCTTCATCAACTCTAGAATTGCTCCTTTTTTCCTTCCAGCATATAACCTTGGGTGAATTCATCATGTAGAAGGCACAGAAACATAGAATTTGAATGCAGTTAAGAATCATTTGTCGCATCCAATCTGCCCATTTTCCTACTGTAAAAACCTCAAACCTTATTTCGTCCTTCGTCTTGTCTAATGTTCAGGATATCGTTATGCCTATCCCATGCATGCTTAAATTATGTCACTGTATTAACGTCTACCACTTCTGCTGGTAGGCTATTCCACTTATCTACTACCCTCTCAGTGAAGTAAAACTTACATTACATCTAAACCTGTGTCCCTCTATTTCTAGACTATGGCCTCTTGTCCTAACATTTTTACTCCTTTGAAATATACTTCCCTCCTGCACTTTGTTGAGTCCCTTCATGTATTTGAATGTGTCTATCATATCCTCTCTCTTCTCTCCTCCAAGCTATACATGTTCAGATCCTTTAGTCTATCCTGATATTTCTTTTCCTGTAAACCAATCACCATTTTAGTAGCCCTTCTCTGAATTCTCTCTAGAGTATCTCTATCCTTCTGGAGATGGGGTCTCCAGTACTGTACACAATACTCTAGAGTATCTCTATCCTTCTGGAGATGGGGTCTCCTGTACTGTACACAATACTCTAGAGTATCTATATCCTTCTGGAGATGGGGTCTCCAGTACTGTACACAATACTCTAGAGTATCTATATCCTTCTGGAGATGGGGTCTCCAGTACTGTACACAATACTCTAGGTGAGGTCTAACTAGAGATCTGTAGAGTGGCATGACCACTTCCGTTTTTCTGCTACTAATGCCCCTAGCTATACAACCCAGTACCCTGCTTGCATTCCCCACCGCTTTATTACATTGCCTGCTTTCCTTTAAGTCATTAAGCAAGCTGTTGCAGGCAAAAGCTGGATATTTCCTTAGGGGAATCAAACAGTAAACAAGCACAGTGCGTAGCTCCTGTCTATTAACCTATTGCATGCTACAGATGTCTGCAGTGCATTGCTGCACAATGCACTGCAGACATCTGTAGCATGCAAGGGGTTAAGATTCATTTGCTGCCCCTGGATCAGTAGTAGGCAACCTTTTGACTCTCTGCTCTGTTTGAGACTACAATTCCCATGATTCCTATTCAGCCAAAGGCTGATGGGCGTTGTATTCTGCAGCAGCTGAAGAGCCATGTGTTACCTGCCCCACTACAGTGCACTCACATGTACAGGTAAGCACGAGCAGGTAGTCTCCTCTGTTGCTCCCGTTTTTTCTTCCGCATTTTCCTTGGGGAAGGGGGGGGTGACCTATAGTCCACAGCAGTCTGTCGAGCTCACAGTGTGGTGGTAGTGGACACAGGAGAGGAGGAGGGAGGCAGGTGAGGAGACATCAGAAGCCAGAGCGAGTGGGTGAGGCTGCACTGGCTGTTTGTGACGGAAATCCAAAAACCATCACTAAGGAGCTTTAGTAAACACCTAGAGCCCTGCTGCTCCTCCTCCTCTGGGCCTGCCTTCTCGCCTGTAATTACCACTTTATTGTTATGATGATGCAGAGACACCGAGGCATGAAAACAATTGCAGGCACAAGTTCAGGGCCCTTCCTGAGAGCTTATCCTCAGCCATTGTTTTCTAGTTAAAGGGCAATTTCATTATCTGGCTCGCACACTGGAAAGTACGCGTGACCCTCCGTGGCTTCAGGAAAAATGATTTAGGGTCACGTGAAAAATCTGGGGTGAGACAAAACACAACATAGGCGGCAAAGGCGAATCCCCGTTCATTTAAAATGGGGCTTACTGGGATTCTTATTTGTCATCTATATTCCAGTTGGTCTGTTCCAGAATTGCACAATTTTTTTTCTTAGAAGCCATGAAACAATTGATAAATCAAAGCTTACAACATAAATAATAATAAAAATATATAGACAGACAGATTGTGTGGCAGCATTGTGGCTACACCATGCAATAAATAGATTTGGCCAGTGGACCATAAACATCCATAACATTTTGTAGCAACAGCGCCACCGTAACATTTCAGGTCACAGAGGTACTGCGCCTATACAATACAAGTTGGACCTGCAATTTTACTCAGCAGGATAAATTGCTGTGATATACCATTTATTTCAAATATTAAGTGTTACTATGCATTTCAAAGGAGAATTCACCTTTAGTAATGTTATTCTAAGCACATCGGGCTGTATTCAGTTTCAAGTCGTAAAGGGAGCACTGGATTTTCTTTTAAAAACACTACTGTAGTCTTAGGGGAAGTTTTGATACAAAACAAGAGATACATTAACTCTTTGCGTGCCAGAGTGGTAAAGCAATGCATTCCATACCACTCTGGCACCCAAAGGGTTAAGCTCCGGCATCTGAATCCTGCCCGTTAATTTACTAGTTTCTGTAAAGTAATCTTTGTTCACAACACCTTAACCCTGCAAGTGCCAGGTGTGTGTAACGCACTGGGGAACATAGCGTAACCCTTCTGGCACACAAAGGGTGTATCAATCATATGGCTATAAACAGAAGTGTTGATAGGTACTGGCTGAGGGGGGGCTAAAAGCTCCAAGTCTCATGTTGAATGTCCATGGTTATGTAATGGTACCACTGAAATGCACATTGCACTAGTAATGCATTGGACATCACTAATCTGCCTGCACTGTTGTAAGAAAGGGGATATTAGAGGTTTCTGTCTCTTTAAACCATGGCCTGCATACAGCCCTTCAGGATAGGTTCGAAACACCCCCTGCCCTAGAACCACTGCCACTATCCGTGAACTGCCATTATCAACTGCTTCATTTTTACACTCCTATTAACCCTTTGAGTGCAAGAAGAGTACGCAAAGCAAGGAGTTGCGTACCCCACTGGCACTCAAAGGGTTAAGCTCTCAGTAATCTGCCTGGACTACTGTAAATAACAGGGATATCTTATGAGATGGTACTGTCGCTTAAACCATGGCCTGCATGCAGACCTTGTGGACAGGTTCAGACACCCCCCTGCCCTAGAAACACTGGCAGCATCTGCAAATGTGGATTGGGGATGTGCTGCCGTTATCAACTGTTCATTTCTACAGTCCTATTAAGTGCTCTGAAATTAATCAATAATCTGCCTGTATTGTTGTAAATAACTGAATATTATAAAGAGATGTTACTGCCTCTTTAAACTATGGTCTGTATGCAGCCCTTTATCACCTGCCCTGCTAGAAGCACCGCCAGCATCTGTGAATGTGGACTGGGGATATGCTGCCATTATTAGCTGTTTATTCCTACACTCCTATTAAGTGCTCTGAAAATCCTCACTAATCTGCCTGGACTACTATAAATGAGGGGATATTAAGAGATGTTACTGTATCTTTAAACCAAGGCCTGCATGCAGCCCCTGCACACAGGTTCGGACACCCCCTGCTTTAGAAGCACTGCCAGCATCTGAGAATGTGGATTGGGGTGTGCTGTCATTATCAGCTGTTCATTTCTACACTCCTATTAAGTGCTATGAAATTCCTCGCTAATCTACCTGAAAACAGCACCGACCTGTTCTCATCCTCTCTGCGGCTTGTAAACCACAGAGGAAAGGAGCCACAGGAGACAATTGGTGTTATGAACCTAGAGGCAGGCGTGCAGAGCTGTACGTAAACACAGAGCGACTACACCCTGTCACACACACACACTAACAATGTCACAAATGACATTAGCACATGAATGCAAGAGACACCAAGGACGGCAGTCTGTGCATCATCCGCTCTACTGGCCTTTCAGGCTTTATATTGGCTTAACTCAATGTTATCATTCGATCAATATTTACTGCTTGGTTTTTCCTGTATTGAAATCTTCCTAACACTGCCTCGCATTGCATAAAGGAACAAAGGAGATGACATAACAAGCAGAGATCAGAGAAGTGATCTGGGCCAAACCAGCTGCTCCGTAAGGGTCAAAGAAAATCTCCATTCATTTAAATGGGTCTTTTAACCCCTTGAATTGCTAGAGAGGTCTCCAACACAACAGATTTTTTGATACCCTAATGTGCAGCTGCTTTGCCCTAGAATTGCTCGACTTTATACATAAGACCTATAGTACGTACGCAGTCAGCACCTCACCCTTATGCCAGGTCTGTCACCACTGGTTCACTTCTAAAACATTGTATGCATAATAGCGTGCAGCAGCACTCCGCATTCAGTGTGTCGCCGTAATGAAAGGGGCGACATGAGAATCTCACCCTGCATAAAAGCGCAAAATTCTTGCGTTGCTCCATGAAAGGATGCCTTATTTATAAGCAATGAAATTCTGAGGAGATCGAGAGAAGAGGAGAGATAATACACTGATCAGGTTCTCTCGCTGGGCAGCTACACCGCACTGAAGTGACCCTGCTGCTTGTTGGAATGGCTTACAGCGTTGCACTACAACACTCATCATCTTGTGGTTGCTGGAAGACTCCAGTCGGGCTGGGCTTCTTCGATTTAACACACTGAGCCAATTTTTCCCTGCTGCCCATGGGCATTCCATCAAGCAGCAGTGTAACGTCAGTACAGTGTAGCTGCCCAGCGAGAGAACCTGATCAAAGTATTCTCTCTCCTCTTCTCTCGAACTCCTCTGCTTAGAACTAAACATTGAAGGTGACCTTTTATGGCACAACATGAGAATCTCGCAATTTTATGCAGGGCGAGATTCTCACGTCACCCTTTTCATTACAGAGACATGCTCAATCTGGCATGTAGTCGTATGCTATTATGCATGCAACGTTTTAAAAGGACACCATCACCACTAGTTTTTTTTCCTTAATTTGCCTGCTGTCTTTGTGTAATAGTGTATTGCTCTGTTGGTGCCAAATAACAAAAACAGTCCTGATTACTAACATTTTTTAAATTTTAGTGCATTCTATGGATTTCATCCACCAACCTAAATTGGTAGAAGTGTGGAACAAACCAAATGTGCCATAGGGGACATATGATTAATAATGATCATTTTTAGTTCTCCCCTCCAGTGCAGTTGGTTGGCTCCATAACTGCACCTGTTTTTTTTTTTTTTAACTTTTCCCCTAGTTAACAAGTCTATGAAAACAGCTCAGGAAAGCACCCACAGAAGGTGGCGGCCAAGCCCTGTCCCCTCTATTCCAAAAATCGCAAGACAGAGGCTGACAAAATACATCCTTCAGTTGCTGCTGAACTACAGATCCCAACATCCCCAGCAGGGCAAAGTCCAACTGGCAATGATGGGGGAGCTGTAGTCCATTTACAGGTGGAGCCGTCCTTGCAGGGAATTCATCTAAGGATGCATGAAACTGTTCACACCTCTAATCCTTAAAAGGTTAATAACTGGAGGACCACACATTGCCCATTCCTGCCCTGAGACCTGACAGTGAAAATGATTGCTGTAGACTGTGGATTCGATTGGCCTGATACGATCTGCCAGCTATCGTACTTACCTAACTGGATCGCTGTGAGCTGCCTGGACTCTCCTTCTGTGCAGTCTGTACGTAGACTGTGCAGGGCAGAAATCACAGCACTGTATAACTATTACCTATTTATATCCACCTGTGACAAAGTGATTGTGTGTTAAACCTCCACATCCGCCCTGATTAGCGGACGTCTTAAGCCGGTGACACGTCTGTCAGCAGACAGTGTTCTCTGCACAAACACCGTTCACTTGTGCAGCAAGGGGCCTGATGCAGAGGAGCCATTTTGGCCCAAACCAACTGAACCATTCGCCGGTTTAACCCTTTGAGTGCCAGAGGGATGAATAATGCATTGCATGCAATGTGTTGGACACCTCTCACACTCAAAGCTTTAAAGGGATAGTAATACTTAAAATGTAAAATGTATATATATTGTAGGGTTTATCTCCCTGAGTAAAACAAGAGTACTCCCACTGCTGAAAGGTGTTTTATTCAAAAGTTATTACAGATCAAAGTTGCATTTTTTTTAGGTGCAGTATCACAGTGGCCTGAAATTGTACAGTGGCGCTGTTGCTACACCATCCTATGGACAGCTCTGGTTCCGGGACCATAAATCTCCATTGGATGGTGTAGCAACAGCACCACTACAGTTTCAGGTCACTGTGATATTGCACCTAAAAAATGCAACTTTGAGCTGTAATAACTCACCTTTCAACAGTGGGAGTACCCTTGTTTTACTCAGGGGGATAAACCCTACAACATTTTTTTACATTTTAAGTATTACTATCCCTTTAAAGCCTAATTTTACCCTTTAGGTGACTGAGATCTTACCAATGCAATGTGTTTGAGAAATCACCAACATCCAAGGGGTTAAATCAGTGTACATTTTCATTTGTCTCCTATGTGCAATTGGTTTGCCCCATAATTGTGCATTTTATATATTATATATACACACATACAGACACACACACATTTATACATTTTAGCACCAACACCTAAAAATGAAATTGGCCTCATTTAAAACGAAACGTACTTGTTTTAGTCTCATTAAACGTGTCTGTTTATTTCTTTTGAATTGTTTTATTGATGTAATTCATACAGAGTCATGAAAAGAACAAAAATTTTGCAGAAGAAACATCACATAAGTGGAATGAATCTTGAAATCACACATTAGAATTTATGGATTTGACAAAGTCAACCTCGTGGTGTGGTGTAAGAGCAAAAAGTTATAGAGAGAGAGGGAGAGAAAGACAAAGAGGTGGACGAGAGGCAGAGTAGGGGGACGAGAGGCAGAGGCAGGGAGGGAGAAAAGACAAGAGGCAGAGGACTGGGGCGAGAGGCAGAGAGGGGGGACAAGAGGGGGGATGAGAGGCAGAGAGGGGATTGATACTAATAGTATGCCAGAAAATTCATCACTCATTGCTTTGCAGTGTATTTGAGACCTCTCTAGGACTCACTGGGTTAAAAATCACATATAAAACTGGTTTACTCGAGTACTGCTCCATATTCTTAGTACATCTGCCTCCCTGACTTCCGCTTCAGCTTCGTTTCATGGAATCCTCTTGTGCGTCTTCAGGGAACTCCACGGAACACAGATTGTGAACCAGTGGTATAGCGTATCAACGTCTTTGGGGGGACTGGTAGACAAACAGTGGCCCTACAGCTGTTTAATGACCGTAAAGTCCATCATTCCTCAGAGGGCCAACGATGGAAATTGCAGTCCTTAAACAGCTGGAGGGCCACTGTTTGCCTACCACATAACAGTCGCTGACTCTCCAAACTGTTACCAGGTATGTGTATGGTGGAGTCAAGTCTGCCCATATCCTCTTTTGTGTGGTAGGCCCAAAAATATTCTTAGGTTCCGCTATGCGAGTCTGAATATAAGGACAGGTATATTTAGTGCAGAACGACTTCTAAAAATATCCATTTGAACCATGGCTGAGAACCAGCTTTCCATTTGACTGCAAACAAGGATAAGACTGACCGCAAGTGCCTGTCGTTGAACTAACCCTTTATACACGGGTCTAGTGACTGCCAATGGACCAGCCTGCTCAAACAATATATATATAATGTATAAAGTCAAAATCCCATGACTGCTACAGCGTTCTCAGGAAAGCACCGGAGACCTCTCTGTAGCATTTAAATCAAATAGGAATGGTTTGCTCTGCATCGCCTTCTTTATTTAAAAAAAAAAAAAAATCAAGGTAAAAGATGCAATTCTGGAGCAAACTAACTGCACCATGGGGAGGATTAACCCTTTGCATGCATACCCCTTTGGCACTCAAAGGGTTAAAATACCCGAAATTCACATTGTTTTAAAAAGGAAGCCAGAGAGGTGTTCCTAGGACACAAAGAAACATTTCTCTTAACTTAAAGGAGCAGTAAACTTTTTTTTATGAAAACACATATTTTACAGAGCTTTTCCTGCTGAATAAAACAAGGTCACTCCCGTCGCTGTCAGATGTTTTATTCAAAAATTATAGCAGTTCAAATAATTAGGAAGTGAATTTACTGTGTTTACTTCCTGATAGTTCTGACAGGAAGTGAATTTACTCTGTTTACATCATGATAGTTCTAACTGACAGGAAGTGAATTTACTGTGTTTCCTTCCTGATAGTTCTAACTGACAGGAAGTGAATTTACGGTGTTTACTTCATGATAGTTCTGACAGGAAGTGAATTTACTGTGTTTCCTTCCTAACAGTTCTAACTGGCAGGAAGTGAATTTACGGTGTGTTTACTTCCTGACAGTCCTAACTGACAGGAAGTGAATTTACTGTGTTTACTTCCTGATAGTTCTAACTGACAGGAAATGACACAGCAGCTTCTATCACATTCTATGGAGAACTGTATGTCTCTGACTTTTCTGACCGTCCTCACCATTAGAATCTAACAGGAAATCTAATTAGAATTTGACCACTAGAGGGCACTGCTAATGTAAAAAAAAACATGGGTTTAAACTGTAATAACTCTGGAAATATACATCTCTCCGCAGTGGGAGTACCCTTATTTTACTCAATAGGAATATCCCTACAATATATATTTTTTCATAAAAAAAGTTTACTGCTCCTTTAAATGTGTTTTGCAACCCCATTAAATGCTCCAGAACCGAACTGAAGACGGCTCACAGAATTTAACCCCTTGAGTGCCAGAGGGGTACGGAACGTGAAAGGGTTAAGCAATTTCAGTCTCTCCAGTAGGATAAGAAGGAATAAACATGGATTTGAGCCTTTCATTCCTCCCCTTTTATAAGAATTCAAGTCGTCCTCTTTCAAAGCTTCCTTCCATCGCCCTCAAACGCGTAGGATCCTGTGTGCTACCAATGAAACACGAGGAGCTGGGGAGGTATTTATAGATGTAATATTTTCAGAAAGGAGGCGGGGCTGTGAATGAGCTGACGGCCACAAGGTTCAAACATAGATTTGCCCAATTCATCGCCTCCAGTTCAAGGCAGAACAGAAATAATAGCCCGTTGCCGGAAAAAAAAAAAAAACACTCAATAGGCTGCTGTGTTACACAGCTACACAATGTACATCTGAGGGTTCTATAAATGGAAGCGCTCCATACAGAGAAATAATAGCAGGCACAGTATAATCTGCTACAGATTATGGGCATTATGCAGAAAACCAGAAATGAGCATTTCTGCTAGCACAGAAGCTGCGCTACAGTGGGTGATATAATCCCCCTTTTTTTATTTAAAAGGACATTTTAACTCCTTCAACGCCAGAGAGGTCTCATTGATGACTTATTCAGTATTTGTGGGGTTAAAGGGATAGTAATGTTTCATAATAAAAGCAGCTCTAATTAATCATCATTGTATTTGGACTTTGGAGAGTGTTATTTCAATTCTGTCAGAGTTGTAGTTCAGGAGTAATTCAATGACAAAGTATCCCCCTCCCGCCCCTTTTACTGATGTAACACAGCTCAGCCAGAGCAGAAGGGAGGTGCCTAGGTAGATTGCAGAGAGGGACAATCTTCAATTAAGATAAGGGAAAAACCTGAAAAACTTGTCAAGGTGGGCAGGGCTTTCATTGTTCTCATAGGAAGAAGATTGTCCCCTGCTCTTATCTGTCTGGTCTATGGACTGCATTCCACATCTGAGAAGAGATGGCTTACACTAGGTAAAAGGGGCGGGAGGGGAAACTTTGCTTGTGAATTTCTCTTAAACCATAAAGGTTTGAGAGATAAGACTTATATCGTTCTTCATGTTTTTGTAATGCCTACAAAATAAAATAAAGATAAAACGAAGTATTACTATCCCATTAAAAGCACAGTTTAAACCAGTGGGAAGTTGGGAAACACTCTTTTGCTGCCTATAGTGTACTCTGTTTGCTCCAAAATGACACCACTTTTTCTTATTACACCAGCCTCAGCGTGTGTGCCAATACTGACCCGGCACATGGACGCATTACCATAAACTGCCACAGCGTGCCGCCGGCAAATTTTCTTTTCTCAAATGGCTAATACAACATAAAGGCAGGTTTTCGGTCTCTATGTAATTGAATGCCAGAGAGATAGCCAACGCGTAACTCTCCTGCACTCAGTCGGTTAAACAAACATCTCTTAAAGTGACAGGTTCACTTTAAAATAATGCCCGACGGCTTGAGCCCAGACTTTTTTTTTTTTTTTTTTTTAAATATGGAGCATTTGGTTTACACCAGAATTGCTTATCTCTTGGTAAATGTGACCTGGTGCTGTTGGAAATGGCTGCTACCTGGCCGTTAGTGTGTCACTTGTCTAGTCCAAGGTCAAGACTGAGGCCAGAAGATTACTACCCAGGCAACTATATACTGAATGTCCTGTACTCCATAATTCAGGCTCATTTCAGAGGAATCCTGCTAATCAGGTGCGAGTTGTACAGGAATAGAACTTACAATGTACACAGAGATCAGGGATATCAAAGTCTGATCTTTAAGAGCTGCCAACAGGCCTGGATTTAACGTCTCACCTAGGATCTTGCAAATATGCTCTGGAGGTGATTCTCTGGGTTAGTGAGAAACATAGAAAACCTTCGCACCTGTTCTGCCCTTTTTCAGTGTACACCCCACCTCCTGTTTCACAATCCCAGCCACCCCTCCTAAGCCCCTTCAACACTGTGACAAAAAAACACGTTGGGACACACCACCTCCGGCCCTACTTGTTACTCAATGGGCACCTGCCAGCAAAGTTCCCAAGTATATCTAAAGTGGATCTGCCACCTTGATTCAAATCTGTATTATTGAAAACTTCTTTAAAGGGATAGCAATGTTTCACAGTAAAAGCAGTTCCAATTAATCTTCATAGTATTTGGGCCATGGAGAGTGTTATTTCAGTACTGTCAGAGTTGTAGTTCAAGAGTAATTGAATTATATAGTATCCCGCTCCTTTTACTGATGTAACACTGCTTACCTCAGAGCAGCAAGACTGTCTGGATGGATAGCAGAGAGGGATAATCTTCAATTAGCATAAGGGAAAAACCTGTTAAGGGGGACGGGGTTTTCCTTATACTCACAGTAAGAAGATTGTCCCTTGCTGTGACCTGTCCGGTCAAGAGACCAGATTACACATCTAAGGTGAGCATTGTTACACTAGGTAAAAGGGACGGGAGGGGGATACTTTATCATTCAATTACTCTTGAACTACAACTCTGACAGTAATGAAACAACACTCTCCATGGCCCCAATACTATGAAGATTAACCGGAGCTGCTGTTTTTGTGAAACATTACTATCCTGTTAAAAACAGTATATGTATCATGCAAGCACACTTATTTCTGTATGGTGAGCCGAGTATGGTACCATAGTATGCTAACAAACATACAATGTACTTTCATATGCTAATTAAACGAACAGTAACCATGTATTTTGACTTTTTGCATATTCTGCAAGCACATAACATGTACAGTTCAATTGGCTACACTTTTTATTATATTTTCTTCATCCCCCCACACTTCTTTTTCTCCACACATTTTTGTTCTTGACAATGAGCTCCCTGAACCTGCTTGAAGAGAGCTTTCTGTCAAGGAACATGAAAGCAGGACTACAGATACAATAGAAGAAAAAAAACACGTAAAACAGAAAGCACGCATAATGCTGAATAATAAACTGAGATAAGGGGACAGAAAACTGTAAAAAAAAAACTGTTGTACATATTATGTTTGCGCAGAATACTGAAGTCAAAATAAAGGATTATCCTTCATGGCGCTCAAGGGGTTAAGCGCTGTACTGCACCAAGAGACTTTCATTTTTTTCCAGAAATAATTCTGAATATCTCCTTGTTTACTCGTTTACTGGATTTAAGGTAAACAGGAGAAATAGGAAGTTTTCAAATATTCCAAAAATTCAATGTGACAGGTCTGTTTTAAGGAAATCCCCCAATTAAGCACAGGTTAGTTAGCCAGTGAGGTATTCATTCTGACCGACCCACTCAGTGGCGTAACTATAGGGGTTGCAGGGGTTGCACCTGCGACCGGGTCTGTGCACTCCAGGGGCTCGGCCTCCCCCTGTGATCCCTCCACCTGGCGCCCGCAATCTCTCTCCGGCGCTCTACTAATGCAGAGAGCTGGAGATGACATCTCCCAGCGCTTTGCATTACTAAGAGGACCACACGGAAGCTCCAGGTAGGGGGTCAATGTGGTCAGAGGGGCCAATGTGGTGGTGGGGGGCCCGTGGCATTTCTTGTACCAGGGCCCAGAGGTTTCTAGTTACACCTCTGGACCCACCCATGCCCAAGCAGTGATATTCTTAAATCCTGGCCTGCTGGTACCCTTGAGGACCAAACTTGAATTAAAGGATACTATGCCAAATGCAGAAAAAAAAAAAATAGAGGACAAATTCTTCAGCAAACCAAAAATGTATCATACGGAGCTTATTTTCTAAAATCTTTTTTTTTTCTAAAATGGAACATTTAACCCTTGAATTTCAGAGAGGTCCTCCCATTTGAGTGGGAATTTGGGGAGCGAATGTTTCCTGCGGTGCTGTTCGTATGACACAAAATCGATACCCTATGAGACATAATTAGGAGGCCAATTAAAATCAATTCTGGTGTCAACTAGAGGTGTCATGGGGGGGATGCGCAAATTCCTATAGAGTATTGGGCTTTTAACCCTTTGAGTGACTGAAAGGTATCCAAAGCATTGGATACCACTCCTGCACTCAAAGGGTTAACCCCCCGAATACTACATTCAAACATTCCAGGTATAGGAGACGGACAATGACGTCTTGGGGAGGCCTGCCCTAGTAATAAGAAGGCGGCAGGAGATTTTAGCAGCACAAGCTGCTGTACGCAATGATATGACTCCAGACACAAAAGTCACTCCAATTACTCCAGGGGTTTTTAACCCTTTGGGGGCCAGAGAGAGGTATCCAGCGGATTCCAACGCAATACATTAGATACCTCTCAGGCTTTGAAAGGCTTAAAAGGATCCACCCACTTCTCCCCTAACCTGTAGTTTGGTTTGCTCCAAAATTTTTCTTCACCTTCCTGCGTATAAATGATTTCAATTTGTCCATACAGTGAACAGAATAATATAAAACGGCGCAGTCGCTGGACGTCACCTGACCATACTATGTGGGGTATTTAACAAGCCCAACGTTTAGTATTCCTGGATCAAAACATCCGCACTATAGTGTTTAAAAATCTCATTTTGGATTTTTCCGTTGATAAATATAGTGCAGTTGTTTTCCTCCTGACTTACTAAACTTCCTCGGAGAACGTTTATCAATTCTTCACAAGACTGTTGAGAAAGAACATAGAAAATAAAAATAAAGAATAAAAAAATAAAAAGCAAAATGCATTTTGTACTGTTGTGCATTGTTTGACAACTAAAAACAGTGTTTGATACATTGCGAAACAATGTATCACATACCAGTTAGGTCTTCGGAATTAGTAAAAATTAGCAATTTTATTCATGAATGCCAATAGTCATTAAAGGGATAGTAATACTTAAAAATTACTTATCCCTATGTTGTAGCTCTTAAATAAAGAAGAACAATGACCCCAGCGGCATCTCTCAAACCCTTATGGTTTGAGAGATAACCGCTTACAAAGTTCTCCCCTGTCTGACGTCAGCGTTCTAGCTGACACAGGGGAATCCTCTCCTGGGATCAGCCGGAGGCTGTGCAGCAGGGCCGAGATCCGGTTAATGAAAAAGAAATACTTCACTTAAAAGGTCTTCTACATGTGCTTGGTTTGCAAGCGCACGTAGAAGACCTTTTAAATGAAAGATTTCTTTTCCATTAACACAATCTCAGCTCTGCTGCAGATCTGCCGGTCAGTCCCGGTCTTCTCTAGGAGGCGTTGCACTGTGCCGAAAAGCACCGGAAGAGACTGACGGCACAGGCGTGCAGATGGCACTAAGTATTAATATCCCTTAATACTTGGAGCTTTTAACCCACCGAATGCTTGAGGTCTCTAATGTGCTGAGGCCTCTCTAGCATTCAATGGGTTAAAAGCCCCATTTCAATCACCTGGAATTATTCCTGTTTTCTTTTATAAATAAGGCCCATTTTTGCTCATGTATAAAGGCAAAATAGAGCTAACCACCTCCACTGCATAGATATTCAAAAAATGTCCATTGATTTAAATGGTCCTTTTAACCCACTGAATGAGCGAGGTCTCCACTGTGCTGAGGCACTTCTAGGATTCAAGGGTTTAAAAGCACCATTTATAAAAAGCAATGAGAATGTCAAATTTGTCTCTATGGTGCATTGTCTTGCTACACTTTGCCTTAGTAAATAAGGGTCAGAGTTACGGCTTAGCAACTCATTGACAAATATGGCCCTATCGATGTAGGTTGCACAGAAGCCGTGCACCTTCTGAATTCTCGTGTGGCTGACTACATAAATACCTTTTAGATAAATATATAACTCCTGATTTGGCTGGCTGCATCTTAGAACAAAGGTTACTGCGCTCAAACATTAATAGACATATTTCATATGATTTACAGAGTTCAAGTCGTGCAGAGACATCATCCCATGCCTTCTAAGGGCTCTAAGAAACATCACTAACACCTCTTCAGAGTTCAACGGATTAACCCTTTGACTTCCAGAGGGGTATGCAACAGGTTCACGAAACACCAACACAAAACTGCATATGCCTAATTATCATGCACTTAGAGATAGCGTATTTACAATGCATTTATTTTGTTAGATCCTTAAAGTATAATTGAAACTTTATTTAAAGAGGAACTATTGCCCCCACATAAAGCCCCCCCAATAATTCAAAGGGTTAAGCCCTCCCAACAGTACAGAGTCTCTTGAATAAGAGAATGTCAGTAACTCAGGCAGATCCTTCACAGTGACTGAACCGCTGATGGATTCACCTGTGTTCATGTGAGGAGATCCTGAAAGCCTGCACTGTTGTTGGGGGAGGGGCTGTGAACACAAGTTTGAACGCACCAGGTCAAAGGGGATGTGAGCATACGTGGCAGAGTTTGAGAGAGCCACAAATTCCAGGTTGTGTTTCAGAGTAAGGCCAAGGAAGGGGGACATTTTCGGTCGCCCTGAATAGCTGAATGCCTGAATTTTGTTGTTGCACAGTGCCGAAAGGGACTTTTAATTAGTCTGTTCCCTTAGAAGCAAATTAGAAACATCCCTTAATAATAATAATTATAATAATAACAAATCTTACAAAAAGTTATTTTTCTACACACAATGCGACTGGGACAATCCAACAGGATAATGGGAGGGAAATACAATTTCCATTGATTTAAAAAGAATGGATTTTTAACCCCTTAAATGCTAGAGAGGTCTCCAATGCATTGCTTCGCAATGCGCTGGAGACATATCTAGCATTCAATGGGTTAAATGCCCCCATTTGAATTATGGGTAATTTTTATTTGTCCTATACAGTTTAATTGGCTTCTCCTAGGATGACTCCATTTTCTCTCTGTGTATATGGCCAACACACCTTACAGGGGGCTGTACAGGAAGTTAGACAGGGAAACCCCCAACTTCACCCAAACAAGACCAAGCAGAAAGGAAAACACAAACAGATGCCTGGCATCAGACAGGAACCAACACATGGCGAATGATGTCTGCGCCCAAACTGAGCATCGCTGGGTTGGCATTCCAAAGTCAACTGGGAAGAGTATCAATACTGACGTGTTTTATTGTGCCTCTGGGTGTCCAGATTCTTACTGCCTGTCCTAACAAACGATATCCCACCTCATGGTCCAAAATGCACAAGTATGGGCACGCAGGCCGCCTAGTTTCCCCCCATCGCCTACTCTAAGAGAGGCTGACTGCTGCTCCTGTCACAAGCACGTAAATCAGGTGTGTTAACCTGCATTTCTAAAATATTTCAGGTTTTGGCGGGCATATGTTCAGGAAACGAAAGAGGTGTGTTGGGGAACACCAACGCACCTAAACTCCAACCGATTTAAACAAGACATTTGACCCCTTGAATGCTGAAGAGGTTTCCAAAGCTTTGTTTTGTAATGCCTTGGGGACCTCTCAATCATTTAAGTGGTTAAATGTATATAAATCTATGCAAATTTTTGTTTGCCACATAAGGTGCATTTGTCTTGCTCAAAAATTGGAAGTCTTTCATTTCCTTAATCTGGTCTTTCCATACTGTTAACGGAATATGTTGCACATTTCTCTGGTACTTACAGTGTTAAAGGCTAGCCCTATTCACGCAACTGTAATGACAGAGCAAACGATTACTAAGAGATCCTAAATAACTGGTTCTCAACCCGTGCACTGAAGGCCCACTAACGGGTCAGGGCTTGAGGATCTCCCGGCCTGAGTACAGGTGAATCAAAGTAACTGAGTCACTGATCAACTTGCCTGTTCTCATAGTAACATAGTTGATGAGGGTGAAAAAAGACACATGTCCATCAAGTCCAGCCCAAGCCAAGTCACCCCTGTTGGTCCAGAGGAAGGTAAAAAAACAAACAAACATTGAAGCCATTTCCAATTAAGTCCCGAGTGGGTAAAAAAAAAAAAAATACTTCATGACTCCAAATGGCAGGCAGATAGTTCCCTGAATAAACTACTTATCTGCATTGAAGCCAACTGTCGTAATTTTCAGTATTGGTCTGTAGTATCTGCAAGCAAAATATCCAGAGGCAAAGAATTCCATAGATTTACCACCCTTACTGTAAAAAAAAATCCCTGTCTTTGTTTTCATCACAAGCACCTTTCCTTTAGTTTTAATGGATGACCTCTTGTTCTTAGCTCAGCTCTTTGTGTAAATAATTCTCAAAAATGGAAATCCTCATGTCCTGGCTTTTGAGTGGTCCCTGACTGGATGGGTTAAGAATCGCTTCTCTAAACCTTATGATTAAACAACAAAGGTCTGACTGCTTGGTGAACCAATATGACTGGAGTCTCTCAGGCAACAAACTTTAGGTCGTAAGAGTAAAACAAAAGTCTGCGACTAAACAATGATACAAATAAAAACTCCCCGAATTCCCATTTATTACAATGTGCTGGAGAGTTAAAGTTTTGTGTACCCCTCTGTCACTCAAAGGGTTAAGTGTCAGCGAGGAGAGGTCATGTAGGACTAAGACAGGAAGTGCGCCTGCATGGCATGCCGTAATTAGCATAATCTATACATCTAAATAACTAAAAATCTACTTTTCTAAATCAAAAATGGCTAATACAACATAGAGGTGATTTTGAAAACTCTTGCTAAATCCCCAAAGTTGTTTTTGGATGATAGGTTCCCTTTAACCCCTTATGGGCTAGAGGGGGGTGGGTGAAATGCCTTGAGCTTAAGTATGAGATCTGGGGATTGGGCCCCTTTTGCCAGTAACTAGCAACGCCACTGGTTGCCACAAAAATCAAATACTTGGTTTCTAAAGGTACTTTATTTGTTTAACCCCTTAGATGCTAGGGAGGTCTCCAAATCATTGCTGTTTTAGGGTGTACTGTTCCTTTAAATCCTGCACTACTTTGGCAATTATTCACCCACTCTCTCTGTCACGTGACAATTAGTGAAATGGCAAAAAAGAAAAATAATGGGCATCATTAAGGTCAGTTCTAAGGCAAGCAAACTAGCAATTAGCTCTCTCTCAGAACAGGGAACGATTTCCCTTCTGCTAAATTTGAGCATTTTGACAGTGCACCCTGCAGGCTCTTCATGGGTAATCGGCTCTGAGCTGCGGGTATTTAACCCACTCCTTGTTTGAGAGACACTGTACAGAAGGCGTTCGTGTATATAAAGGGGTTAACAGGCTTATTAATGGTATGAACCTTAAATCACATGTGTATATATATATATATATATATATATATATATATATATATATATATATTTTTTTTTTTTTTTTTTTTTTTTTTTAAGCCTTTGGGTGTCAGGGGACCAATCACAAAACATATTAACCCTTTATGAACCAGAGGGGTGTGTAACGTATATTGCCTTGCAATGAATGCATTGTGTACCCCTCAGGCCTCTCAAGGGTTAAAAAAAAAAAGTCAGCAATACCCAAATCTAACAAATGCCAATCCGCCTGTCGTCCATGCCCGCAGATGGTTAAACACCAAAACAAGTGGAGTGTGTGTGTGGGGGGGTAATCCTATTTCTCACTGATGGAAGAACGCTGGCACTATCAGTTACATAATCATTTTGGCAGCCCCTTTTTAACGTTTTGGGTGCCAGAGGGTTGCGATGCATGCCTTTTCCAGCACCCAAAGAGTTCCCATTTCAACTTGTGACAAAATCTGATTCCTTGAATATTTTTATAGGGAAACGCTCTTCCGTATGTTTGATATAAGGAACATCTTCTAACTAACAATAAGCACGGTACATTTTTTTAGGAGGCTGGCTCTTTCTGTATAGGTGTTGGGACTACGTAAATAATTATGTAAAGACATGTCATACCAGAGGCCATGTTGAAGGATCCTGGGGGTCCGATCGGATGCGCAGTGCAGGCACCACATACTGAGGACTGCTAGATGGAGCGCGGCGGGTACGCTGCCCTTGATCTCTGGATATACAGTTCTTCTAGCCCAGTACACAGATGTTCCCCTCCATGTAGATCGGCGGCACAGCCGCCTATGAGCAGAGCACAGCAGTGACAACAGCCAGAAAGGGGGGGAGGAGCGGTCCATGAGAACCCGGGAAAAGGGGGGTGGGCAATTTAGAAACAGAGAGGAAGGTACCAACGCAAACCATTCAAGTGGTGCGTGACGATGGGACAGAGGCGTTTTATTATAGGACGATGTCAGCAGAAGCCTCAGCTGATAATTAAGAGAGCCTCATAGGATAACTGGACTGTTAACCCTTAGAATGCTTGAGAGATCTTCAATGAGTCCGTTCTACATTCAAGTGCTTAACCCTTTGAGCGCCGGAGGGATACAGAACGCATCACAAAGCAATGCATTCCATACCACCCCCCCCGGTGCTCAGTGGGTTAAAAGTTAAGCCATTTGGGAATAATTATTTGTCCGCTATGGCGAAATTGGATTGCTCCATTTCTTCTTAATGCGTCAGTGCCGGCAAAACGTACCAAAAGCTCTGCCCTCCTTTGCTCTTTAGACAGGGTAACATTACAGCTATTCAGTGCTCTAAATTAGACGAGTTAGCTTAAGCGCCCACCCACACCCCCCGCAGATAAATAGCACTCGGCTCATGCAGAGCAACATTAAGTTCAGGGACATGTGACATTTCCGATTAAAGCCCACGGCGGTGACGAGATGTCACGTGGAAATGGTGGCGCAGACCGTGTGAATGAAGGAAAATGTACAGAAAACTGCTGCCAGTAATAAACCGGATCCCCCGCAATAAGCAGCCCTAAAATGCACCCACAGAGAAGGAGGGGGGGGTCAGGGAGGGCAGCATCTTTTTCAGCAGAGCCTCAACCAGGCGAGGAGGCAGTTGCCATGGGGATGAATAGGGTTGCCATGACTCCTGCAAGAGGAGGAGGAGGAAGAATAGACAAGAAGGGTTCAGAGTACCCATTGCCATGACGACAGTAGGATGGAGATTCACGGTGTTCAAGTGTGTGTTTATATGTCTTAGTGTTTTTATGTATGTATGTGTGTTAATATCTGTGCACGTTTTTATATATGTATGTATGAGTGAGTGTTAATATCTGTGCACATTTTTATATATGTATATGTGTGTTAATATATGTGCACGTTTTTATGTATGTATGTGTGTGTGTGTGTGTATGTGTGTTATTATCTGTGCACATTTTTATTTATGTATGTGTGTGCATGTTTATGTGTGCGTAAGCGGGCTTTTGTATGTGTCTACATTCCATGTAATAAATTGTGTTCAAATATATATTTTTCAAGAAAAAGATCCCTACTGGATCGAAACATCAGAAATAATAAAACTGTGTATATTTACCCAAGCACCCAGGCAAGTTACCTAGGACGATGTGCATGCCAGCATTCGGGCCAATGTGTATATATACACATTCAGGGCTTATAATTTTAAGTCCTTTGCTACTAGCCAGACCTGCAAAGTTACTCACCACTGCAAGCCATAACATACCCACCAGGGCTGAATTTCTACTCGCCAGGGCTAAATTTTCACTTGCCATTGGCTAGTGGAAATTTTGAGCCCTGATATATTTATAGATATATACACACATACATACATACATACATACATACATACATACATACATACACACACACACACACACAACTGGTAATTTACACAAGTCTGTGACAAGTAAAACAAAATCATAATAAAAAGATGTTTTCTGTAACATTGGATGGGCTAATAACGTTTAACCTTCTAAGCAGAAA